>JAOPJL010000002.1:10287696-10301071 GCA_027123545.1 Trisopterus esmarkii
ACACACACACACACACACACACACACACACACACACACACACACACACACACACACACACACACACACACCAATATTGTCACAATAACATTTGTATTTAAGACCGTTATGTAACATATGCAGTTGAACAAAGAACAGAGGATGATGACCATTATTTGAATCCACTTGCAAAACCAAGAACCTCAAGCCCAAATTAACAATTTCTCAACCGAAAGAGAAACCCGCTGATAACCAATTGCAACGCATCAATGCTTGATTATTGTATATCGCATATAGCCCAAACTCGTATTTATACAAAAGCCCCAACCTGGACATTAATTACAAACATTTGAACCACACAAGTAGTAGTAGTAGTAGACAATATAATCAAGGCTAATCAAAACTATGAACACAAGGAGGTGGAACTATAGATAACCAAAAATGAGCTAGGTTACAGGTCTGGTTCTTATTTCAAAATAATACACACTTACACACTTGTTAAGACATCTAAACCACCTCTTATTTGAAGTCCAATGTGTATCTTGCAGATCTCGTATCCAAAGGGCATAGACATGCAGACAATGCATCTGAGTGTCATTAATAAACACGTCCGCTTAACACCTCCTTACATTAAGCGTAATTATGAAGGCACTACTTTACCTCGGACAACTCGTCAGACACTCCGAACGCCTCTTCAAAATCGGTTGAGGTCTTTCTGAGGGTCTGCCCGGCAGGCAATGTATTTTCGTTGTAAGAGCTGACGAACTTAAAATCACTGGTTCTCGATCCCGTGGTAAGATACGCGTCATAGTTATATGCGCTGCGTAAAGTTCCAGTGCCGTCCACATCTGCATAGCTTGGAGGCAGATAGGCACCTGGGATAGCCACCGCTCCTTCAAACAAGAGCTTCGGCTTTCTCCTGCGACAAAACCGCACACCCAGGGCGACGATGAGGAAAGTCAGGAACAACGTGGACACGGATACAAGCGCGACGATCAGATAAGACGTCATTTTGTATTCAGCATCGTCATAAGGCATATCTGACAGTTCTGGTACTTCGGCCAAGTTATCCGAAATAAGTAAATTCAATGTGCAAGTGGCGGATAAAGTTGGTTCACCGTTGTCTTTCACGGTCACAATAATGTTCTGTTTCATGTTGTCGGACTCGGAAATGTCTCTCTCGGTCCTGATCTCGCCACTGTGGACACCGACAGTAAAAAGTCCGGGATCAGTGGATTTAATGATGTGATAGGACAGCCAGGCGTTCTGTCCAGAATCAGCGTCCACTGCTATCACCTTGGAAACCAGAGACCCGGCGTGCGCTGATTTTGGGACGAGCTCCGTCATGAAGGAGTTGCGCTCTGCGGCGGGATACAATATCTGAGGAAGGTTGTCGTTCACGTCCGTTACGAAGACGTTGACCGTCACATTGCTGCTAAGAGGAGGAGAGCCGTTATCTCGTCCTGTCACTTGAAAACTGAAGCTCCTAAACTGCTCATAATCAAACGACCTCACCGTATTGATAGCTCCCGTGTCTCCGTTAACATTTACGAATGAGGACAGGGGGGACCCGTTGACCACTCCGTCAGTAAGGGAGTAAATCACCGTTCCGTTTTGTCTCCAGTCGGGGTCTTTAGCAGCTACTGAACACAGAGTTGAACCCGCGTAAATGTTTTCACGCACGTACACGCTGTAGGACTCTTGCTCAAACGCAGGTGGGTTATCGTTGACGTCAGCTACGGATAGTTGAACACTCTTAGAGGCGGACCGGGGAGGAGAGCCCTCATCCGTGGCAGTGATTGTGATGTTGTAATCAGACACGAGTTCACGGTCAAGAGGCTCAGTTGTAACTAGAGAATAGTAATTCTTAACAGAGGGAACTAGTTTAAAAGGAACGTTTTGTTGAATGGCGCATCGGACCTGCCCGTTGTTCTCCGAATCTCTGTCCTGCACGTTAATAATGCCCACCTCCGTACCCGTGGAAACACTCTCTGCTATGGGGTTACTCATAGATTTTAAATGAATCACTGGTGCGTTGTCGTTCATATCAGTGATATCGATCATTACTTTAGAATGAGAGGATAGCCCATCGCCATCTTTGGCTTCTATGCGCATCTCATATTTAGATAAAGACTCAAAATCGACAGGACCTTTTACCTTTATCTCCCCCGTTTCATCGTTTAAAGAAAATATACCCTTTGCCCTCTCTGATATTCGACTGAATTCATATGTAACCTCTCCATTGACTCCCTCGTCTGCATCACTGGCACTCACTGTAAGCACTACTGTATCTAAAGGTGCATTTTCAGGAAGACTAGCTTTATAGACAGCTTGACTAAAGACTGGCGCATTATCATTAGCATCTAGAACAATGACGTGAATGATGGCAGTTCCGGATCGTTGAGGAGTGCCTCCGTCCACCGCAACGAGAACCAAGTCATAATCGTGTTGCGTTTCGCGATCTAACTCTTTACCTAAAACAAGTTCTACGTTCTTAAACCCATCTGGATCGCTGTGAACAGACAACACAAAGTTGTCGTTTGTTTGTAAATTATAAAGCTGGACGGCGTTCTGTCCGATGTCAGCATCGTTAGCCTCCACAATGCGATAGCGTGCTCCTTTCACAGCCGATTCCCTGATTTCCAATTTGATTGTGTCTTTTGGAAACGCAGGCGAGTTATCATTCACATCCTGGATCAATAGAGAAATGCGATGTAGCTCCAATGGACTCTCCAAGACAAGTTCAAATGTTATCGTACACACGGCTTTGTCTCCACATAGCTCCTCTCGGTCTATTCTGTCGCGGACGACAATATTCCCAGTTTGTAGATCCAATTCCAAATAGCGCTCATAGTCTTCCCCAACATCCAATCGGGCCTTGCGCAATGACAATTTCCCGACATTCACTCCAAGATCTTTTGCAAGATTACCAATTATAGATCCACGTTTCAGCTCCTCTGGTATAGAAAAGCTCAAATCTCCAAAGGTGAATCTGACAACCAGCGCAAATCCCCACGTTAGAACCAGAAGTGAATGTCCTTTGTACTCCATTGTTGAACCACAAACAGTCTAATCAGTGTTGGTATTCCAGAATTGTTACACAGATTGCTTCAGTATACGATTCAAACGCCCTTAACTGCCTTGCACGCACTAGTAGGGCATGCTCTGCTGGCACGATTTTAATACCTTGGCGGAAGATCGGCCCCATTATCATATATGCTGGTAAACAGCGACGCTATGGGTCTACATTGGGTATTACATGCAGTAGGCCTTGTTGCAAAATGTCATAATGTTTTCCTGCTGTACCATGATTCATACATTTTCATAGGTTCGGCTTGACATCGTTTTTTTGGAACACATGCTATATTTACGGATACAAACGGAGTGCGTTATGAAACAATACATACATTTCATTGTTGCACTGGTCATTAGAATTTTGAACTATACAAATACGACCACGTCACAATCGACCGACCAAGGTTTTACATTGAGCACAAAGGAATCTTAGATCTGGTGTGATTCAACAATGACAAAAACAATATATTTGCAAACATGGTCAAGCCAAGGTGAAATAACAAATGCAACTAGTTTTAAACAATACTTAGAAAGTTGATAAAGCAATCATAATTTACATACAGTATGTACTTATTTACAAAATTTTTCCAAATTAAGACTCATCACACAAATATATAAAGTACTTCAAAAGCATTCATTCAAAAGCAACATATTCAGCAGATTTGAATTGGACCAAGGCCTACCTCTGGGTTTCCTCTGCGTCCCCGAACACATCATCAAAGTCTGAGGGTCTTTTCACCATGGTCTGGTCTGCGAGGAGCGTGTTGTCATTGTAGGATGTAGCAAACATGAAGTCGCTGGTTCTAGATCCAGTGGTTAAATAGGCGTCGTAATTGTATGTGCTGCGTAAAGTTCCATTGCCGTCCACATCTGCGTAATTAGGGGGTAAATACGCGCTGGGTATAGCAACTGCCCCGTCAAATAACATTCTTGGTTAATAAGACAATGATAAAAGTTAGGAAAAAGGTAGAGATCGACACGAGCGCGACGATCAGATACGTGGTCAGTTTTGAGTTGTTTTCATCAAACGACATATCTTTGAGTTCAGGGACATCAGCCAAGTTATCAGAAACAAGTGAAATCACATTACAAGTAGCCGAGAGCACGGGATTTCCGTTATCTCTCACTGCCACAACGAGGTTTTGTGTCATGCTGTCAGACTCAGAGAAATCTCACTGCGTCTTCAGCTCTCTGCTGTGAAGACCGATAGCAAAGAGTTCTGGATCAGTGGATTTAATAATATGATATGAAAGCCAGGAGTTCTGTCCAGAGTCCGCGTCCACTGCTATCACCTTAGAAACCAGGGAGCCCCCTTGCACTGTCTTAGGGACCAGCTCGGTCATTACGGAGCTGCCCTCCTGTGCCGGGTAGAGTATCTGAGGAGAGTTGTCATTAATATCCCTGATAAACACGGTGACCGTTACGTTGCTGCTTAACGGAGGAGAGCCGTTGTCTCTTGCCATCACGAGGACTTTGAAGGACTGCATCTGTTCGTAATCGAAAGACCTCTGGGCCTGGATCACACCAGTGTCTCCATTAACTGACAGATAGGTGGTCGCCGGTATGCTGTTAATCTCACCGCCGGGTAAAAGAGAATAAAGCACTGTGCCGTTTTGCCTCCAGTCTGGGTCTCGAGCTGTGACAGAACACAACTTGTGTCCGGCTTTGTTATTCTCTGGCACAAACATGCTGTACGATTCTTCGTCGAACACTGGCGGGTTGTCGTTGACGTCGGCGACAGACAATGTAATACTTTTAGAGGACGACAGAGGTGGCTGTCCCTCATCGGTAGCCGTTATGGTAATGTTGTAGACAGAAACTACTTCACGGTCCAGCTCGCTCGTGGTGACCAGTGAATAGTAGTTATTCATGGAAGAAACCAACTTAAAAGGAACGTCTTGCTGGATGAAACAACAAACCTGTCAGTTATTGTCAGAGTCTTTATCCTGCACGTTAATGATGCCTACTTCAGTACCGGCTGCCAAATTCTCTGGTATTGGATTAGTGAGGGATTTGATGAATGTGACGGGAGCATTGTCGTTTACGTCTTTAATATCAATGAGTAACATGGAGGAGGAGGCTAATCCCAGACCGTCTTTAGCAGTAATTTGGATTTCATACGTGGACAACTCCTCATAATCTATCGACCCAGTCACCGTCACCTCACCAGTGGTCTCATCAAGGGAAAACGCATTATTTTCCTCCGAGATGTGATCAAACTCATACCTGACTTCTCCGTTTAACCCCTCGTCGGCGTCCTTAGCTTTTACAGTGATTAGTACGGTATCTCGAGGAGAGTTTTCGGGGATGCTGGCTCTATAAACGGCCTGGCTAAACACTGGGGCGTTATCATTAGCATCTAGCACAGTGACTTGTATGACTACTGTACCTGACTTTTGTGGTGAACCACCATCCGTAGCACTAAGTAAAATAGACATCTCCTTCCTTTCCTCTCTATCCAACTCTTTTTCTAAAACCAATTCACTATATTTCCCCCCTCCACTCTTTGTATTTACATGAATGGTAAAATGTGCGTTGTCTTGGATCATATAGCTCTGGATGGTGTTTTGTCCTATATCTGCGCCGTGCGCCTCGTCTAAACGAAAGCGATTTTCTTTAGCTGCAGACTCCCTGATCTCGATACTTATTATGTCCTTTATAAATTGCGGGGCGTGGTCATTTATATCGATAATATTCAGGTTAATGCGATGCAATTCCAAAGGGTTCTCCAAAACAAGTTCTTGCTGTAACACGCACGATGCCCTTTTGCCACAAAGTGCCTCTCTGTCAATCCGGTCCGCAACAATGAGATCTCCGTCTGCAAGGTTGATGTCACAATACCGTTTGTTGTTCCCCTCTGCATCGATACGGGCCTTTCGATCAGATAATTTCCCAACATCAAGCCCTAAATCCTGGACAATATTTCCGATCACAGATCCGCGTTCCATCTCTTCTGGAAACGAAAACGACATGTCTCCGATGACGAGGCCTACTCGCAGCGTCAGAAGAAATACGGTTGATAATCCTTTCAGCTTCATTTTTATAAATGTCCCCATGTTTTAAATTGTAAAAGGAATTACCTCGGAGCTCAACGTAAAATGTACAATCCTCAACATATGTAGGCCTTTAAGCACAAGCTAGTTCGTGAACGATTCAGATTCTTCCACGGAGGTGTAGCTCGAGATTAAACACAAACCTAACAAAAAGAGAAGGTGGAGTTTTGTGGTGCTCTAGAGTAGGGACTGGCAGGCTTTGTGTAGATAATACAGTGGGCAAACAGCGACACTATGAGTATATCTCAAATAGTACAGAAGAGCTTAACCATTATATAACTTCAAACAAACAAACACTCAAATGGTACAACTTACATAAATAATATTTATTATGACAAGCTAATAACCAGTGACACCGTGACTACACATCTTTTTATCTGCGTTATCGTTTTTGTATATTTGATTCTTTGCACAAAGGAGGCTTATTTCCATGAGTTGGGCTCTGTCCTTCTCGTCTCAGCACCAGAGATTAGACGTGGAACTGTGAGCTAGCTGTATGACTACAACTACTGTGAGCTAGCTGTACGACTACAACCTAGTTGTAGTCGTAGACCACAGTTTGCAGTCTGCAATACAGACAACAGATCTTTCAAATTGTGTCACAATTTGATGCATAAAGTCATGGCTATTGGCCTACTACAGTCAACTTCAACTGCTAAATATTTTGTGCCAAAAATCCTTGGAGCCCCTGTATGCCTTAAAATCACACATTGATTTGCTTGAATACAAAACATATATGATTGTAAACACTAATTCAAATTCAGGTTATTAAAGACACATTCATTTATAAAGTAATAATCGTAAAAAGCTGCCCTACCTCAGAACTCCCATCCGTGTTTTGAAAGGCTTCATCAAAGTCAGCTGAAGATTTTCTTAGGGTCAGGGTCTGGTCTGCAGGCAGTGTGTTGTCATTGTAACCGCTGACAAACTTGAAGTCACTGGTTCTAGATCCCGTTGTCAGATATCCATCATAATTATATGTACTGCGTAAAGTCCCAGTACAATCCACGTCTGCGTAGTTTGGAGGGAGATAAGAGCTGGGAATAGCAACCGCTCCATCAAATAGAAGTCTGGGCTTTCTCCTCCGACAAAACCTCAATCCCAGAATGATAATAATGAAAGTCAGGAAAAAGGTGGAGACGGATACCAGCGCAATGATCAGATAAGATGTTAATTTAGAACTGCTATCTTCATAAGCCATGTCTTTCAGTTCTGGTACTTCAGCCAAGTTATCAGAGATAATCAGGTGCATGGTACATGTGGCAGATAAAGTAGGTTGACCATTATCCTTTACAGACACAACAATGTTCTGTTTCATGTTGTCAGTCTCGGAAATGTCTCTCTGGGTCCGGATTTCCCCACTATGCAGATCGATTTGAAAAAGTCCCGGATCAGTGGACTTAATGATCTGATAGGACAGCCAGGCGTTCTGGCCAGAGTCCCCATCAACTGCTATCACCTTGGAAACCAGAGAACCTCCCTGAGCTGATCTTGGAACCAGCTCAGTCATAAAGGTGTTACCATCGATGACAGGGTAAAGAATCTGTGGAATGTTGTCATTTACATCTGTTATGAAGACACTCACAGTCACGTTGCTGCTAAGCGGAGGAGAACCGTTGTCTCTGGCCATCACCTTGAACTCAAAGCTTCTAAACTGTTCATAATCAAACGACCTCAAAGTGTGGATTTCCCCCGTGTCTCCGTTAATGGACAGATAGGACGACACCGGGCTGTCGTTGACTTTACCCACTACAAGAGAATAGACCACTGTACCATTTTGTCTCCAGTCTGGGTCATGTGCTGCAACGGTGCACAATGCATGGCCAGGTGTGTTTTTTTCCACCAGGTAGGCATTGTACGACTGCTCCTTAAACACAGGTGGGTTGTCGTTAATGTCCCCCACGGTGAGGTGAATGTGCTTGGAGGAGGTCAGGGGTGGTGAGCCCTCGTCGGCAACGTGGACTGTGATGTTGTATTCAGGGACTAGTTCACGATCCAGCTGTTCCGTGGTCACCAGTGTATAATAGTTTTTGATTGAGGCAATCAGTTTAAAGGGAACGTTTTGCTGAATTGAACACTGTACTTGTCTGTTAATCTCCGAATCTCTATCTTGCACATTAATGATGCCGACTTCAGTACCAGGGGGCACGTTTTCAGGTACTGGATTGGTCAGAGATTTAAGATATATCAGCGGTGCATTGTCATTAACATCTATGACATCTATAATAACTTTTGCATTTGAGGTGAGGCCATAGCCATCCTTTGCTTCTATTCGCATTTCATATGTTGTTTCTTCTTCAAAATCAATAGAGCCCTGCACTTTTATTACCCCCGTTTTCGGATTTAGATTAAATAACTTTGCGGCCATATTGGATATACGACCAAATTCATAAGACACCTCTCCATTTAGTCCTTCGTCTGCGTCAGTAGCAATCACTTCGGCCACTACTGTATCTAGGGCCGAGTTTTCAGGCAGACTCACTCTATAGACAGCCTTACTAAACAGTGGGGCGTTATCATTGGCATCCAATACGATGACGTGAATAGCAATGCTGCCTGATCTCTGCGGACTTCCGCCGTCCAGCGCTGTAAGCTCAAATGTCATCTCCTTCTGTTCCTCGCGGTCTAGTTCTCTGTGCAAGACTAATTCTCCATATTTACCACCATCCTGATTTGTACTGATTTTTAAATCGAAATGGTTATTTCTTTGCAGAGTATAACCTTGCACGCCATTTTCCTTTATGTCTGCGTCATTCGCCGCAATAATGGGAAAACGGGCTCCTTTAACTGCCGATTCGCTTATTTCTAGCTTTACCGATTCCTTGGGGAATGTAGGTGCGTTATCATTGATATCTTTGATTTCAAGGGACATATGGTGCATCTCCAACGGTCCTTCCAAAACTAATTCGAAACGAATGATACATTGAGTCTTATCACCACAGAGCTCTTCCCTGTCCATTCGCTCAGCCACAATCAAATCACCGTTGCTATGAATGTCACAATAACGTTTACGGTTCCCCTCGCTATCAATCCGTGCCTTTCGAGACGAGAGTCGTTTCACTTCTAAACCAAGATCCTTGCCAATATTTCCAATAACGAATCCAGGGTTGAGCTCCTCCACAATCGAATAATTCACGTCTCCATAAATGTAGTCCAACGCCAGGATAAAGAGAAGGACGCTACGAAGCAGGCCAATGAATCCAAATCCTTTGTCCAACATTATGACACAATCCCGGTTGTGGGCCGCAGATATATCTGCAACTGAATCTAAATACCTTTTTAATAAACGACCACGATATTGTCCATGGGTAGATCCAGCACCGAATATGCTAGTAAACGGTACCACGACTCTTGTCTATCTGAAGAATAGAGCTCAAAAAATGTACTTAGGGGAACATGTTTAGTAGGCCACGGAATCTCATTCCGCTGGTGAACAGCGACACGGTGAGCCACGACTCGGTTGTTACACAAGTTACAACGGATCAACTAGAAAAATAACCAGAAATAAACCTTCAAAAGATCCGACCTAGTTCAGTGTTATTGGCCCTAATCACTAAATGAATTTGCCTCCTTCAACAAGCAACAGACATTGGTTGAACTATCAATAATTATGGCTGATAGCAAAAAATGCGTTCACGAGTTATTTGGCCGTTTCTAAATTCCAAAACATGTTGCTGATCAACAAAGGACTACATTGATTTAAAGTAGTCGTGTAGTTTAATAAAAGAGGATTTTTAATTGACTTAATGGCCTCATAATAGACTCTCACACTTGGCTATTTGTTCGGCGCAGGAGTTGAAGCCAATATAGGCCTCAATTATGGCAAAAAGAAAAATATCAATAACGATAATATTAATATATAATATTAATAATATAGAAAATAAGTTAATACATTATTGCTTATTTAAGAAAAATAAACACATCCTTGACACATACAAAAATGTTGTAACAAATTCAGAGTGTTAATATAACGCAATACAATTATTAGTTATCGGCGCGTCCTACCTGGGACGACCCGTCGGAGTCACTGAATGCATCATCGAAGTCTGTTGGAGATTTCACCAGAGTCTGATCAGCAGGTAGCGTGTTTTGATTGTAAGAACTCACAAACTTGAAGTCACTAGTTCTTGATCCTGTCGTCATATATCCATCATAATTGCACGCGCTGCGTAAAGTCCCCGTGACGTCCACCTCCCCGTAACTAGGAGGGAAGTACCCGCTGGGTATGGCCACGGCGCTGTCAAACAGCGGCATAGGCTTCCTTCTGCGACAATACCTCACACCAAGAACAATAATGAGGAAAGTAAAGAAGAAGGTCGATACAGACACGAGAGCTATGATCAGATACGAGGTTAATGTTGAACCATCTTCATGGGTCATATCTTTCAGTTCTGGGACTTCGGCCAAGTTATCAGATATAAGCAGGTACACGGAACAGGTTGCTGAAAGAGGGGGTTGTCCATTGTCCTTTACTGCCACAATAAGGGTTTGTTTAGTGCTTTCTTGCTCAGAAACATCCCGCTGCATCCTGATCTCTCCGCTGTGTAGACCAATCACAAACAGTCCTGGGTCTGTTGATTTTGTGATGTGAAAAGACAGCCACGCGTTCTGACCAGAATCCGAGTCGACGGCTATCACCTTAGACACTAATGACCCACCAGCGGCTGATTTGGTAATGAGTTCAGTCATGTGAGAGTTAATGTCCGGCGTGGGGTAAAGTATCTGAGGGGAATTGTCGTTCACATCACTTATGAATATACTAAGGGTTACGTTGCTGCTGAGAGGCGGAGAACCGTTGTCTCTGGCCAATATTTGGACCTTAAAGCTCCTAAACTGTTCATAATCAAACGACCTCAGTGCTTGGATGACCCCGGTGTCTCCGTTAACCGTTAGATAAGAGGACAACGGAATACCGTTCACCTCACCAGGCAAAATGGAATAAATGGTTGTGCCGTTTTGTCTCCAGTCTGGGTCACGAGCTGACACTGAACATAAACTACTGCCAGGTTGGTTATTTTCCGTCACATAAACGCTATAAGCCTGCTTCTCAAAGGCAGGGGGGTTGTCGTTGATGTCAGCTATAGATAATATAAAGCTTTTGGATGACGATAGAGTGGGAAAACCGTCGTCGGTTGCAGTAATTGTAATGTTGTAATTGGACAGCTGTTCCCGGTCTAGTTCTCCAGTAGTCACCAGCGAATAGTAGTTTTTAATTGATGGTACCAAATTAAAAGGAACGTTTTGCTGAATGTAACATCGAACATTGCGGTTATTGTCAGAATCCGCGTCTTGCACGTTGAAGATACCAACCTGCGTACCTGATGGCACGTTTTCAGGTATAGAATCAGTCAAGGACTTCAGAAAAATCTCAGGTGCGTTGTCATTGACATCAGTCACATCAATCATCACCGTTGCGTATGATGCCAGTCCAAGTCCATCTTTTGCGCTTACTCGAATTTCATATGAAGACTCTTCCTCATAATCTAAATGCGCAATGACTCTCAATTCCCCTGTTTCCCGATCAAGGGAAAACACATTATGGTTCCCTGAGACGTGATCGAGTTCGTACACCACTTCCCCGTGAAGTCCTTCATCCGCATCGGTCGCGCTAACTGTCACGACCACAGCGTCCAGGGGAGAGTCTTCAGGTAGACTGGCTTTATAGAGGTCTTCGCTAAACACCGGGGCGTTATCGTTAGCATCCAGGACAGTGACGTGTAAGGCTACAGTGCCTGATCTCTGAGGAGAGCCACCGTCCAGGGCCGTAAGAATTAGGTCGATTTCTTGATGACTTTCACGGTCTAATTCCTTCTCCAAAACTAATTCACAGTATTTCCGCCCGTCGGATTTTGTGTCAACATTTAAAACAAAATGATCGTTCATCTGCAAAGAGTAACTCTTTACAGCATTCTCTCCAATATCAGAATCATGCGCTTCGTCTAATGAAAAGCGAGCTCCTTTGACTGTCGATTCTTGAATTTCCATTTTGATAAGCTCTTTTTTAAACACCGGGTCATTGTCATTAATATCTTGTATATGCAAACTAATACGATGTAGCTCAAGTGGGTTTTCCATCACCAGCTCCAGTTTCACAATACACGAAGCCTTCTTGCCACAAAGCGATTCTCTATCAATTCTATCAGAAACAATCAATTCGCCTTTTGAAATGTTTATCTCGCAATACCTTTTTCGGTTTCTCTCAACGTCAATGCGGGCTTTTCGAGTCGAAAGTGTACGTACATCCATTCCGAGATCTCGTGCAATATTGCCGATAACGGTTCCTTGTTTCATTTCCTCCGGGACAGAATAGCTGATGTCTCCATAGGCAGATTGCAGTGTGAGGATGCAGAAGACAAAGGCTGCAAAGAAGAATCTATCCCACTCCATCTTGAAGCGAAGTAACACGAAGTCACTAGGTATAGTATAGTGGCTTATCCTATGTAACATTTGCTATGGGGTCTGCTAAACAATATTCGAAGAGAAGTCACATTGATTGACCGTGTTTGTCGCTGTTTGTAAAAAGGTATGCTTTCCTTGTATGTTAGAGGGAGTGGGGGGCTGTCTTTAGGTCTACCACGGTGAACAGCGACACTAGGAGTACCTGTTCGTTATTACAAGCTGTACAACACAGAGCCAATCAAGAATATGCGCAACTACAATGTAAAAACGGATTTGTATAACGCATTCATTAAAGGTTATTTCGTAAACAAAATACACAAATTATTGATAAATAAATTAGGTGAATATGAAGTAGAAACTAGATGTCACCTCTTAACACATCCATCTGATGCAGAAGTACAAGCGAACCACACACTTAGGCATCAATCATCCACCTTGCATCCGTTAGAGATCCAATACAACACGCTTTACACATTGCTGATTTGCTGATTAATCAACTCTCAAAGCATACAAGCAACTGGTTTTCCAATGAAACAACACTGTAAAGCACTCTGGATAAAAGCGCTATATAAATGAGCAACATTTACCATTTAGTATGATGTTATTACATATGTTATGCACCTTCTAATGCTAGAAATGGGGGTTTCAAATTCATTCCAACAATTGAACAAGATACTAAATGAGAGACATTAAGTAAGAGCCATTAAAAGCCATTTATCTAGAGCCATACAGTATGTTTGTGCAATCACTTTAGAGGCCATAATATATTACTTCTCTGATTCATTATTGTAACTAGTCATGATGATAAGCCAAGTGAAATAATGGAGCATTTAGAGTAGGCTGGGCATTGCAGCCTATCAGTTAGACATT
>JAOPJL010000002.1:10301245-10315629 GCA_027123545.1 Trisopterus esmarkii
TAATTATATGTGCTGCGTAAAGTTCCAGTGCCGTCCACATCTGCGTAGTTTGGAGGGAGATAAGAGCTGGGAATAGCAACCGCTCCATCAAATAACAGTCTGGGCTTTCTCCTCCAACAAAACCTCAATCCCAGAATGATAATAATGAAAGTCAGGAAAAAGGTTGAGACGGATACCAGCGCGATGACCAGATAAGATGTTAATTTAGAACTGCTATCTTCATAAGCCATGTCCTTCAGTTCTGGTACTTCAGCCAGGTTATCAAAAATGAGCAAATGCATCGTGCACGTTGCTGATAGAGCTGGCTGTCCATTATCCTTAACCACAACCACAAGGTTCTGTTTCATGTTGTCTGATTCAGAAATGTCTCGCTGGGTCCGGATCTCCCCACTGTGGAGGCCGATAGTAAAGAGCCCTGGGTCGCTGGGTTTAATGATATGATAGGACAGCCATGCGTTCTGACCTGAGTCTGCATCCACAGCTATCACTTTAGACATGAGTGAATCTCCCTGAGCTGATCTGGGAACCAGCTCAGTCATTAACGTGTTACCATCGATGGCAGGGTAAAGTATCTGAGGAGTGTTGTCATTTACATCCGTTATGAAGACACTCACAGTCACGTTGCTGCTGAGCAGAGGAGAACCGTTATCTCTGGCCATCACCTGGACCTTAAAGCTCCTAAACTGTTCGTAATCAAACGACCTCACAGCGTGGATGACCCCTGTGTCTCCGTTAATGGACAGATAGGACGACACCGGGCTGCCCTGGACTTGGCCGGTCAGAAGAGAGTACACCACAGTGCCGTTTTGCCTCCAGTCGGGGTCAAGAGCAGCTACAGAACAGAGCGTGGAACCCTGCTTGTTGTTTTCAGTAACATAGGCGTTGTAGTCATCCTCCTGAAACACAGGTGCATTATCATTCACGTCTGCAATGGACAACTGGATGACCTGAGAGGCGGTCAGAGGCGGGAAGCCTTCATCCGTGGCAGTGATGGTGATATTGTAGTCAGACATAGTTTCACGGTCCAGTTGGTTCGTTGTTACCAGGGAATAGTAGTTTTTAATGGAGGGAACAAGCTTAAAAGGAACGTTTTGTTGAATGGAGCATCGGACCTGGCCGTTGTTTTCCGAGTCTCTATCCTGGACATTTATAATCCCTATCTCTGTGCCCGGGGACACGTCTTCTGGAAGCGGACTGCTCAGAGATTTCAGGAATATTCTTGGACTGTTGTCATTTACATCAGTGATATCAATGGTGACTTTGCAATAGGAAGTGAGGCCTAAACTGTCTTTTGCTTTTACTCGTAGTTCATAATTCATTGTTTCTTCGTAATCAATTGCACCAATTAGCCTTATTTCTCCACTTTTGTGATCAATTGAAAATATTTGCTTGTCGTCATTTGAAACATGACCAAAGTCATAGCTCACTTCTCCATGTATCCCCTCATCGGCATCAGTAGCACTCACTGTAACTACTACTGTATCCAGGGGCGAGTTCTCAGGCAAACTCGTTTGATACAAGGCCTGGCTAAACATTGGGGCGTTATCATTAGCATCTAGCACAGTGACGTGTATTACTACAGTACCTGATCTCTGAGGAGAACCCCCATCAAATGCCGTGAGAAGCAAGTGTATTTCTTGTTGTTTCTCTCGGTCTAGTTTGTTCTCTAGCACGAGCTCTACCTTGTTGTTGTCGACCAGTAAAACAAAATTATCGTTTTTTTGGAGATCGTACCTTTGAACCGAATTTTGGCCTGTATCTGAATCATGGGCCTCCTCTATTGAGAAACGGGTGCCTTTCTCTGCTAACTCATGTATTTCCATCTCAATTGAATCAGCTTTAAATTGTGGCGAATTGTCGTTGACATCTTGAATGTGCAAAGTGACACTTTGAAGCTCCAAGGGATTCTCCAACACCAGATCCATCTTTATGACGCAAGACGCTTTCTTCCCACAAAGGCTATCTCTGTCGATTCTCTCCGCCGCAACCAAATCCCCGGTCGCTAGATTTATATCACAGTACATTTTCCGATTACCTTCAGCATCAACACGGGCCTTTCGAGACGAGAGTCTGCCCACCCCGAGGCTGAGATCCTTGGCTATGTTTCCAATAACAGACCCACGTTTAAGTTCCTCTGGAATTGAATAGCTGAGGTCGCAATGAACGAAATCCGTATGAATAAAGAGAACAAGGCCGTAGAACATCAACTGCGAAGATAATCCTTTGTCTTCCATTTCGTTAACCAACCAAGTCGCCGATAGTTTGATCAATGAACAGTGCTTTCCTAAAATAATAAAACGTACTGAAATGTGCATCGACTACTAAGGTAGTCTATACTGCCGGACGCAACGTTTCTTTTTGGAGGAAAAAAGAACAAGGGGCGATGTGAGTCGACGCGCCCTCTTCCTATGCTGGTCAACAGCGACACGAAGAGTACATTTATGTTCCTGCAGATGTGATGAATATATGAACAGTTCCCAAAGTATTAACATATATTGGCAAACTATTCATTTAATTTAACATTAATATCCAATAATTTGATAGTCAGGATCATACAGAAATTATTTCGACAACATTATTAAAATATTGAAGATAGTGAAAATAATAACAATAATGAAAATAATATAAAATAAAATAATAACAAATATATTATAATGTAATTCGTATTCTTATTCATATTGCTATTCTTATCAATATAACTAGTAGTAGAAGTATAAAAATACTATTATTATAATTATTTTTATGATTATTATAATTATAATTATGCTTTTTTGTCTGATAACAAAAATGATATGCTTGATTTGATTTGCCTACAACGTTATTTCCATGATATTGTTTTGTTCCATATATATTTGTTAGGGTTATATAGGACTCGGAGGTAGGATATTTCGTTTTACGATGTAGGCCAACTGAAACTTCAGCACCATGGACAGAGGCATTAAGAAACCAGGAGTAACTCGATGTCGGTTCACGTGTTTCTTTTTGTTATTTTTAGTACCTCAGGTTAGAAATCGCACCCAATATCGTATGCCACTTCCCCCAATTATGAATTGCGCCACAATTAATGTGGACAATGCCGTGTACAAAACTTAAAAAAACGTATAAAAGTAATGCATCGACAATGTCCCTACACATTCCGGGAGTGTAATAAAATATAATCAACACTGTAGGCTACTTTGCATCACACCGAATTTAGCCTACACAATTGTTTTCCCACAGAATAGCCACACTAATTATGGGCTGCATGAAAAATTAATTCACAAAACTATATGAAGGTTAATGCTATAGATAGGTGTTTGTGAAGTGCAGGTTGTCCTACCTCTGGTGACCCTTCTGAATCTCCAAACATTTCTCCAAAATCAGTTTTCCTCAGTGTCAGGTCGGCAGGCAGCGTGGCGTCATTGTAAGATGTGACGAACTTGAAATCACTGGTTCGAGACCCTGTAGTTAGATAACCATCATAGTTGTAGGCGCTCCGCAATGTCTCTGTTCCGTCCCCCTCTGCGTAACTTGGGAGATACGCGCCGGGAATTGCGACTGCGCCATCAAAAATCATCCGTGGCTTCGTCTTGTGACAGAAACGAACTCCCAGGATAATTATGATGAAAGTCAGTAAAAGCATTGAAACCATAACCAGAGCGATTATCAGATAGAATGTCAGTTGAGAATTGTTGTCGTCATAGGACAAGTCTTTTAGCTCCGGAACCTCAGAGAGATTATCAGAAATCAGTAGATAGATGGTACACGTGACCGACAGGGTGGGTTGTCCGTTATCTTTCACTGCCACGATAAGATTGTGTTTCATGTTATCAGTCTCGGAAATATCTCTCTGGGTCCTGATCTCCCCACTGTGCAGATCGATTTTGAAAAGTCCCGGATCAGTGGATTTAATGATATGATAGGACAGCCAGGCGTTCTGTCCAGAGTCCCCATCAACTGCTATCACCTTGGAAACCAACGAACCTCCGTGTGATGATTTGGGAACCAATTCAGTCATGAAAGAGTTTCCCTCTGAGGCGGGATACAGGATCTGAGGAGTGTTGTCATTTAGATCCGTGATAAAAACGCTGACAGTCACGTTGCTGCTGAGCGGAGGAGAACCGTTGTCTCTGGCATTCACACCGAACGTAAAGCTCTTGAGCTGTTCAAAGTCAAACGATTTAACAACTTGTATTACGCCGGTGTCTCCGATAATGGACAAAAACGAAGAAACCGGGCCACCGTTGATTGCACCAGGTAAAAGAGAAAAAAAGACGGTCCCGTTTTGTCTCCAGTCTGGGTCTCGAGCTGTCACCGAGCATAAGGTAGAGCCACGTTTGTTATTTTCTGAAACGAAGGCCTTGTAGTCTTGCTCAGCGAACACAGGCGGGTTGTCGTTGACGTCCGCTACAGAAAGCTGAAAAGTCTTGGTGGACGTCATTGGTGGCGAGCCCTCGTCCGTGGCGAGGACTGTAACAGTGTAGTTGGTGACCAGCTCCCGGTCCAGTTTGTCAGTAGTTACGAGAGAATAGTAGTTTTTAATGGATGGTACCAGTTTGAAGGGTATGTTTTGCTCAATCGAGCAGCGCACTTGTCGGTTACTGTCTGAGTCTTCGTCGTGGACGTTAATTATTCCCACCTCGGTACCGGGGAGGACGTCCTCTGCTATTGGGTTGGTCAGGGATTTCAGATAAATCTCAGGCGCGTTGTCGTTGACGTCAGTCACATCGATCATCAACGTGGAGTACGAGGCTAATCCGAGTCCATCTTTTGCGCTGATTTGAATTTCATATGATGACTCTTCTTCATAATCTATAGACCCAATAACTCTCACCTCACCGCTTTTTGAATCTAGAGAAAACACATTACCGCTATCTGCAATGTGGTCCAGGCCGTATGTCACCTCGCCATTAACACCTTCATCCGCATCAGAAGCACGAACTACAACTACTACAGTGTCTAAAGGAGCGTTTTCTGGAATACTGGCTTTATACGCGGCCTGACTAAACACCGGGGCGTTGTCATTAGCATCCAGCACCGTGACGTGGATGGCTACAGTACCTGATCTCTGGGGTGAACCACCATCCACCGCCGTGAGAAGCAAATCCATGTGTTGTTGTTTTTCCCGATCCAACTCTTTCTCTAAGATTAGTTCGCAATGCTTTCGTGCGCCAGACTTGGTTTCAAAGTTTAAGATAAAATGCTCATTTGTTTGTAAAACGTATCCCCGCACAGCATTGTCTCCTATATCCGCATCGTGTGCTCCGTCCAAACTAAAACGAGCTCCTTTGTCTGTAGATTCACGTATTTCCATTTTAATAATGTTGTTTTGGAACAGCGGGGGGTTGTCATTTATATCTTGGACATGAAGACTGACACGATGCAGTTCTAACGGCGCCTCCAATACAAGCTCCATCTTTAAAACGCACGAGGGTTTCTTTCCACAAAGCGCCTCCCTGTCTATCCGTTCGGCTATGATCAACTCCCCTTTATTCCCGTTTATCTCGCAGTATGGTTTGCTGGTTCCTTTCGTGTCGATCCGAGCCTTTCTAGAGGTCAATCCGTTGACGTCCAAACCAAGGTCTTTTCCGATATTCCCAATAACCGTTCCTCGTTTAATTTCCTCTGTGATCGTGTAGCTTATATCCCCGTGCGCCGAATATATTGTTGGAAAAATGAAAGCAAATTTGAGGACAAAGCCCACCAATAACCCTCCTTTATATCCCATCATGAAAACGGAACCACAAAGCTACCTACCTAAACTGTATAAAACATTAACCGAACAAGCAAATAAAAATAACGCGGCATAAATGCACGGTGTTTACTGCAGCCTCCTGGCCTGCCTTTGTTAGTCTGTGTGGGTGGAGAGAAAATGTCGGAGCACTCGATTTTCCCTCATCTCTTTCTACGTTGGTGGACAGCGACACGAGGAGCATTTCGGAGATATTGCAAAAATAAATAAAAAATAGGCCACAATAATCGACTTGACAAGTTAGAACGCATCATTCATGTGGTATACAATGACGACCCCTACTTGGCCAGTGGAAAATGGGAAACAATATTTGTTCGTTTAAAAATGAATTAAATTCAATTGAATTGAATTGAGGACCCTGTATGCACTATTATGAAATTAGATTGGGCCTATCAAAAAAAACCATTTCCATTTCTAAATCACCAACATGTATTTTACTTTTACATATTAGGTGTCTGACTGCCATGTTCAAAATAAGATTATATTTCAGAAAATCTCAATTATGTTTTCGATTTGGTTCATGAGCCATAATGTAATTGAATCAACGTGTTATTGTAAAATGTAGGCCTACTCTCAAAACAGGAAGACATGGTTAAACGAATGCTGAACTAAAACTAATACCATTACGAACTGGTAATGCACAATGATGCATGGAAGTTGTTGGAGATGGAACTAAACCATTAAAATGTAGTTCAAATATGTTGAAACTAACTAAAACAATTTAATAAATCCACAGCCAACATGAGTCCAAACCAAAATTGTGCTTGAGAGTTCCTGATCAACGCCACAGGTGTATCCTGAATCAATATAGCAAAATAAAGAATGACATTCCAACATGCCAATAGGCTGCTCTGTTCGTGCTCAATGATAAAGGAGTCCTACCTCACATATCTCCTCGTTGTCTTGAAACGCCTCGGTAAAATCTGCTGACACTTTTTTCAAAGTGTGGTCAGCGGGGAGGGTGCAGTCGTTGTAAGAATGGGCGAACTTGAAGTCACTGGTTCTGGATCCCGTCGTCAGGTAGGTGTCGTAGTTGCACATGCTCCTTAAGGTTCCCGTGCCGTCTAGCTCCGCGCAATGAGGCGGCAGATAGGCTCCGGGTATGCTGACCGCATCAAACAGCAGGCGGGGCTTCCTCCTCCGACAGAACCTCACGCCCAAAACCACCACGATGAAGGTGAGGAAGAAGGTAGAGACGGACACCAGGGCGATGATCAGATAGGACGTTAGTTTGGAGCCGTTGACCTCAGAAGACGTCTCTTTCAATTCTGGGACGTCCGCTAAATTATCGGAAATTAGTAAATGCACCGCACAGGTGGCCGATAAAGATGGCTGGCCGTTATCTTTCACTGCGATAACGAGATTCTGTTTTGTGTCGTCAGATTCGGTAATGTCTCGCTTTGTTGTGATTTCACCACTGTGCAGACCGATTACAAAAAGTCCTGGATCAGTGGACTTAATGATCTGATAGGACAGCCAGGCGTTCTGTCCAGAGTCCCCATCAACTGCAATCACCTTGGAAACCAGAGAACCTCCTTGTGCAGCTTTGGGTACCAGTTCAGTCATGAAGGAGTTTCCCTCTGGGGCGGGGTAAAGTATCTGAGGAGTGTTGTCATTTACATCCGTTATGAAGACACTCACAGTCACGTTGCTGCTGAGTGGAGGAGAGCCGTTGTCTCTAGCCATCACCTGGACCTTAAAGCTCCTAAACTGTTCATAATCAAACGACCTCACTGCGTGGATGACCCCGGTGTCGCCGCTAACGGAAAAATAGGAAGACACAGGGGCACCGTTGACGTTGCCAGGTAGAAGAGAATAAGTCACTGTGCCGTTTTGTCTCCAGTCTGGGTCTCGGGCCTCGACGGACGAAAAACTTGAGCCGGGTTTGTTATTTTCAGTCATGGTGGCTGTGTAAGACTGTTCCTGGAACGCAGGAGGGTTGTCATTGATGTCTGCCACAGATAGCTGAACCACTTTAGAGGTAGATCTAGGCGGAGAGCCTCCATCAGTCACTGTGATGGTGACGTTGTAGTCGGCTACTATTTCGCGGTCCAGTTGGCCCACTGTCACGAGTGAAAAATAGTTTTTGATGGAGGGGATCAATTTAAACGGTACGTCCTGTGGAATGGAGCACTGGACCTGCCCGTTCCTCTCAGAGTCTAGATCTTGAACATTTACGATTCCCACCTCCGTGCCATCTGGAATATTCTCAGGTATGGGGTTAGTGAGAGACTTAAGAAATATCATCGGACTGTTGTCATTCAAATCAATAATATCTACAATAACTTTGGAGTATGACGTGAGCCCTAATCCATCTTTTGCTTTTATTCCTAATTCGAAAGAATTGACTTCTTCGAAATCAGGTGTGCCAATCAGTCTTATTTCGCCTGTTTTATGATTCATTGAAAATATTTTTTCGTCTTCCTCCAAAACATTCCCAAAATCATACGATAGTTCTCCGTTTATTCCATCGTCTGCATCAGTGGCACTCACTGTGATTACTACGATATCTAAAGGAGAGTTTTCAAGCAGATTGGTTCTATAAACAGCCTTACTAAACACTGGGGCGTTATCGTTAGCGTCCAACACTGTGACGTGTATAACTACTGTACCTGATCTCTGAGGAGTACCCCCATCCAAAGCTGTGAGAATAATGCTCATGTCTTTCTGTTTCTCTCTGTCAAGTCTTTCCTCAAGCACAAGTTCGACCTGGTTGTTATCAACAGCTAGAGAAAAATGCTCATTACTTTGTAGATTGTAGCTCTGAACTGAGTTCTGACCAATATCTGCGTCTCGGGCCTCTTCGATAGAGAAACGCGTCCCCTTCTCTGCGGACTCCCGTATGTCTAATTCTATCGTCGCCGATTTAAATTGTGGTGCGTTGTCATTTACATCCATAATCTGTATCGTTACATGCTGAAGCTCTAAAGGATTTTCCAAAACGATGTCCATCTTTAGGATGCAAGAAGCTTTCTTCCCACAAAGACTTTCTCGATCTATTCTCTGCGATGTGATTAAATTCGCAGTGGTCGGATCAATCTCAAAATATTTTTTGCGATTTCCATCCCAATCCACTCGGGCCTTTCGATAGGATAGTCTGCTGATTTCAAGGCCAAGTTCCTTTGCTGTATTTCCGATCACATATCCGTGTTTAATCTCCTCCGGAATAGAAAAACTCAAATCTCCATACACAGAGCTCATCGTTTGAACCAAAAAAGCCAAGCGGTAAAGAATTCCATGCGACACGAATCCTTTGTCCCCCATCCTCAAAACGTCGACACGTTTAGCACTTATATTCCTTGAATGTGATTAAATATCACGGTAATCTAACGCTTGGTTTCCTCGTTGCTAAACAAACAATGAACCTTATGTAGCCTATATAAAGGGATTCCCTTAAAAGACAGGATGCAAAGTGAAACGCCTAGGTGGTATGGTCCAAATGGGTGCGTTCCACTCTTCCTATGCTGGTAAACAGCGACACGATGTGAATATGCGTTGTCTTTACACCTTGTTGAAACATGCATCAGGAATATTTGGGCCATCTCGCAAAATGACGCATTATTTATGAAACATAATTATAAAAACTGATACTTTACACATTGATTGAAATTAAAACAAGAATTGAAATTGAAATCAAATACCAAATAGTATTTAATAAAATTAAACATGGCATAGCTTGATGATCACCCAACCCTCATACATTTTACTTTTGATGAAATTCAGCCGTTTCATGGTCAAAAAGCTATAAAAAGTGGTTACAAACCGATAAGCCCCATGGAGTGATTCTGTGTTTGTTTAATCAAAAACATGGCAACGCATTGTACACATTTCACAATGTAACTTTCTTCTCAACGATTTATTGCATAACCTGCCAAACTACAATGATCACCTTAAAAAGCTGAGAAAGATGAACAACTACAGTCACCATGCTTTCATTGTACTTTTACGCAATTATGGTTGTGAGTAGGCCTACACGAGAACACGCTAACACAATCTTAGTATTTTATTGGTTTAATAAAATGTTTATTTATTTAACTTGAAACTCAGTGTATGATCAGAATAAAACAATAACTAACTATCAGAATAAAAAAAATAAAAATAAAAAACAATAGGCCTACAACTAACATTTTCAATATAATGTAGCCCTAAAATGTACCAAAATAACTCGAATATTATTAGTAATTAAAAACATGTAACATGAATGTCGTATGAATGGATTAATCTGCATTTACAATCAACATCTTTGTATCACATATGGGGTAACAAGATCCCATAGCACGTACACTGTATATGAACGAGGCCGTCATGTACAACGTTACAAGGCATTGACACACACACAGAGAAGGACTTACCATATCCACTTCACTTAAACCCAAAAGTAAGTTTGGTTTTAACTCAAACTCTCAAAAAACATCCGCTAAATCCTCCGAAGTCATGACCAGGGTCGGGCCAGACGGCAGCATGTTGTCGCCGGTGTAAGAACTCGCAAACTTAAAGTCACTGGTTCTCGAGCCCGTGGTCAGATAGGTGTCGTAGTTGTAGGTTCTGCGTAGCGTCCCGCTGGCGTCCACCTCAGCGTAGCTGGGGGGGAAGTAGGCGCTGGGTATGGCCACTGCTCCGTCAAACAGCGTCCTTGGTTTTCTTCTGCGGCAAAACCTCACGCCGAGGACAATGACGATAAAGGTGATAAAGAAGGTGGACACCGACGCCAAAGCTGTGATGAGATAAGACGTCAGTTTGGAGCTGTTGTCATCGTAGGACTGCATGTTTTTCAGCTCTGGGACATCTCCCACGTTGTCCGAAATCAGTAAGGACACGGCACAGGTGTTCGAGAGGGAGGGCTGTCCGTTGTCTTTCACCGTAATCACAATGTCCTGTTTCGTGTGATCAGAATCAGCAATGTCTCGCTGGGTCCTGATCTCCCCACTGTGCAGTCCGATAGTAAAAAGTCCCGGATCAGTGGACTTAATGATATGATAGGACAGCCAGGCGTTCTGTCCAGAGTCCCCATCAACTGCTATCACCTTGGAGACCAAGGCACCTGTGTGTGTTGATTTGGGTACCAGTTCATTCATGAAGAAGTTTCCCTCTGGGGCGGGGTTAAGTATCTGAGGAGTGTTGTCATTCACATCTGTTATGAAGACACTCACAGTCACGTTGCTGCTGAGCGGAGGAGAACCGTTGTCTCGTGCCATTATGCGCACTTCAAAACTCCTGAATTGTTCGTAATCGAATGACCTCACCGTGTGAATTCTCCCTGTGTCTCCATTGATGGATAGATAGGAAGACACCGGGTAACCATTCACCTCACTTGGTAAGAGGGAATACACGACCGTGCCGTTTTGTCTCAAGTCTGGATCCCTGGCTGTGACCGAGCATAAGGTGGAACCGTGTTGGTTATTTTCCGCCAAATACACGCTGTAGGACTTTTCCTCAAACAATGGTGGGTTGTCGTTGACGTCAGCGACGGACAGTTGGATTGTTTTTGAAGAAGACAGAGGCGGAGACCCCTCGTCTGTGGCCGTGATTGTGATGTCATAGTCGGCTCTCGTTTCCCGATCCAGTTCGCCGGTAGTCACTATTGAATAGTAGTTTTTGATGGATGGAACCAGCTTGAAAGGAGCGTGTGGCTGAATGGAAAGTTTCACCTGGCGATTAATATCAGAATCTCTATCCTGAACTGTAATGATGCCTACCTCCGTCCCAGGGAGGACGTTCTCTTCCATGGGGTTCATCAGGGACTTTAGAGCGACGACAGGGGGGTTGTCATTCACATCCGTTACGTCAATTATCAACGTGCAGTAAGAAGCAAGGCCAAACCCGTCTTTTGCACTGATTCGAATTTCATATGAGGACTCTTGCTCATAGTCGATGGGTGAAATAACTCGCACTTCGCCAGTTTTTGAGTTAAGGGTAAATACGTTACTGTTTTCTGAGACGTGATTCAGTTCATACATGACTTCACCGTTAACTCCTTCATCGGCATCAGAAGCACTCACCGTTATGACTATAGTATCAAGAGGAGAATTCTCTGGAAGAGTGGCTTTGTAGACGGCCTGACTGAACAGCGGGGCGTTATCATTGGCATCCAGCACAGCGATGTGTATGCTTACAGTGGCGGATCTCTGAGGAGAACCACCGTCCACCGCTATCAGAAGCAGATTCACCTCTTGTTCGGCTTCACGGTCTAATTCTTTATCCAGCACCAACTC
Source organism: Trisopterus esmarkii (assembly GCA_027123545.1). Taxonomy (NCBI): domain Eukaryota; kingdom Metazoa; phylum Chordata; class Actinopteri; order Gadiformes; family Gadidae; genus Trisopterus; species Trisopterus esmarkii. The sequence continues at coordinate 10,313,189 of JAOPJL010000002.1, forward strand.
ACAATTCTTTCGTCCGCCTGGTTGTGTTTCAATATTCAAAATAAAATGGTCATTATTTTCTAAAGAGTAGCTCTTAATGGCATTCTCACCGATGTCAGCATCGTGCGCTTCGTCTAAAGAAAAGCGAGTTCCTTTGTTTGTAGATTCCTGTATTTCCATTTTCCTTACGTCCTTTTGAAATTGCGGGGAGTTGTCATTAATATCTTGTACGTGAAGACTAATGTGTTGTAGTTCCAATGGGTGGTCCAAAACAAGTTCCAATTGCAGAACGCAGGAAGCTTTCTTTCCGCACAACGATTCTCTGTCAATCCTGTCTGCAACGACCAAATCCCCATTGTTCACGTTAATGTCACAGTGTTGCTTTCTGTTCTCCTCGGTGTCAAAATGTGCCTTCCGAGCAGCAAATCTGCCTCTGTCCAGGCCGAGGTCCGAGGCAATATTTCCAATAACAGATCCCTTTTTCATTTCCTCGGGAAAAGTATAGCTCAATTCACCCGTAGCAGAATGCAATGTCAGAGGAATCAGACCGCAACTCCATAACATCGATATAAACTGGAAATATACGTTGTTCCGCATTTTTGAGAAATCCCGTCACAAAAGAATACAACAAATGTGAATAGGCCTGCATACGACGACTTTGGGCAGACCACGAGAACAGAAAACTATTTCGTCGAGTTTAGTCAAATGCTCTCGACTGGAGTGGGTGGAGATTCAAAGAGAGTCAGATACACGCCCAGTTCTAGCATAGTAAACAGCGACACTAGGCGGTGTCCATTGGTATTACAAAACAGTATACTGCCCATGCGTTCATGGAGCGCTATGCACGGAACCTAAACTCGTGACACCGAGTGTCATTTCTTACTATTAACTCAAACATTGTGGAGCATTCGGTGATCCATGTATTATAATGCTACTGATAATTCATAATCACAATGTAACAAGAGACAACGGACTGAATGCGGGCCGCTCCAGCACCATGGAGAGCGCCCGTGGTTCATGTATTTCGTTCTCCCACCTTAACCTCGAGGATCGGACATCCAACAGCACATTAAGGGCTAACATAACAACAAATAAAAATAAATAACGCATAATCATATATTATATTGAGATGACTCTAACATGAAGTGTTCTTTTTCATACAATAATCATGCACATTAACAACGGATAAAGGATCAGACTTTTGAAGCGCATGCATTTGATCTTTCAAATAATATTATAATGGATGCATCTTATTTATAAATAAGGCACGGCAATAAAACATCCTTCTTTCTGTGTAATTGCGTGTGCGTGTTTGTTGTTAGTTCTGTACAATTCTAGAGGCAGCGTATCTTTAAAATGCTGTTTTCGCAAGAAGGCTCTCAGTAATCTCAGCAGGGAGATGGTGGTAATATGCCTTACAGCGTTTCAGGGGGAGCCCACTCCGTACTTTGATCTGCTCAGATTCATGGGGAATTGAGTCTTGACACAATCAGGCAATATATGTTTATATATGTTGTATTTATTAAATTGTTTGCATTATATTTATTCTACAGAAGCATCCACACTGGAGCTGTAATAATTGTCACCTGACTGAAACAGTGGAATACATATTGTCGGAATGTTCCAAATATAGATAATACGAGTTTTAAAGGAGCACTGACAAATCAAGGGGAAGAAAATAGTTCAAAATAAATATTTCGACAACCATCCACCATGGAAACAATATATGTACAGACAGAAATATTAAGAATATGCAGAATTTAAGTTATAGTTGGCTAGATGGTTTGGTTTATTTTTTTGTTATTTATCCGTTATTACTCCTGGTCAAACGGTGGCGGTAATGCAGCGACAAATGTCATGTTACTCGCCAAAACACTAAATAACTCAAAGAAGAAGAAGTAGTACACTGTCTTTAAACTTTGTTTACTGAAAAGGCACGAGGGAGCATTAAGTGCCGTTGTGATGCTGAAATGGAACAAACCATCCATGAGCAAACAGGGCCATACAGCTGGTGGTTACCAGAGTTCCAAACGGTAGGCAGCTCCACGTGCGCACATATTGTGAAATTGTATGATTGTAGAATTGTAATCACATTTTCTTTTATATGATCATTTTCAGTGTGCAATAAGTCACTCTTTGTCTCTCACGTTTGTCTCTCATTCGCTAAGTTTACAATAGGCCTATATAATTTTCTATCTCTTATGCGTATCGTTCATTACTGTCTGTTTAGATGAGGCAATGTTAGGATTAAGTAGCTGGAACGAGATGCCGTGCGTGATTCAATGTGTTTCTGTTTGCAGTTCATCGCCTATCGTAGTATTGCTAACAGTGAACCTGTGTCTCTAGCTTACTCCAATTACCTATCGATAATTGCCCCTGCTCAAACTACCCTGTGTGTGTGTGTGTGTGTGTGTGTGTGTGTGTGTGTGTGTGTGTGTGTGTGTGTGTGTGTGTGTGTGTGT
>JAOPJL010000002.1:10347508-10357834 GCA_027123545.1 Trisopterus esmarkii
TCTCTCTCTCTCTCTCTCTCTCTCTCTCTCTCTCTCTCTCTCTCTCTCTCTCTCTCTCTCTCTCTCTCTCCCCCCCCCTTTCATTCAGTCTCACTCAGTTTCTCTCTCTTTCACTCAGTATATCTATCCTTCTTGCTGTCTGCTTGCTTGCCTTAAAAGTGTATCTGTCTGTCCATCCCTCTCTGTCATTATCTCTGAGCTGTTATTCCGTTTTTCCCTCTCCCTCTATCTATAGCTCACTTGCTCTCACTCTCTCTCACTAGTTCTTCCTTTCTCCCTCTCTCACACCCTCTCTCTCGCTCTCTCTGTCTCTCTCTAGCTCTGTATATCTCTCTTTCTCTCTCTGTCTATCTCACTGTCTCTCTGTATCTCTGTATCTCTCTCTCTCCCTCTCTCTGTTTCTCTCCCCCTGCACCCATCTCATGGTGACAATGGCCCCCTTAGTTTCAAATCATGCACACAATGGTGCATCTCTTAGGGTTTCCATGGTTACGGAGGAGAGTCAAGAGGGTGGATGCGTAGAACATGCATAGCTCCGCACTCGATTCCTCAGCCACCCCGAAGCACTCAGTGACTACCCCCCGACTCTACTGCCAAAGTCTCTCTCTGTCGATGTCTGTCATCTGTCACACACACGCACACACCCACCCATGCGCACACATGCACCGACAAACACCCAAAGTTTCTCTCTGGCCTAACGTAGTTTATTTTCTTTCATTGCCTTTTCCTGTTGTTTGGTGCGTTTCCTCTTCTGTTTGTTCAATGGCTGGTTCTTTGGTTGGTTCTTTCTATCTTTCCTCTGCTCTACCACTTTCCTCGGCTCAGCCATGGCTCATTCTCTCATTACTCATTCAAGTGGCACCTCAAGTGGTACCATTTTTCTTTTCCCAGACAAACACACGATTTTGCTTTTTTCTCTCCACATCGGCACATTTCATACGTTCTAATCGCACAATGCTCTCAGCTCGGGAGCGCACAAGCGAGTCCGTCTTAACGGTAGAATGTTAATGGGCTTCTAATGCAACCCAATAGCATTGACTTTTACGTAAAGCGCGGCCGTGATTCACCCCGGGACTATAGGAGACCGAGCGATTGGATAACGAGGAGTTGTAATTCTGCCAACCCTGCCTGCCACTTAAAGCCTTGTAGACATCCACCTGCACTGTGCCCCTATGAATGATGTGTACGAAGACACAATCTGCATGCAAGGGCAGAGCAATGTTAAGGTCTGCGCTACAGAGGAGAAAGTAATTAAATCACATCATGATAAACACAGCTTCTTGGGGGTTCACTCGGTATGATGCAGTGTTTGATTCTGAGTGTGTACATGAGTGAGTCAGATTGCAGGCCATTAGCGGGTTTATCCCCCTGGATGATAAGTGGAACCACTTTCTCCGTGCCCACATCTAACTCAGTCAGGACGCTCTGCAGTGCTGTGTTTGCAGGCTGCTACTCAAGTGCTGATGAGTGTGGTCTGTGGATGGGGTGACCGGCCCTCGAAATAGCCAGCTTTGACCTGGAATGTGAACCGACACAGATAAACGCACACATGCACGCGTGTGCCAACACACACACACACACACGCACACATACACACACACACACGTGTCAACACGCACACACACACACACACGTACACACGTGTGCCAACACACACACACACACACACACACATGCGTGCCAACACACACACGCACACACACCCACTGGCGCACATGCATGCACGCACAGCACTCACACATACATGCAAAAGCTTGATGCCTGTTAATAGCCTTTTTTCTCTACTTTAAATAGAACTACAGATACACACACACACACACACGCCCTAAACGCTCTCAGTCTACACACCCTCCTGCTGATATTTCCATGCATGCTGAAGTGTACGTCTACATTTCCAACATGAAAACGGAGGAGGCTAACCTATACTTCAGAGTTTCACTTTTCTCAGGCTCTCCTCTCTGTATTGTGCTGTCCGCCCTATTTTTGTGAGCCAAGAGCGACTTAGCCGTGTCTCATTTGTGAATTTGTCTTCATGTGGCGCCAACTGACCTAAAGTGACACGCGTTATGACGAAATTACAAAGTTTGAGCGCGATCCCGTTAGTATTTTGCATCAGTCAACTGTGACACACGAGTCAGGCGTGAGTTCCCCTGGTGACTGACTGTTAATGCAATGCCATCAGAGTGTGACTGTCGCCGAATCCCCGCTGTTAGACATTTGTCCGCAGAATAAAAATCAGCAACAACAAAGTTCATTAATCACCAATCCCTCAGGAGCTCTGAGAATTTGTAAGAAAGGAGAGAGAAATAAAATGAAGAGAAAGATGGTGTTTTTATGCAGTTGTATCCTTCTCTCTGTCTCTCTATGCTGTTGTAATAATGTCCCGCGGTTTCCTTTTCGCTTGTAAATGAAAATGACTTTTTTCGCAGATTTGTCTCCTGACATTCGGCTCTTGGCTGTGACTTGGTTTTTTTCATGGTTGCTTTCATGGTCCTTTCCTTTACTTCATTAAATAATAATAAAAAAAAATCTAAGACGTTAAAAACGATTTAGTGTGTTTCATATTTTCAGCACAACATCTGAATACTGAAATACAAGCCATTACAACATTAAACAATAAAAGTACGTCGTGATTTTGATCTTAAAAACCAAAACACATAAAATCCTTTAAAGCACTTTTAATCAAGTACACCTTGCTGCAACGTGCCAATGTCAAATGAAACGGCCAACATTGAAAAGACAGATTGTTAAACTGAAATGTACCCCACAATAACAACTGCAGCCCTGCAAACTGTTGCAATTTCTTCTGAAGCTGTTTACAGTGTCTTCTCTCGCTATATCGGTTGGCTGTGTGGACTATTCTTGCAAAAAGTGTCCACCAAAAACCAATAAAGGTAGCCATTTTTCCACCCAGCTGTTAGTTTTTTCCTGAGTGTCTTTCTTTTTCCCGAAAGCCCTTTTGGCCGTGATGCAATGTGTGGATGCAGCCCTGTGTATTTTTATGTGTCTCTCTTCTCCTCGATGGTTTATTGGCTCCCCTAATGTCGCTTTCATTCCTCCACAGGGGGCAGAGTGGCACTGCGATGAGTTCACCAAGGGAGCCTGCTTCAGCCGGGGAAAGTCTGAGGTGAGTGCCAGCCCCTGTCTCGACGTGCGGTCGTGCCGGAGCTTTGGCGTTGGTGGGTCTGCTTGGTGGAAATACTGGGGCCGCGGCGCTCCTTTTAACAGCCATTTCCTTAGCGCTCTTGATAAATGGGTGCTTTAACAACCGTACGTGTCGATAGCTTTTTAAGAGTTAAGAGGAACCGTGTGGAGTCTACTGTAAGTGCAAGGGAAATTAGGGCGGCTTGAATATTGTTCCAGTCAATATTTAATCTGATTTACTACCTGAATGCGCTTGGGAGATGGGGGAGTAATTGAATAACTAAGTCATTTAAATGTTCAACATCAACACAAACAGAAGGGGTGTTTTTTTTTTTTTACTTTTCTTACTCTAACCCTACTGTTTTCTTTACTTTACTCTTTTTAATGTCTATATTTTAAGCAGGGGGTGACTTGAACACTGAATCTTAAACTGAATTAACATGCTTGTAGACATACACAGAGCAAGTGTATGTGTGTGTGTGTGTGTGTGTGTGTGTGTGTGTGTGTGTGTGTGTGTGTGTGTGTGTGTGTGTGTGTGTGTGTGTGTTCAAGGCAAACCCTAAATCCATGGTATTTTCATAGATTATAAGATGTAAAAAAATACCTTTTATGCATAGCAGTATTCATCTCAAATAGTGGAGGGCTTATCTGGTCTAAGTAACAAGTGAATTCATAACATAATTGACTGTAAGACCCAAAGGGTTATAATCAAAGTATAAATAGCATAATATATATTTGAGCAACAACAACAAAGAATCACATCCTCCTATAGATTTATAATCCAAAGATAGTCTTAGCATTTGGAAGCCTCTACCACGTGGCCCAGCAGGGAAGAGAGCACACTGCTTACTTGGCATACTCCCTGCGTGCCATCCCTTTCATGTTAAAGGGCATGAAGGACCTAACAGCCGCAAAGAAAGATGGCTCCCTCGAGAGCCACTTCGTCGGTTAAACAGTGCCTCGCCTGTTCCGGGCTCTGCCTGTGTGTACGCAAAGCAGATTCCGAGCGCGTTGGCAAACAAAGCTATCGCGGCCAGAGCAGGCAGGCTTTTGCTCACACGTCCCTCTCAGGGCTCGCTGGCTTTGTGTCCTCACCGGAGAGGGAGAGAGAGATAGAGAGAGGGAGTGAGAAAGGATGCCTTTGGATGCTAGCCGCTGTTTGGAGCATGACAAAGCTCATCTAACGGGGAGAAACAACATCCCCAAGCCAGACCAAACATAACGGCGTTGGAATAGAGAACTGGAAGTCACGGGGGGGGGGGAGAAACAGGAAGGGTGGGGTGATAAATCCGTCCCTTTTCATCTGTGACCAATGCTAATCCTCTGCTGTTCTCAATCAGCTGCTTGGGACATATTTAACGTTTTTTATTCTTGTATTTTCTTTCGTCACTCTTCTTCTTGCTATCTCATGCTTAATGCTTGCGTCTAAGGCTCTTGGTTCCACTCTGGGTCTCAGCTAAATGTATTGAATGCATTTTCGTCCCAATATTTATTCTTGTCACATTTCTTTATTTTTATGAGACCTCACTTTCTCTCCCGTTCCTTTCAGCTGGATAGCTTCTCATGCTGTCATCTCACGAAGCTTACATGTCCCTGTTTGTGTCACTATCATGTGATGTGCGGTAGTGCCATCTGGTAATATCACACACTGAGGTAGGGGATGGGGGTGGGTGCGCACACTGGCAGCTCCCTGGAAACGCACGAGCACATTACTTCATTACTGCTCAGGATGGTCTCCATGGCAACCTTGTCTGGAAGAGCCAACCTCACAAAGGACACGCCCTTGTAGGGAGGGGGGGAACAACAGGAAGTGGACACACGGGCACACACAGGCTAAATGAGCCTATATTATAGCAGCATACTGCTCCTACCGCAAGAGATGAGGGAGAGTGAAATATGTAAATATGCTCCTGTGGTGACCAACATAAAAAGATTAAACATCATTCAACCGTGCCGTTTATTTGTATTGTTGTAGGATGTATACGTGTATTAGGCTACTCGTTGTTTGTGACGACGTAGCCTAGTGTAGAATACTTAATGGTGTACATCAGAAATTATCACCAATAAACGTCACATTTCCCTTGCACCGTGAATACAGTGCTGTTTAGCCGGCAGAGCACTCCGCCGCCTCGAGCAGGCTAATGCAGAGAATCAATTATTGAGTGCTTTTGCGGCAGCAAAAAAAAAAAGTCAGCAGGGTTCGAAAAGCTTTTATATGTAACGCTTGCCAACTCGTCTTGCCGTCGTAAAATCTGCACAGCTATACACATAACAGTATGCTACTACTTGGAGTTGTTGTTCCCAATCACCACCGTTTGACAACCGCTCGCACGCAACCCACAGTGACCTGAGGAAGGGACGGAAATAAGCCTCTGCCTTATTTCCTGGGATTTTTTCCGGTCATAGCGGCTTAACTGAGATTGACAGTAGAAATGCTGGTGCCACCACCAGCCCCGCCCAACTGCAGAGCAGGCGACGAAGGAGAGCCGAATCGAACTGTCAGCGTAGGTTCGCCGGTGCTGAAAGCTCCCTGCTGCTGCAGCGCATAGCGGAAAATTACCGACCCCTCCCCCTTCGACTTGACTTCAGAGCTGCAGCATAGACAGCACTATATTCAGCCACAAACGCATAGATAGAGCCCCGAGCATTGTTTGGGGGAAATATGCAGAGTAGAGAACGACGCTGCATTCAGAATAGAACAGTGTGTGCCTCGTACTGGTGGCGAATGACAGCAACACTTTCATTCAAGTCAAGCGACGCGCGCTGCCATTTTTAAAGCACGCGCTGACCCACTTACACTTATAACCAGGACCCGTCGTATGCAAAGCTCATAGGAGCACACAGAACAACGCCGGATAAGACGCACCGCGTTTAACCAGCTCAACGAAGAGTTTGGCTGAATAATGCAATGCGTGTTTACTGGGCCACTCCCTGAAATAAGGTCATGGTGTGGTGTCCGAATGACGGCATCGATGAATCACAGCCTTGCCAGTATGACGGATAACAATGCAAGCCTTCTATTATAAACGATACCAAGAAATAATTTCTTAAATACAATGCAAATGTTTCATATTCATTATTTATAGAGCACTAACTATTGTGCAATGCATGAAATGCTGCCATATTTAATCTGCATTTGTATTAAAAATAATTAAAAGTACCACGGTTATTTCTGCGATTCCCTACATTAATGTTCGATCACGCAAACTTTATTGATGCATGTCTACACCGTGTTTGGGCAAATAGAGAGCATGTCTGGAGAGAGCATAGCTAATTCCCAGTAACTGGTCTCAGCTGCTCCCTTGCAGAGGGAGACGAGGGGAGCAGGCGGGGGAGGGGGATGGAAAGAGGCTTGTCAGAGGAGAAAGGGAAAAAGGCACACGAGAGAGCGTGTATTCACCATAGTCAGCCCAGCAACCTAGGCGCTGTACAACAAATGTGCTTGGTATAAGAATGCTAATAGTCACAAATCAGTTACATGTAAATCGCATACTATTTAGTTCCTTTGTGATTTTCATTCATATTAATTGATATAGTTTCCGGGAGAAAAAAAAGTGATACAGCTATAGGCCTCTATGATTTGAAATAAACCCTACAGAAGAAAGAAAACCTTTATGTTGACAATCGTATAAATAAAACCAGGAAGAACTCAGAAACAACAAGAGTGAGATGGCATGAAGCTATTGAAGTAGCAGGGCTCCAGCGAGGGAGAGGGAGTCAAACAGAGAGAGTCAACACTGGGCAGCAAGTGAGATAAGATAATGGAAGCTATGAGAAGACTACACCCTAACCACATAACAGATACGCTGCAGTGGCAATGGAACAGCATAATGTGTTTTTACCACTGAACTGTTATTACAAAGGATTGCACACTGTTTTATAATCTAGTAAAAGGTTAAATAAGGTGTTGTAGTAATGCTGATATCAGTTAGTAGATACATGATAAAGGCAGAATGTGAGTTAACAAAAAATACAATAAGATTTTATAATTATTATTACGATACGGTATAATAGTTATACTTTTGATTTATGTAGAAATATGAGTAGTAGTAGTAGTAGTAGTAGTATAGCCTACAGGAGACATGGAAGTAGGTAGCTAAAAGACCCCCACCCCCGCTGTGTATTCCTATGACCATATCGATGTAATGAAGGTAATGTAATGCTTACTTATTGCAGTACCTTTTGAATCACAAATACAGCCCAACGACCTGGCAAGAAGCTTGCTAGAATCCTCCACACTATCAGAACCATGGACAGCTCCTCAAAGAGGCTGAAGGAATACAGTCTGCAAAACCAGTTACCTTTAAAACTCTCTCAACGTACGGATGTCAAAGGTCGAAGCCATGTGGACAAATGGTTGATAACAAGGTTATTTCCAGTTAAATTCAGGTTATTCAGATACCATTTGCAGAATGCTAATTAGATGTATTACATTCATTTTTTTGCATATGACGGTAGGTTGACAAATAATAGGTGGTGTGCTTTCCAAGACCACATACCTTATCTTTGTTGGGTAATGTCTGAGTCATGCCATAAGTGTCTCCTCCATTTATACTGATCAGTTCTCCATCAACAGGCGGGAATTGAGGAGGAAACACTACTACGTCACTCTTCAGTGTGTCTGAGCTGAAACACACGTCGTACTGCTGAGTAGATTTTGAGTAAGACCAGCTCCCATCAGGGTGGGTTGTGATCATTGGGGCGCTGTACCTGCTGAAGCTGTTGTCTGTTCGGTGGCATTTGACTGCTATTAAACTGATTAGACTAAGTAGAAAGATCACTGACACCGATGCAATGGCGATCAGCAAATACAGGTTTAAAGCAGAGAAGCTGTCCTCCTTTAGCGGCACGTGTCTGAACTGAGTCTGAAGGTCTCCTGTGTTTTCAACCACAACGACATCAATAGACACAGTCGCTGTCAGGGAGGGCTCTCCGTTATCACAAACCAACACCACCAACGGGTGAGTTTTCAGGTCATTGTCACTCATCCGTCTCTTAGTCCTGATTTCACCGGTGCTGGTTCCGATCCGAAAGAGATTGGTTCCTTTGGGTTCAGAGATGTGATAAGAAAGCAGTGCATTATAACCAGAGTCTGCGTCTACGGCCCTGATTTTAGCCACAAAGTATCCTGCTTCAGCAGAGTAGGGAATGTTCTCACTGTTAACAGAGCCGTGTTCAGAATAAGGTGATAGAATCCCGGGACTGTTGTCATTCTCATCCAGGATAAAGAAATTGACAGTAACGTTGCTACTGAGTTGAGGATCTCCAGAGTCTGTGGCCTGCGCTTTGAAGCTGAACATTTTTATATCTTCATAATTAAATGACTGCAATGTGACTATATCCCCAGTGTCAGAGTTTATATTCACAGCTGATAAAACTGGAATATTTTGAGAGAGACTGCTTATCAACGAATAGGTTATTCTGGCGTTATCCTCCGAATCCGAATCCATAGCATTTACTCTATAGGCCACAGTGCCTACGTCACTATTCTCCTTTACATACACATTCAAAACGGGATCTGCGAAGTGCGGCGGGTTGTCATTTACATCAGAAACATATACCATCAAATAACTGCGGGTTGATAGTGGCGGATCCCCGCTGTCGCTGGACGAGATGGTGACGTTATACTTAGTAGCCGTCTCTCTGTCCAGAGGCCCGTCTACCACTAAAGAATAGTCGTTTTTATAGTTCGTTTCCAGCTTAAAGGGAAGAACACCGCCAAGTGTACAGGTGGTAAGGCCATTCACCCCACTGTCTTTATCGCTTACAGTTATCAGAGCAATCACGGTTCCACGTTCTGCGCTTTCTTTCACCGGGTTCCTAAGGGAAGTGATCGATATCGCCGGTGCATTGTCATTGGCGTCTACTACCTCTATCAATAGTTTACTATGAACACTGCGAGATCCGGGGCCTTTATCTCTGACCTGGACTCTTATTTCGTATGCAGGTATCTTTTCGTAATCCAAGATGCCGTTTACTTTGATTTCCCCTGTATTTGCATTGATATCAAATACAGTGGAAGGATCTACAATACCCCGTTTAATGAAGGAATACAGGAGCTCACCGTTAACTCCTTCGTCCAGATCTGACGCGTTAAGTTGTATAACCCTCGTTCCATTCAAAGCGTTTTCATTCACCCTCGCCTTATACAACGACTTACTAAACACGGGCGTGTTATCGTTCACATCAATCACATTAATTATTAGCTGCATTGTCCCCGTTTTAATAGGTTTTCCCCCGTCTACTGCGGTTAAAGTGAGTGTGATAACCGACTGTTTCTCCCGATCTAAAGCTTTCTGCAGCACCAGCTCAGCGGACACGCTCTGCTCTTCGCCACTCTGCACGTCGAGGGAGAAATGTTCATTCTGGCTTAGCTTGTAGCCCTTAACCGCGTTACTCCCTATGTCTGCGTCGAATGCTATTGGAAGTAAATATCGCTCTCCCAGTGATATCGACTCAGAAATGTTGAAAACAGATGTTTTCTCCTCGAAAGCAGGTGCATTATCATTTATATCTAGGATATGAATTTCAATGCGATGCATGTTAACTGGATTGCTCAACAAAGCCTGAATTTTAAGCGAACATTTCTCCAGGTCGTTGCAAAGCTCCTCTCTGTCTATTCTGTCGGCGACCAAAAGGTTTCCATTCCTTAAATCCACAACGAGGTATCTTCTGCTGTACTCCGATACAATTCGGAGTTCTCTGGGCTCCAGGTCATTTAAATTGAGTTTTAAATCCTTCGCGAGATTTCCCACAGTCGTTCCTTTGTTCATCTCCTCCGAAATAGAGTATGAAATGTGAGCTGTAGCGCAGTGACAAAAACAAAGCAAGACTAATAATCGAATCCAAAAATATTCCTTCAGAGGTTTGGCCCCCATAACTACTGATATTTGGAGGGCATATATACCTTACTATGTCCTTTCGTTTTGGTATGGTATGGTCCGTCACAGAGCGCTATGTGAGCGCTTCACCTCCTCTAGCACTGGCATTATCTTTGCGTTCTGGCCACATTTACTAGCTTGTGACGCTGTCCAATCAACACACTTGAAGGGGGCGTTTCAAGGCGCAACTGTTTTCCGGTCTCTGGTGCCACCACCCGGTGAATGCAGACACACACACACACACACACACACACACACACACACACACACACACACACACACACACACACACACACACACA
>JAOPJL010000002.1:10523692-10539529 GCA_027123545.1 Trisopterus esmarkii
ACACACACACACACACACACACACACACACACACACACACACACACACACACACACACACACACACACACACCTCAGACCTCAGACCTCTGCTCACACCTGTATTTTTAGCCGTCTGGTTGTGGTTGCATCACCCCTGGGTAGAGCAGCGATGCCAACTGTGACGACCCCGCCATGATGCACCTCCATACAGTGCGGGTTGGTTTTCCCATCCGCGTAACTAGACTATTACACAGTCACTGTGTCTGTGTCCATGTCTGTGTGTGTATGCGTGTATGTACCTGGCAGCGCTGTGATGAAGTCCCTCTGCAGCATGGGTTTGAGGTAGGAGTTGATGTGGCCGTGCTGGTAGTGACACATGCGGGAGATCAGGTGCTCCACAAACTCCACCTGGTCCGCCTCCGACCACTGGTCAAACAGGACGATGCAGTGCTCCTTGTCCTTGTCATAGTTGCCCTCAGACGGCCGTTTGCGGGAGCCCGTCACCGGACCGTTACTGATCTGGGGTTGGGTTGGGGAGAGGAGGGACTAAGGGTTAGGCTAGCGCCAGGTGTAATGGAATGGAATCATTTAGTAACAATACATTGACCAAAAGTGTTAACATCACTTTGTTTTATGGACTACATGAATGAGCATGCGAAAATAAATGGGAGAAAACATCAAAATGTACACATTTTGAATAATTCCTATAAAAAAGCCAGCAATGAAACAAAAACTAAATAATGCTTACATTTCAATTAATGGTAAATAATGTAATGTAAATATAAATGACATTTTATAGAAATGTCTATTTTATTTACATTCAATGAGATTCAATACATTTTTTCTCATCTCTTCAATAACATGTTCAAGGACATGCGTGGCATTCTAGTAATACGATCACCCCATGAATACCTCTGTCATCACGGCTGAGCAATGGATAGAGGTACTCAATGTTGGATATCAGAATAGAATAAACATTTAATTGCGTAGCGCTGGCCCATTACACCTAGTCGCATGATGCTCCAAAGCCAGGTATCGCACCGGTACGTGGGCGGCGTGGATAATGCCATGCAGCGTTTATGAGTGCAGCGGCCGCGAACCCCGACCTACGACCTCCACTCGCGCTCACCTTGAGAACGGTGGTCTTCTTTGGCGACAGGTCGTCTACGAGGGTCTGCGAGTCCATGCCCGTGTTCTGCAGACAAGGGGAACAGAGCAGAAGGGACCACTGGGGCGTTAGCATCGGGGCCTCTGGCGGGCCGCGGGCCTCCCCGAGTCAAAGCCACCGGAGCAGCCAAGGGAGGCAGCAACGTGTGCAACGTGGGCAGCACCACAGACAAACACTTGCAAAATAATGAAGCCAACACGACCTACAGCGCGTTTTCTTGCACAATCGTTCCGACGACTGCATGTGCGTGTAGCAGAAGCGCACACGCACATGGAGTGGACCAGGCGGACTGAAGTACTGCAAACGCAAGGAGACTTTGTGTGAGCTCGTGTCTGTGATGCAGGTGGAGCAGAGTCTGGACAGGAAATTAAAGATCACAGCACCTTGGGCACATCGGTGTAAGGGCAGCAGAAGAGGCTTCCATGTAATGAAACCACATCTGACGTGTGGAGTGCATGCTGAGTCGATGGAGGAGGCAGCGACACTCCTTACTTCACCAGGTTCCACTGCTTTATTGGCACGGTTGAATAAGACGGGACTGAATTGTCAATTGGAAAAGCTAAATAAAAACAGCTTGAATGGTTTGCGTCCAGTAAAATAGAATAGTCATGCATATAAAAAGGACTTGATTGTCATGCCACGGCTTACATTTATTTTTACTCAATGCGATCTTCAATATTTGCACCAAATAATGCAGCGATTCCAAAATCCAATCTTGGCACAGATGTGTGCCTCATAAACGGAAGCAAATTGTGCTCCTCCCCATCACTGAGGATTTGAATACTTCAATGAATTACTTTATGTGTATAATACATATTTAGGGCAACAGTGGCATTTCTTCCATTGCTGTTGGTTGTAATTAGGGACACCCTGGAGGGCTGACGAGGAAGGTCAACTCCTCATTAGCCAACATCTGAATGCCTCATTGTGCTCCAAAGAATAACCCACTATTACAAGGATCTCTTTAAAGCCTCAGATACATCACCCCCCACAATGCAACAGCAACCGCGCAAGGTAATTAGAACGCAAACACATGACAACGACTCAAGACACGCCTAAAGTTGGGCTCTTAATTTGGTCTATTTCCAGATAGACATCGCAGGTACTCGTTTGAGACGGTAACAAATTTGATTCGCATAATTCTGCGTTCTGTGGGTCCTTGGGACATGTTGGCCTGAATTGGGCAATCAAATATGGAATTTGATGCTTTCAAATATCAGTGAGACCATTTGCAAGCATTTGGTTAGAAGAAATAGGTCTATGTTTAATTTGAAATAACCAACCTAAATATCAGATTTGTTGCCATTTGTTTAATGCTGTTATTTTTAATACGCAACTTTAATTGTGGTACAACTGTGATATCTTGCTTTTAGCTTGCTTGTGTGGTCCGAAACTTTTATTCCATATTGCCCGTCCGACACGGCATGCATACAGTACCCCCACCCGGGATGACACAGCCAAGGTCCAAAAAGAAAGGTTTCGGCAGGCAAAATGGTAAGAACAGAAGCTTGACCGTCCCCAGTCAACAGATAACCTTCTGGTGCTTCCCAAGCAGCAAGAGTTACCATTGGCCGGGTTCTACGTCGCTGAAGGCCAATAAAGATCCACAGCCATGGTTGTCATCCTCCCTCACACCAGTGCAGACTGGAGAAGCTTACTGGTTTTATGTTCACATGCCGAGTGGGGCAAGACCGAAAGACATACAAAAAGGACAGACAGACAGGCAAGCAGACAGACAAGCAAGCATGGGGCCTCTCAAGAGAAAACCACCCACTTAAGCCCAGACACCTGCAGGTAGAAGGAAACAAATGGCTCATCAACAGGTGGCCAATCTGTGGTACCCCCAATATCCTCTTGCCATTACCCTCAATGACCGAGGCTTTATTCCAAATGTATTTGAACTAATCTGCCAATGGAAAAATTCCTTCTGCCCATCCACTCCCGTGTCAAGTGTGGGCGACCAAGGAAGGCTTTGGAGGGGGGCCATGAAGGGGATAAAGGGAGGGAGGGGCAGCAGAATTTTAAGAGGAAAGAGGCAGAACCTGGTTGTGAGCCCGGGTGGAGGGGATGCACTGCAGGCACCTGAGTGCACACAAACTCTCAGCCACCGAGGAGCAGCACCGCCAGTGAGAGCCAAGTACAGAGCACTGTGTGAGAGAGAGGGAGGGAGGGAGAGGAGGACGAGAAGTAGGAGGTACAGAGTATGAGAGGAGGAGGTGGAGAAGAAAGAAAAGAACAGAGGCAACAGACCAGGGGGTGTAGAAAAAGAATGATGGAGGGAGGGAGGTGGTGGGAATGGGGGCAACAAGACTCATGGATCTCACAATAAGTGGACGTTTCAAACCAGATGGTTTGGTGGGGGTGTGGGGGTTGATTAGGCACTTGAAACACAAAACGGGGTGTGTGTAACCATTAAGGGTCGGGGAGACGGGGGGGTGGTGGGAAAGGGGGAAATCTGTATTAAAGCTTCACAGATTGGCACAGTGAGTGTAGGGACACACAATGTCACACAAAGTGAACTGGTGCACAGAACATGTACATAGATGCATTATTAGATGACGAGAGGAAGAATATGTGGAATAAGAGGAAGGGGTAAAATAAGATTGTATACATATTTTAAACATTTTTGTCATTTTCCATTTTGACAGATACCCCCTCCATCTATCCCACATATCACCAATCAAATGAGAAGTTAGTGAATAACACTGGGGGTGAGGGAAAGTATCCATGCACATAAACTAATACACTGACAGACACACACTTGAATGTCAACCATATATTGAAATTATTGTTATGAATGTGGTTTTTTACCATGTTTTGTTGACCACATATGACGCTATGGCTTTTTTGGTTTTTTTTTATTGCAACCATTAAATTGAAGCACCTGCCGTTATAAGAAGTACTAGGGGATGAAGTACTATCCAGGTCAATTTTGTAAAAGAAACCACATCAGAAACCACATACCTTTAAAGTAATTGGCTGAAGGGAATGCATGTTAAAAAAAACATTTGGATTTTAAAATATAAATAAACTATAGAAGCTCACGCACACCATATTATTAATATATTCCCTATGTAAATGAACACTACTGTAAGTCTTTCTACTTGGCATTTACTAAAACTCCATTTTAAAAATATATAAATATGAAAGGCTATCTTAAATAGTTAAGGGCCCAATCTTTCATACTCCAAAAATGTGGATACACCGAGGCCTGGATCGATTGGGAGCAGATTTAGTGCAAGTTATGCACAAAGTATTCTCTACCAAGTCTTCTCTAATAAAATAGTTGGCCATCTGGTAAGACGTCAAATAACAAATAATATGTTAATATTATACTTGGACCCATTCGTAGTCAATGACAGATTATAATGCGGATGCTTTTGATAGCTCGTAGCTAAACGGGTTATTATTGTTGATGCTAACGGATTAGCTGCCGGCTAACACCGATCACCAACAGGCAGGATTTCACACATTAATTTCATAGTAGGATCTGTTTACACGACACACGGGTCTAGTTTTGGATATGACTGTCAGTCAGTCGAGGGGCTACGAAGCTACCTGCTAAGCACGACAATGCTATGCTAAATACCCAGCAGCCACACACTTCCTTCTACGCACTTTCTAAAATATAAACACAAAAGCGTCCACCCCCTACAGCGGACACCAACACATTTCACATACCAGCGACCCATTCAACGAGACTATTTTAAAATGTTACCCCAAGACCAGTCAACGGGCTGTGGGGTAACGTATAATAACAGTGCCTGCTTAAAATGTGAGCGGATGATCGCCACCTAGCCTGTGTGTGCTAGCTGGCAGGCTAGCAGGCAGGCAGGGCCCCGTTCCCAGTGGCGCAGCGTCACCGCAGTGGACGCTTCCCCGAGAAGCCTCCGCTCTCCGCCGCCGACGACGACGGCTCTTCAGTCACTCCCCGCCGCGCTGGTTGAACATTATTTTTCACTACTATCGGAAGAGGTAGAAATCCCACACGATGCGTTTTGGAATCACCGAAGCCTGTCGGACTTCCAGCAGTACGTTTAACGCGTTAAACAAAACGCCTCGGTAATCCAGAGGCCCTTCCTCTAAATGTCTGGTTCCCCCCCTCCTTTCTCCTCCACTACAGCCTACGAGCTGCTTTAGCTCATTCTCGCCGTCGAGTAGAAACACCGACCCACTTTTAATTTATACCATTAATAAAAACATAGGATTTTTCGGAGGAACATACACACAAACCTCACCATTAATTCCAACGTTTTGTCCTCCATCTCCGGCTCCATGTTGACGATTCCCCCCCGAAACTCGCTCTGAAAATGGAAACCCAACCCTGCGTCGGCCGCCCGCAAAGGCAGAGACGTCATTTAGTTCGCCCAGCAGCCACACAGCCTGGCAGTGTCAGAGGGGTGGGTGGGGGGAGGGCACCGCCCACAGAACGAACAACGCGCGGATTGGTGGGATTGTGGTCAAAGAGGGCTTCGCTTTGTGAATATGTCTGCTGTTCATTGGCTTAGCGCGGTTTCAAGGCTTCCCCGGTGACTCCCCCAAACAACGGGGCAAATGGATGAAGATGCTGTTGCTATCCTGAAGAGGAATACGCCAAGGCAGGATCAATCATCCGCATAGGTTTGCTGTGATGCTATAGGATGTGAGGTGTTCGATTTGTAGAATCGAGGTTTATAAATCCAAAATATGGAAACGAGCCCTGTGTGCTGCAATACAAATATCCCTTAAAATGTGTTATGGGTAAGAAAAATGTGTCTTTCCGGTCCAGCCAATTGCATTCGTTCAATTAATAGCCTTGGGAAGTATACAGAGTGAGAACCGAAACGACACGATAGGCTTTATAATCACCAGGGAAGTTTTTAGGTTATCTTCCTCTGAATCATTTATTTACCATTTATCATTATGTTTAACGGGAATAATGGATGGGTCCACATTTCGGGCACAAAATAAAGAGCCAATGCTATTTGTATTTTTTTGCCATCAACAAGCCCATTATAGTGCATTTCCAGTACAATAAAACCCCAAATCTACAAAGACATTTGGCTAGAGTACTACCTGTATGCATGACATGGTTCTGTGCAGAAAGGAAATGTGAAGGTTGTCCCACTCTAAAGGGCTCATTGACTTGGCATTCATCCATGGACATTTGGATTAGAAAACATGTCAATAAAATCTGTCATTACAACTAGCATCTCCCCATACATCTGCCCAGTTCCTCCAAGTCCTACAGACCATGTGATGCATTTTAAAAAACACAATTGGTTAATTGCAAGATAAATTAGAGGATAAAAAGTGGGGCTTTATCAAAAAACAAATTGAGAGAAAATAAAATTTCTTGACACATTGAGTAGATGAAAATGGAAAACTAAAACCGGAGGAACTCGCGAGTACCATTACAATAGGGGCTGCGCCAATGAAGAACATAAAGTAATAACAGCTGAATCGGCCACAGCCCTGAGAACGGACTCCAGAAAGATTAAGACCACAGCCATAGAAGATGTAGAAATGGTTTTCAGCAGTTCAAATTTAATACTTTGTTCCCCCTTTCTCTACAGAAACCCAGGTAAAAAAAATCCCCCACTCTCATAAAATACAACAGCAGCAGTAACCAGTAAAAAAAAAAAAAAAAGATTGAGAAGCATAGAGGGGGGTTGGGGTGGGAAGGGGAACACGGTCTAGGTTGAGACGGGGACAGGGAAGAAAGGAAAATATATTTTCTATATGGAAGTGTGAGTCCAAAGTGGTTCTTCAGACGCAGGGGGGCCGGGGACAGCGAGGGCGCTGGGTACTTGCTGTTGTGTTCATTCAAAATGGAGGGGAAGGGGAAAAAATGAACAAAAATGAGTCGAGTCCAATCCAACTAGGGGAAGGAACCAGCACTCTAAGGCAGGGGTTTATTCAGGAAGGGTGGTCTCCCTCTCTGGACTGAACCGATACTTTACTCCTCTTCAGCCACATGTTTTTTTAGGTTCCTGTGTGTACATATTGGAAATGTGTGCACATGTCTGTGTATGCAACCGGGTTTATTGGCATGTGTGTGTCTTTATTGTGATCGGCTCAGCTGCCCCTCTCGTTGCTGCAAAAGAGAGGAGGTCTTTTTCTTTCCTTATTTCTTCATTCATTTCAGCTCTTTTTTTTCCTCCCAATATCAGTCCCCGACTACCTAGTAGTCATCCAAATCAAACAGCTCATCGTCCTCTCCCATGTACTCCATGCCCTGGAAGTCCACTCTGTACCGCAGAATACCTGAGGAGTACAAAGACAGGTCTCAGCAGAGTGCAAATGAAGACACTACGTAATCATCTTCAAGATCCAAGGAAAATAAAAACAATCGAAATAGGAAAATCACATATTCTATATCCTAATCCCCATTATAGCCATAGGATGCATATTCGTGTTCAAAGGAAATGGAAAGCCTGAACTCTGGCAACATCTGGCTTCAAAGATCCGTTTAGGGATTCTCTAAACTAATAAGGAAACCCATTTTGGACTGCCAATGCTCAGTGGTTTTTGCAGGGTCAACGAGAACACTCACCCCCAATTCCTCCAAAGCCCTTGACAAACTGGGACCCCTCCTGGCTCTTGTCCGTGACTATCTCCAGAGTAGCTCCAAACGTTTTGTAGTTGTTGGCGAACCACTCCAGTAGGGGCATACTCTCGATGAGCTCATGTTCCTGCCCGGTCTATTTAATTTATTCAAAAAAGGGAACACAATTAAGAACAATTGTTGTTGTTGTTTTTTGCAGAACTTCAAACCGACCACTTAAATTAATGGCGGTCAGACTTTAGTAGCTCAGGAGTGTCCTCTCACCTCCTTGTCTGTGAAGTGGGACTTGTCTTTTTCCTGTTCCGGCGTTAAATACAAGGTCTTCTCGTCTAAAAAGGCAATAATCACACCAGGGGTTAGAGAGCAGTACGGATGAGCCATGCTTAGGCTGGAGTGCATGTTCAAAAGAAAAAAAAAAAAAAATCTACCGTTTTCTGATCCATTGTTCTGCTGCTCAGCCCCGTGCAAGCGCAGGATGTAGCGCATCGTGTCCAGGTTTTCGTAGACTATGAGGATCTCTACAGCGCCCATCTCCAGCGCTTTTAGTGTGTCCTCCACGCCGAAGCAGTATTTCCCCGTGTCCTGGCTGATCTCATCAAAGTACCGCCCTGCATATATGGGAAGGGAGAGATATGAACAGGAGTCAAGAAATGGAGTCGTCAACCCCTCGTCTCCCATCAAAATCCCCCAAAAAGACGAGTCATTAGAATTCCCGTCCGGTAGTTGGAAGGTGACCCACCTATGAGCTTCTTCTCCTGGATAAACTTGACGTTGGACAGAACCTCCGCCGAGAGCTCGATGGCTTGGTTGAAACCGTTCTCTCCACCGTAAGAGATATCCACTAGCTTCAGGACTTTTGCTTGTAACCTCTGTTAGGAAAAATGGATAAAAACACAGGCACCTACGGTTTAAAACAGTTTAATAAACACCCATAATAAATTGATACACTTGGAGAACAACTATATTACAGTGGATCGTGAAAACCTCTTAAAACACTACAGACATTTAAGCAGTTATATAGGGTCTACGGTTACATAAATGATATAAAAATTTGATGCATAATGGATTATTCGAATCCCAAAACAATGTGATCAACTCATGAGCTCAAACTTGGTTTGATAGTGAACTGTCACATTAACTGAGATTTGATACTCAATACAAACTATTGATAGTAGTATTACTCACTACTCTGGAACTTTTTCCATTTTAACGAAAATACTGGGGGCTTTAAATTTGATTTGCCTAGGCAATCATGATGGATAATAAAAAAGTAAGTTATAGTTAGTACGATTATTCAGAAAGTATACATTGCATGTACTCAATCATAACTTTCACAGGCCTCCTATAATTTGCCCATTGACCTACATACAGCGCAACCAAACCAAATTCGTGCTCACATTGTTCACAACGTATGGCAATCCCCCACACTCTTAGGGTTTGCTGCTAGGGAGTTTACCACTTTGATGATCAAAGTGCTTAAAACCAGGAAGTGAAAGTCTGTATGGTCTGCCAGTACACACTGATGTGCTCATTTAGTCAACTTTGGGTCCCACCCCTTCTAGGCGCGGCGATCAACCACCTGCATGCTAGCCTTCCCACAATCCCTTGGCAGGGGAGTACCACACTAGAGGCCAAGCTTTTGGTGGGGTTGAGCCGCAACACCATGTCTTCACTACACAGATTGTTCATGCAACATTGGGCCAGCTTTCTGTAAAATAACATAGACTCACAGGGTCAAACATGTCTGACTGGCTGAGCTCGGTCTTGAAGTCAGCCGATCCGGCAAGGACCATGCCCGCCACGTTGACCTTGTCGTTGGAGACGAAGAGCTGGACAGCCGTCTCCGCCACCTTCCGCACGTAGTTGTGTCTCTTCTCCATCCTCAGACGGGCGAAACGCAGGGCCGACTGTCCTCCTCTGCCTAAAATGAACAGAGGGACAAAGAGGTAAAAAGAATGAACACAACGCTACACAAATATTCAACTGGGGAGGGCAAGAAGATAACCGCTGCTGTCAGTGTGGAAGACCCACGCCTAAAATGCACGGTGGACAGCAGAGATGGCGGTGTGCATGTGGGCGTGGTGGTTGTGAGCCGTACCGTGCTTTTTGGGCAGGTCCACGGTAAACTTGTGCAGCACTTCTCTGGTGTTGCCCTGCAGCGTGCCGAAAAGAGCACCGCTACCGTCGATCACGATGAAGCCAAACTTGCTGTCGTCGGACAGCAGGGCCGTCAACGCCTGGGTGGGGTGGGGGCGGGGTGTGGGTTGGACAAACAAGGCAAAGGGGAGACATTTAGACCTTGCCACGAAGCAGGGAGGAAGAAGGGCGTTTCAAAAAGGCACACTGGACTGCCATTCGTACCTCAGTGTGGAATTTGTTGTCACAGAGGTACAGAGAGGTGTTGATTGGCTTGAAGGGCTCAAAGTCGATGTTGACCTTCTTCTCTTTGCCCTCCTCTGTCACGATGGTGCCGCAGTACACCACCAAGCCGTTAGGTGGCACTAAAGGAGGAGAAGGGCAGAGAGGGCACATTAGAGCACAGTAATAAGCTGTTGCAACGGCAAACACAACAGCAGCAGCTGCTGCTCTGAGCATTGCCACGAAGCACAATGGGTTTTAAAGAAGTGGAATGTGGTCATTATTAGTGGAAGACCAAGTGTATTAACGTACACGCTAAGGAACCCATCTGATATAGTAAGAGAAGAGACTTAAATCCAGGTCTACCAATGCATGAGATTGTGCGTAACAAATTATAAAAATGCAACACAGCAGTGCACGTTACTAAACTATAAACCAAATGATAATCCCATTAATGTAAGCTATTAATTTCAGACTCAACTTAAACTGCCTGGGTGACGTTAACGCTGATAAAGGTGTGAGTTTTCATGGAAAACATAAATAGTCTGGGTGACCCTAAACTATTTAGTGTAAATGTGTATATATATATATATATATATATATATATATATATAAATGAGAAGGATCGAATCCATAGAAGAATTCAACAGAACACCAAAAAACACAGCAAATGGAGATGGGACATTCTCATCATCCCAATGTACCTTTATTGTAGAGTTTTAGCCTCTGCTGTACAGAGGTGATGGCCCCGAGCACCGACAGTCTGTTGACTCTGCTCTTGATGTTGGAGGCCGTTCCAAACTCATCCGCCAACATCTTGGCCACTCTGGATATCTGGTCCTTGGGGGGAATGATCAGCGAGATCATGCTGGTCCCATTACTGTCAGGACATCAAAAGGGAAACTGCTGTTAGGTATATGCTACAGTAAAATACCATAGGACTTCCACACACTTTACCCTCGGCCACAAGTATGTAATAACACCCCAAAACCACAAAAGCCTGAAAAGAATCACCATAATAATTATGCTGATCTCACTGAACATTGCACTGTAATTATCGGGTACAAAGGAACTGCACTTAGATTTGGGCCTAGTGTACAGAAAATGTCTAACATGTATAAGATAGGTTACTGTTATACAGAAAGCCTATAATCAATAGCCCAATTCTTGGATAGGCAACGATAAAGACAATATATATAAAGACAGTATTTCTCGACTAAAAATGTATAACATAGGCTACTGTTATACAGGAAGCCTATAACCATTAACAATAATTGCTGAATAGGTAACGAGAAGAGCATTTCACATTGTTGGTAGAACACTGTAATGATCAAGGTTGGAAAATGAATGTGTTTGTCAATGAGGAAAATGGCTGAATTACTCTCCAAAAATGAAATACTTAAAATGTAAGAAAGACCAAAGTCTGGTCTCACCTATTACCTGGAAGCTAACTGAAGGGTGAGAGGAAATGACGATGGTACTTCAATCACATACTATTCAATCTCTGTCCTTGACACCAAGGACTGTACTTATGTTTCACATATCGTGTCCGTGTTCACTACCTGTTCAGAATGCAAAGCACACTCGCTGACGCTGCTTGTATATAGTTAACAAACGAATGTAGGACAAATGGTCAACCCTGTCTAACATGACGGGCAGCAGACCACAGGACAGCACATTCTGCGCAACGCCGGACTGAACGGTGTTCTTTAACAAACAGCTGGCTTCGTGAACAGCTCCATGTTATAGCCATCCTATTATATAACGTTACGAAGACAATTCACTTCGAGCCGCAATACACCAATGACAAAACGCAAGAGTTGACAATTTTCCAACCGGCTTCTGTCGCCTCGTTACCTTGGTTAAAAGTTAACAAAAAATGCTAGGCTAACAACAAGCTGTGCTGGGTCGCAAGGAATTATAAAGTGAATCATCGACTAACCGTGTACCAGGACCCACGCCACAGCTTGACTGTTTTGTCCGTTATGTTGTAGTCTGTGGACACCCATTCAGCAGACACCCATCCGGTCCTATCCCCAACGTGGTCTTGTCAAAGAAGCCCCACCGCGGCCTGCTTCTAAAAATGACGCCGACTAGCAGACCCCGCCGGCCGGGTTATCTATGCATACATGGGTACCATACGGTCTCCTCGGTTGCCCTGAAAACACACACCGGGGTCGACACCATTCGGTATTCGTCGCAGTCCACCGGTGTCGGATCTTGTGCCGACACAACAACGGAGCCTCAGCCCGTATGTAGCGCGTTTAGCACGCTAGCACACGGAGCTAAAGTAAGACAAGTTAGCTAGCTCGCTAGCCGCTAGGCTACCACTCCCAGATTCGTCTCACTCATCCCGACGTCCAGCTGTAGCGGCGCCGGCACAATCTCCCCTGCAGCGGTTGACCTTTTGTACAAGCATCCCCACACCGCGACCCAGTCGACTCACCCGCGGGCGGCCTCCAAACTTTTGATCAGCTTCTTGATTTTCCATATCTCCACGTTCCTGTCCGCCGCGCTAGGGTCGTCCGCCATCTTCCTGCTGTAATCGCTTCAGCACCTGAAAATACGAGATAGAGAAGAAGAATATCATCCCACTGTTCAGGCGGAACACAGCGCTCACCCCCCTTTGCCTAAAGAGGATCGATTCTACTGGAACAGCGAGCCGTCTACCTCTCCAGACAAGTGGCGGGTGTCCCGTGTGGCACCTGACCAGTGCTGGTGGATGGACCGGCCGCGACGGAAAGACTTTACCCTGGCTACCCCTGGCAGTAAAGTGCGCGGAAAAAACAGGCCCTAAGTGGTCTTCCAGGCCCTAGTGTCCACCCCGTTCATTATCTAACGGGGAGTCGGAGACGACCTAGATTCCCCGTATTCTCTGACGATAATAGCCAAACAGAATATTAACAATC
Source organism: Trisopterus esmarkii (assembly GCA_027123545.1). Taxonomy (NCBI): domain Eukaryota; kingdom Metazoa; phylum Chordata; class Actinopteri; order Gadiformes; family Gadidae; genus Trisopterus; species Trisopterus esmarkii. The sequence continues at coordinate 10,536,656 of JAOPJL010000002.1, forward strand.
GAGAGGTTAAATGTTTTTTTTTGGATATTTAGTATCGGCTCACGAAACCCGTACCTGCCTCGGACACCACCGCTCCGCTCGCTATCTAGGTCTTGCGCTACGGCTGCCGAGCCTCGGTGGCGGTAGAAGGAATGACGTTGCCTTTCCAGCCGGTCTCTCGCTTCCCCACACTGCGCGTGGTCGGTACGGTGGAGCTCACATGTGGGAGGAGGAGATTAGAATGTCGGTGTTCACTTCCTGGGAACCGCATAGAAACCGTCGACTGGACGTGGATGGTTCCCATTCGGTCGCTCGCAGGATTGTGCGGCAACAAGTGGTGTGAGACTGTTGACAATTATCGGACCGGGGCGTTTCTACCCCTTTGGATAAATTTGAAGGGATTTGTGGTTTGATGCACGCCACAGTTATAGTGCAGAGCATGTACCGTCCACATATGTATTAGGTACGTCCATGGTCCGAGCTGCAGGATTGGAAAGGCACCACACGGTAATAATCACGCTGTAACTTATAGCGTGAAGGCTTTTAGTGTGTTGTAAAGACTGTCATGTTGGTATCATATTACTTATAGCCTAGAAGCAATATGATACCACCATGACAGTCATCACAACAGACTTTATAGCAATCGTTTGAAACCTTACATTTGGGGGTATCCTAGTGGTTGCGCCATGTCGACAGAGTATTTTTTTTTTTTTTTGCTTTCTTCGTTTGTTATTGGGCTTTTATACACATGGCTGTTTTTGTTTCATTATGGAGGCTGAATGGTGTGGTTTTCATTGGCCATATGGTAATGATTGAATTGTTATTTATTTTATTGGGTACTTCTCTCTGTAATATTAGTATAGAAGAAAAAAGGCCTGCTATTACTTTTATAAATCAGGCCAATTCTAAACCTAATGCTGATCTTTAAAGATGGCCTTGTTGGATCCCTAGTTTTCGGATCAAATTAGTGAATTGGTCTCTAAGGTTTCCTCAGGGAACAGGACGCGTATTTGATGAACGTTAAGTTGTTCTTAATGAGTTAATGAATTAAATAACAATAAAATCCGCCTCTTTTTGGCTTTGTATTTTATGAGCATTGACCAAAACTTTAATTTATTTATGCTCATAGCAGCATTTCTGAGAACGAATTTCATACAGTGTCTTGACACTTGGCCGTTAAGTTCCTGCCCAGCACCATGACCTTATTTCGTTTGTTTCTTAGATGACTCATTCACCTTCTTATTTAAGTGCCCCAGTTTCAGTTACTTCATCATATCAATATGCCTTGGACGTATAACATAGGCAGTATTACACATCACTACTAAACTATCTTTTTACCAAGCCATTAATACCATTAATAGATTTAATCATGTGCTTGTCAACTAGGCCTCATACCTCGGCTCGCCCTAATTTTCACTGCAACCGCAGTAATCATAAGAAACGCCCATAACTTACTACTTTCTGCTCCTAAATGGGTAACCAAAGATACAATGTTGGCGCTATATATTTGTACCTCACTAGATGGCGCCATTGGCTTATGGCGCAAATAACCTACAATGAATCAAAAAAAAAAAATTGTGTCCAACACATTTGTTAGCACATACAACATTAAGGCTACCCTATTAAAACGTCCTAATAAGTCATGAAGCTACTGTTGTGTTGGAGCAGTGAGGGAAATATTGTTTGATTGAATATTGACTGATTATAAGATGTAATAATATTTCAAGAAAAACATTGGGGACAACAAAAGCAAAACCAGCAGCAGCAACAACAAAAACAACACGACAACAATACCGACAACACCCTCCGAAAAACGAAAAAAAAAAAAAAAGAGACGTAACACCCAAACTCCAAACTAATCGATTGGCCTGCAGAAGTTTATGGCACGCGCTTCTTCTTGAATTGGTCAGGAAGCCGCAGCAGCATCAACAGGCAATGTATCACCATCTGCTGGCTATCAGCACCGTAATGATGTGTCGCCTTTAAATGGATAGTACCTGCTGCTGGGCCGTGGATAATATGAACGGCTCTGACGGATGCTGTTCCCACCTGGCCTGCGCGCAAACAACAAATACACCGAGCCAGAAGGTCACGTGTGTTTCGTCCTGACGCGCAGTGCTAATTTAATCACCCGAAAATGTACGCAGCAAAAACACTACAAACAATGTAGTGACACAATGGAGTAAACACTTGGAGTTCAATTCAAAACAAATAGTAGTACTGTCCTTGTAGTCTACCCCGAGGAGACAGCAGCAGTGATTGCTGAATATAAAGAGATTAAAGGGAATTCAATATTTGGAGCAACAGACAAAGAAGTGTATAGCAACACATTAAGAATACATATAGCGGACAATGGAGAAGCAAGCCAATTTTTGTTATTCCGATGTAAGAAATTCTCTGAGGCTTTGCTTACACCTTTGTGATCAGGTCTGTAGGGCACTAGTGGTGGCCCGACTCTGAAAGGCTTCTCTGGAAGGCCTCTCCTCAATACCAGTGAAAAATATGAAGCAGGCTCATGGTGGAATTGCCCGCCATCGGTTTATGGCACCACAGGGGAATCCTCTTGCACTGGTCACTATAGTCTTTGTGACATGGGCAGGCATGCTCTGAGCATACACTGTAAGGGTGTATGTGTGTGTGTGTGTGTGTGTGTGTGTGTGTGTGTGTGTGTGTGTGTGTGTGTGCACGCGTGTGCGCATGCATTTGTGTGTGCATTTGTATGTGTACGTGTGCGCGCGCGCGCGCGCGCGTGTGTGTGTGTGTGTGTGTGTGTGTGCGCACGCGGAAACAGTAAGCCAAAACAGACGGCAATCAAGTCTGCCACGTCCCTGATCTTCATCGGGCACCATCTGGTAACATGGGTGTGAAGGCAGACAAGGAGGAAGCAAGGGGTTT
>JAOPJL010000002.1:10559420-10571680 GCA_027123545.1 Trisopterus esmarkii
GTGCCAAAATACCAGCTAACTTTAAAAAGTTTTGGCTGTTGGGGTTGTTCCACCACTCGCGGGGTCCAAACCAAACCCAACAGCTGCCCCCCCCCCCCCCCCCCCCCATGCATGCAGGCTCCCATCCGGCCCACGGGCGGATGGGAGCCCGCATCAAGATACGAGTGCCCACCCGGTGTGATCGCTATGGCAACCAGTGGGAGGCTGGCCTGATTGGAGTGGAATGATTTCACTTTACATGCACCACATATCTGGTCAGTTGGAAGGAAGGGAAATAAATGAATACACAAACACCCTCAAAACAATGTCTAGCCCATGGCACACAGAGCGCAACTGTTGCTTAGCACATATGTGTAGCACGGCCCTAAAGAAGGAATCGAATCATAACAGGGATTTTTGGTTTGTTTTTAAGGGAGCAAAACACACAGAGCACGAAGGTAGCTATGCTACAACATTTTCGTTTTTGTCCTGGTGTGGCCGTGTGTTTTGTCTGTTTATTATCTGCAGATACTATGTCACATCCTAATTCACTCAGCGAAGTCAGGGTTCCTGTATGTTGTACTGTTTCTAATAAAGTAAAGTGTCATCTAGTGTCTCCACCTGTGGCCCAGGATGGCCACGATTAAAGAGCACAACCCCTTATTTCATTATCTCATGGAGCCCTTGTAACCACGGCTGTGCTATGGATGTGTTCAGGCCTGGAGCAAAGGTCACACAGAGAGCTCCGACCGGGCAGAGAATCTCCGACCCATGAGGGGTAAACAAACTGCAATGTTTCCAGTCCCCCTTTCCTTTGTGTTTCCTCTCAGTAGTTGTCTGTCTCTGCTCTAATTATGCAGCCTCCTGTGAGCCTGGCAACGGAGGCAGTCATTAACAGAGCAGACACGGCCAGGTGACCTCAAAGGTCAACGGCAAAACAAAGGCTTTGGCTCCGGCTTATTGTTTTGATTTGTCTTTGTTGGGTTTTTTTCTTTTTTTTGGCAACCTGTCCGAGTGTGTTCCCCCGGCGATGAGAAAACAAAGGTCACGAGAAGGTTAAAAAGACATCAAAGAGGAAAGAGTATGCATGAGTTGAGTGGAGCCGTCAGCCGGGGACGTCCCCAACACATGGACACAGCTTGATTAAACCCTCTCTAGATGTTCTCATATTTATGATCTGAAAAACCGACCAGACTGTCTGGCCCTTTCTTGTCCCCTTATGCTGTCAATGCCTGTAATTTAGCACTCACTTTCCAAAAGACCATACTTCAGAGAGTGGTGATGATGGGATTATGCGGTTAAAATATGATGCAATGTAGCCTGTCTGCGAGACGACCCAGAGGGGAGAGTTAATCATCATATCGCATCCCCCAAGAGAACAGAGACTTCATGTGCGGACCTTCCATCCACACACCCATGCTGTCAGTGAGAAGGTCAGAGTTCTTTGGCGGAGGTGGGGCGGAAAAAACTGCAAAAATATGGGGCTGTATATTGTTATAATCAAGCAGACAGCTACTCACCAGCCTTGGTGGTCCGGCGGGCTGGTCTGCTGGCCTCCTCACCGGGGAGACACGGGCACAGCCCGTCACACCTCACCGAGAGCACCTTCCCAGACAAACAGCTGTGGAAGTCCAGCTTACACTGGAACAGAGGACACGGAGATAAACGCATTATCTTTCCCATAAGGTCAAGCACTGCGTTGGTTCAAAACTTCATGAGAAGGACCTCAGTGTGTCTCACATGGGATTTATTCATTTATTTATTTTGCATGTCTATCATGTTCCAGGTAAGTATACCAATGATATGGTCTTTCACATTATAAATGGGGACAAGTTTCAGACACTTAATTACCTAACAATTGAACAAAATAATGGAAACTGTGGTTCTGTTTAAATTAGAGTTACTTTAAAAGATACAGGACAATTAAAAGTAAAATAAATTAAAATTAAATGTCTGGTTTTAGAGGGGATCATCTGAAAGGATATGACCGTTTATGACCGAGATGAACAGATGTGTCTATTATGCCGCTATAAAGACACACACACACACACACACACACACACACACACACTCACACACACACACACACACACACCCAATGGCACTCTATTCTTCATAGCAGTGCAAACCCAGCAAAAAGCACTAAAAACCCAAACGGCTTCAGAATGTAATTTAATCGTATCGCTTTCTCCTCTAATACACAAGGGGTACGAAATTGTTTGGCGTGGTTGAAAAAAAAAAATCCAATCACAAAATCCATCCAAGAAAGTTATTAAAACCCAAATGAGTTATGTAAATTCTCACTGAGAAGGACTGGGGGACCCCCACTTATTTGCGGACCCCCACAAGTGAATGCGAGGGTGTGGGCACACATACACACAACCATACACACTAACACACGCAATGCACACACTCCTCGCTGCTCTCCATATCTCTCCTCTCTACTGACACTTTCAATTTCCCGGACTCTAATTTAAATCCATCATCTTATCCTGCCGGTCACCACATGGTTAGTGTTGCTAATGTCTCTTAATGAAATCTGTTGACAAAGAGACACACACCGTGCCCTTCTTTCCACATATTGGATTAATCCTGGTAGGTAGAGATAACAGCGATAGAGAGAGAGAGAGAGAGAGAGAGAGAGAGAGAGAGCGAGAGAGAGAGCAAAAGGAGCGAGAGATCGAAAAGTATAAATAAATCAACTGCAGATCACACCCTATAATCAGAATTATTCCTACAGCACGTGTTTGCCGTACAAGTGAGAAGGTGTGACCGTAAAACCAGACAGTAAAATCAGACGGTAACATTGGACCGTATCATCAGACGGTAGCATCAGACGGTAGCATCAGACGGTAGCACCAGACGGTAACATTAGATGGTAACAGGGCTCTGAAGGTATTGGTAAATAATACTCCCAGGGCAAATAAAGACAGATAAAGATGTCATGAATCAAGTGTGACCTGTGAGGAGTAGATGTGGCCGTCAGACCCGCACACAGGACCGGACGCGATGGCTGGGCAGGGCCTACATTTCCCATGGGCAGGGGTGACCTCCGCCTTGTGTTTGTGGCCCGGGTTTCCTTTCCTGGTCTTCGTGCTGTAAGAGAGAGAGAGACGCGTGAGGAGGAAGAAATAGAGGAGGCGAGAGAGATTCATTTAAGATGCAACAGACCAGAAGGAAGAGAGCGTAATGATGGCACATCGCCACACATCCGGAGCCAGGCCTTAATGTGGGAGACAGTGCCTTGCTGGCTGTACAGTATGAGAACCAATCATTTAACGCTTTGAACATGAAAAAACAAAGGGCCGGATGTTGTTCTTGTCACGTTGGTGATTTCGCTCGTGGATGGAGCGGCGTCCCGCAATAGGAGACTATGGGTGGCCATGGCGTAATGCCATGTGAGCTGATGAGCCATCACATGTTATCCAGAGGCGGCAAAACTTTCTTTGTGCCCTGTTTGCACCCCGCTCACACGTGCAGTGTTCCCATGACAACGGTGGGCGATCAATTGCTCTCTTGCCCCACGCTCCTGCCCTGCTAGAGAAACGGGCTGCTTAGAAGGCAGCAAGAACAGTGATTAACACACACACACACACGCACAGTGTACAGTGAAACACAGCATTAGCATAAGTGCTCCAAGCAGCACTGTAACTATTATGACAATCACCTCGGCAAAGTTTCAGATGTTTAACATCCACTTGATCTACTTCAGAGAGAATCCTGTGTGTATACGGGAGTATATAGGTATATGTGGCTCTGATGGTAACAATGATTAATCACACCATCAGAGAAACATTATCTCTATTGTGGTAGAAAGCTGTGGGTGGAGAGTGTCAGTGAAAGAAGCCACTCATCCTGCCTTTAGTCTCTGTAATTCTCTCTCTCTCTCTCTCTCTCTCTCTCTCTCTCTCTCTCTCTCTCTCTCTCGTTCCATTAGAAAAGTTTTAAACTGTGAAAGTGTTTGCGAGGGCCATGTTCAATGATCCACAACCTAAATGGAATCCACTAAAAGGAAGCTCTAGTAGAGGGACTGAATGCCTCATGGATCGTCGCCTGTCACTGTGATGGCTGGGATTAAATAGGCTGGCATTGATTAGAAGGATGATCTCAGATCTGTGTCCTGTCCACAAACAACTGACCGTTATTCTCTGAGTGGCCTTTCACACATACCCCGAAAGTCGGACATTCCTGATGTATGTATGAACAAAAATGTCAGAATCTGCCCCTCTCGAGTTGAACCTACCAGGCCCCTAGCGTAAAAGTCCGGAGGATTGGACTGCCGGAGAAATAACAACGGCAAGCCGGAGTCTTGTTGCCGTGCTGATGACGTTTCTATCGTTCTATCTGTTAACATTATGGATATGTCTAGTTAAATGATGCTGAACTGCACTTCAATTAGGTGAAGAGCAGTACAGTGTAGTTTTCCTGTCAGGTGAAGAACAGTACAGTGTAATTGTACTGTCAGGTGAAGAGCAGTACAGTGTAATTGTACTGACAGGTGAATAGCAGTACAGTGTAGTTGTACTGACAGGTGAAGAGCAGTACAGTGTAGTTGTACTGTCAGGTGAAGAGCAGTACAGTGTAGTTGTACTGTCAGGTGAAGAGCAGTACAGTGTAGTTGTACTGTCAGGTGATGAGCAGTACAGTTTACTGTCGTTAGGTGAAGAACAGTCCAGTGTTCTTAGTGCTTGAAAGCTCATTATTTATTATCAGAGGCCCAGTTAGGAAACCTAATGGAAGCTGAAGGGGCTATGGAAAGCTGGTATATTTATTCATAAAAACATTTAGACTCTTCTGGCTTTGTCTTGGCTGCCTGTGATAAGAAGCCGGTCTTACAGCGGAAGAGTGAGTCCCACATTCTGATTGGTTCTTCTCACCTGTGTGTCGGCTGCGTAGGAGTGGTGCAGGTGGCTGTCATGTAGTCGTGGCTGACGCACACCTTGTGAGGCGGGCAGCGGACCAGCAGACAGGGGTCCTTAGTGGCGTCCAGTCCTACCAGGGGGGAGACAAGCAGGACAAAACGTCATCTGTGAACCATGAAATTGGGCTTTGGAAGACACATCCACAACCGCTGAAGAAACACAGAAACTACACGCCGAGGCAAGGGGGTCCCACTCGTTGACAGAAGCCGCTGGGTTCATCCCCAGCCCCTTCCTGTAGGGAACCCTATAATATAGTCACCCTATAATCACTTACTTCAGTTTAAAATGTCAAAGCGTTAACATAATTTTTTACAATACAATATAAGTGCTTAGTGCTACTTATGGCTAATAACATGTTTCCAGAGTTTTCTATTGGCTGTGCAGCCGAGCTTGAGCGAGTGTGACGTAGGTTTTGCCAATGTTAGACTCTTTGAACCCCATGGCCTCCTACAGAACACAAAGTACACATGTTCAGATCACATTTTCTGAAAGAAGATCTCCTGCTAAATGGGAGTGAACTTGTTAACCCTCTAACACCAACCTACCCCACAACGACCAGTAACGGCCCTTCACAATAAGGACATTTGAATTAAAAGGGTCCCAAACTTGTATAGTATAAGAGTAAAATACTGCTTCCTGTTGGCTTGCTGTTTACAGGTGACAGTAACACAAGAGATGGGTGCTGCCGTTCAGTGACGGATAGACAAGAGATGGGTGGTGCCGTTCAGTGACAGACAGCGAGGGGTCGGGTGGTTCGTTCGCTGAATGGGAGGCATCAACGAGAGAAGAAAGGAGACAAGGCAACGCAGTAGGAGAGGTAAATGGAGCCGGGAAAGAATAATAAAGGGAGGTGGAGGATTGAACATCAGACGGCATTCAGGGGCCGTCCATCACTGTCAAACCAACGGAACGGTCCACGAGCGGGACCATATAGCGTAGGTTGACTTTAGGTCAAGGTGGAACCAAGCGAAATGCAAAAACTAGCTCCCACCCCAGTTCTGGCAGAATTCTACCTATCGATGTCTACGTCGGAAATTGTTACGTAAAGGGGATCTTATTTAATTGTTTCCCTGCTTGAACGTGACATCCGATAAAACAGCGACAGACAGTTACGGATTAAACCAAATCCATGGTTCATAAGTATGTTGAAGTCCATTTTGTGCTCATGCACAGCAGCACAGGTAAACGCCCGCACCAAGGCTTGTGTGTTTGTGTGTGCATGTGTGTGTGTGTGCTCAGACTGGTATAAATTAACCGTGCAATTACCATGGTAATTGAGCCAAAAATGGTTTCAGAGTAATGAGGACTTGTGTATGGATCAAAGCAGCGTGCAGGTCATTAGCATACGGCTGATAACTTTAGAAGACAGCAGTGGCGCTGCCTCCATTAGGACCCTAATAGCTTGTGTTGATGCCACAGCTGTGCGTCAGGTGTGAACATGGCTGATCACAAGCCAGGCTGACGGTAACGCGGCACTTTGTTAGCATCGACTGGCGCGCCGAGCGCGGCCAATCAGGCGGGCACGGAGAACCGCCGTGTGAGATCTGTCTGATCTGTTTCTCAGCTCCACAAAGCGCGACGAAAGAGTTTCCTTATCGAACACCATCACAGATCCTCACGGCTCTCCCACCGCTGGGCATGCGGAGCAGACCGCGCAAGCCTTCCTCAACTCCTTCCAACTAATTGAGTTAAAACCCTCATTCTGGCGCCAAGACAATGCACACAATATCCCCCTGTGGCAATGCAGAACGCAGCTTTGTATCTGTCTGTCTTGTCTGTTTGTCGGTGTCTGTCTACGACACATCAGAATGCACACAGCAGGGGGAAGAGCTGTGGCGGGAGGAGCAGGAGCTTAATGGACGACTGGCAAGAATAATGTCAGTGCGGCTTCGCTGTTTTCAAATGACGCGTGGATGGTCTACTCTCACGTTTGTGTGGGATATCTCTCTATCTCCCTCCCGCGTCACCCACCTAAAACACTCAAAAGAAGAGCCCATCGCTCTCATCGTCCACCTAGAGGAAATTACATCTCCATCCTAGAGGAAATTACATCGCTGTTGGTTGCCGGGGCCAATAACGTTCACGGGACTCGAGAAGAGAAAATGTGTGCAAGATCGAGATCTGTTTTGTTTGTCATGGTCTCTTAAATAGAGAGAGAGAGATAGAGAGAGCCACAAAGACATATAGGGAGGGGCAGATAGAGTCAGAGAGAAAGAAAGAGAGGGGCAGAGAGAGAGAGAGAGAGAGAAAGAAAGAGAGGGGCAGAGAGTGAGAGAGTGAGAGAGCGAGAGAGAGAGAGAGGGGGTTGACCACGATACAGTTCTTCTGCATTACAATTGACTGGGTGTTAAAACAGACCGGTGCTCTTTACTCTTGACTCCTTGAGCTTAACAACCACCCATAATGCCCTTCTCCAGGCTCTCTCTCTCCCTCTCGCCCTCTCATTCAGTCCTCCTCCCTTCTATCTCAGGCTTTTGTGTTCTACTCTGTCTTCATATTTATTTCATATTAGCTCTCTGCTGGCCATTTATTGGTGGTCTGTCATTAACTTGGGCTTTGAATCAACTGTCTCATATTAAAGTTATCCCCTCCTCTCACGCCTCTCTCTTCTTTGTTACCGTTCTTATTGGGTCTCCACTTTCTTCTCCTTCATCTTTTTAATTAGTTTTACAAGAAAGCGCGGAGGAGCTCAGAAGTACTGCTTGTTCCTTTCTTTGAAGCACAATGGAATCATTTCACTATTTAAGACAGCATTTCACATCCCCCCCGGTGTGAGAATGCACTTCTAGACGCACAGATTTCTCACTTGTAGGCATGGTACCATAAGCAGCTGTGTGTGTGTGCATGCATGTGTGTGTGCCTTTGTGTGCGTGTGTGAGTGTGTGCCTGTGTGTGTGCCTGTATGTGTGTGGATGAGTATGTGAGTGTGTGCGTGCTTGTGGCTGTGTGTTGCCGCATGAGTGAGTGAGTTTGTGAGTTAGTGTGTGTGTTTGGCTGTGTGTGTGTGTGTTGCTGCATGCTTGCGTGCGAGTGTCTGAGAGCCATCATTGGTCTTGCACTACTTTAACATTGAACTTCGTTTTCAGAACATTCAAAAGATCTTTGCACCCCAAGGATTGATTTTTCCGGATGTGTACAATTGGATCTGAAAATACGGATCATTGCAGAATGCCACAGATATTCACACGTCCTTCTTAAAAGGACGTGTGTCTTTTAAGTCTATAAAAACTGGACTTGGTGTACAAAAGGACATCGTTCCCATGGAACTCTTTTCTATTCCAGCTGCACACAGAGAGCCGCATGGGGCATCGTACATTTGTACATCTATATCTCATCTTCTCTTGAAACTACAATACATGTATTGTCAATACTGCATAGGGAATGTGATATGCTGGTCTTTCATTCTAATCTGATGAATATTGCTCAAAGTGGATGTACGGTGGGAAATAAGTATCATTAAAACACAAGGGGGGAATTCTGCAGGCCATGACGTTTTAAACAGATCTGCCTGTCAAACATTGGATACGTGGGAAGTCTATTGAATATAGAGCACCTCAATCAATCCGAACGTCCTGTCTGCGACTCAGTCATGGTTATACATTCACACGCAGCGTTGCCTTATCTTTTATTGTGATTAAGGGATGTTAATTATATTTATAGTGTATAGTATATTATGTGTAAGTTCACTAATTATAGTGAACTTACACATAACATAGCATAACCATAGCATTCCTTTCTTGAACTTTGTGCAAATCCGTGAGAATAAGACGATTAATAATAATAATAAGAGTCCCCTCTATAATCTCTGCTAACACACTTTCTTTTAACTCCTCGTGTTTGAATTTGAGGTGAAACAGAGGGTTCACCTACACTTTAAAAAGGATGCTGCGCCTTTGTAATGGTGTACACCTAGTGACATGTCATGTGACATGTCATGTGGTCACGTCTCCAGGGGCGACATGGCCTTAGAGAGCGAGAGACAGCACTTATGCATCTCAGAAGCACACCGATTGGCTTACGCAATTTCCGAGAGGAAACAAACAATGGAAAGTATGGAACCAAGAATAGAGACGCTGTGAACAGAGCATTGTCTTCTTGATTCTCTTCTGACGTCAAATGAGGGCAAAGACCCAGACACCAGGGACGGCAGAATCAAGATGGCCGGGCTCCTCTTAGAACATGGCATCATTCATGTGTGTAACTTTTTGACGCATTCCCTTGGGTTATGAGGAGTTCAAATGACCATCACTCCTCTCCCCCTGCCATTAAAATGAGTTAAAATGGCCATTGGTTCACCCATCCATCCATCCCCTTTTTCAATCGAGGTTCACTTTAAGGCACGTCGTTTCGTTTCACCCGAGTGATTGACTGTCGACGAGAATTGTTTCTGTCAGAGCATTCCTGGTAGCAGGAGTTCCTCTCTCTCCCCTTCTCCCACCTTCTGGGAGAGAGAGTTAAAATATTGTTGTGTATTTATTGTGGAATAATGAGGCACAAAATAAAAACAGAGAAATTATATATTTTGAAAGACAGTGAGGAAGAGAGAGAGAACGGTAAGAGAGAGAGAGAGTGTGGTGGGAGAGAGAAACAGAGAACGCTGAGAGAAAAAGAGAGGGTGAGCGTAGAGGGAGAGCGAGAAAGGGTGGGAGAGAAGGAAGGGGAGGGTGAGCGAGAAAATGTGAAAGAGAGAGAAAGAGATGTGGCGAGAGCGAGAATGCGAGTGAGAGAGGATGAAAGCGCGCAAGAGAGAGCGAGAAGGTGAGTGAGAGGGTGTGAGAGATATAGGGCCCTAGTTAGACGGCCTCAAACGCAAACGTTGAAGCGCAAAGTCGAAGTTTGTGGGCGGTTCTATGGCGCTCTCGCTATTATGACGGCGAGATAAATGAGCTTTGCGCCCGGTGCAAATCTAAAACGGGTTGGTCTGAAACCCGTAGGTGTGTTTTGGGCGTAACGTGCAATAAACCAATGAGAGTTCCACCTGCCATCCCCTTTAAGAGCCAGCGCATTTGACTTGACGAGTTGGTATTTTGACAGCGCGTTTGCAGTCTCCGCTGAGACAGATGCATGACCACATGAATTTCAAATGGCTCAGTTTATGGCCAAATAGGGATAATTCACACATGGAATAGCCTTTTCTTCCCAGACTTCAGAAACACTGATTCGTCATGTAAATTGCAGCAAAGACATCTTAACACATATGATATGCGGAAATACATTAACAAACATCGTTTACCAGTATTGTATACATTATCAACTTGTGTTCATAATATGCATGTGTCTCCCCATTAATATACATCGCCATGGACAGTATTATGTGTTACGTGTTTAAACAGATGGGTGCACCAAGCATTCATTATTTTAAACACTCACTCGCGGTAAAACTCGGTTTTCTCACGATTGACTGTGTCAAGAAAATATGTTTGCTGTAAGGTGTTTGCAGATGCATTGATTTAAAAGTACAATTTACTGTGTATCAGCTGTTACATGAGATTTTAAAATGATATTTAGTTTTGGGAGGCAACGATACATGCGTCGGTGTAGAAGGTCAATTGCGCTGAGCGCAAGATGGGGCACTTGGGTCTTAATACAGACTTCCATTTTGTGTTTCAAATGGTCACGTCAGCTTGTTCCAACGTGACAGCTGTCTCCCCTCTAATGTGTGTGTTTGCGTTGCGTTTTTTGTGTTGTGTGCGTAGGCGGAGTGCGAGCTGGCTCTCTCCAGGAAGATGGCCGAGTGGAAGCCCTGGGAGCCGCTGGTGGAGGAGGCTCCTCCCAACCAATGGAAATGGCCCATCTAGGCCCCTCGTTAGTGTTCTGCTGTGTGATTGGTCGTCCCCCCCTGCTTCCCAACGGAGTAATGTACAAATAAAGATGGTGGAAATATTTTCCCACAAATATCCTCAATGTGCCTCGTGACCATGTGTTCAACCTTCACGAAAACAATCGAGGCAGCAGGATTTCAACCTGAACCCATTTTCAACAGTGTCTTTATTATGCAACCCCTAAACAAATGAACACCGTCACATCACAACATCCCTCGATTTCATTCGTCACCAACATGAAATCAATTTGATACGAAGAGATTTCAACCTCATGTTCTTCATCAAGCTAAAGCCCCGCCCCCCCTTAATTAAAAAACCAACAACCATCTGGCCAATCAGAGCTCAGATGAAGACTAACGCACCGAGCCGGTCAGCCAATCAGAACAGGAATGTACCACGTGGAAGCAGGTCGGAAACTCGTTCCGTCGACAGCCGTGGTAGCCGCTTAGGAAGTGGCGCTGGTGGCCCGCTGTAACAGCTGGAGCATTATGGGATAGATGGGCGCAAACTCCTTCCCCTGTCGGGTCCTCACCGACTGGACGTAGGCCTCCAGCGCCCCCCTGAGGAGAGGAGCAGAAGACGGGACCGTCACACCACTCAGAAGGGCCTGTGTTAGAGGGCGCCCTCTAGAGGCACGCCGCTGCAGGCGTCAGCTGCTGGTGCAGCACAGCTCAGTGAAGGGAGGGTGTTAACGTTGACATTTACTGCAAACGCTCAACAAACGCTTTTACCCAACGCGACTTACAGTAAGTACATTAGTCATTAGAAAGTGAAACAGCAATACATCGCTGTCGATATAGTGGCAAGCCCTAACGATCACTAGGTTAACCCATTCCCTGCATACAACAAAACATAGCTAAGATGCTACATAATTCAGTACGACACACAATAAGGGCGTACATTAACACGCACCGTCCCCCTGTAAACACCCTCAGTTCACTGAGCGTTGGGGCATCAACAAACACTTCCTGAGACGTCATAAAAGGGTTTGGCTGTGGTCCAGACCAGCAGAAGACGTCACACATGTCGTCGTCCACCAGAGGGCGCCGTGAGGCCGCAACGCCAGCCAGGCTGTAGCTACTGTCACTGGTACACATGATGGCTCTCGGGTGAGACGTGTTCTCTCTCTCTGGGGGGGGGGGGGGAGACATACCTGATGAGGGTGAGGCGGTCTCTCTCTGAGGGATGGTCGTCCAGCCACTGGGAGTACCGGGCGATGGACCACTCAGCCCGCTGGGGAGACAAACACACGCCCCCCCCCCCATGGTTTAACACACACACATCTGAACACACACCCCCAAGGTTTAACACACACACATCTGAACACACACCCCCAAGGTTTAACACACACACATCTGAACACACACCCCCCAGGTTTAACACACACATCTAAACACACACCCAGGTGTAACACACACATCTAAACACACACCCAGGTGTAACACACACATCTAAACACCTCCAGGTGACACACACACACACACACACACACACACACACACACACACACACACACACACACACACACACACACACA
>JAOPJL010000002.1:10679892-10695665 GCA_027123545.1 Trisopterus esmarkii
AAAAAAAGTTTTTTTTTCCCCAATAAAAAAAAAAAAATAAAAACACTCCCGGTTTCCATTTGTACGGGGGGTTTTGGCTCTTAATATAACCCCCCCCCCCCCCCCCCCCCCAAGGGCCGTCCCAGGGCTCAGGCTGAAGTAGGACCTGCTGTACGGTGGTGTGGTGGCGCTGAATGTGTGTGTGGGTGTCACATGCCATGTCTGTATGTCTGTGGCCTTCTTGTGATGTTCCGGTACTGGCCCTATGTGTGATAAGTCATACCCGTGCATGTGTGTGTGTGTGTGTGTGTGTGAATGTTCTACTAAATTCATAATAGAATAAGAGAGAGAGAGAGAGGAGGAGAGAGAGAGCGAGAGAGGGTGAGATAGAGAGAGCAAGAGATCGAGAGCGCGGGAGAGAGAGAGAGAGAGAGCTCATGGTGGGATATAGAGTGGAATAAACAGTGAGCATCTAGGAGGTGCAGTATAATTGGAGCATAATGATGTAAATAGGATAAAAACATATTTATTAGCGGAAGGAGAAATATGCAGCAGCTCCCCTCCTTTGAGGTTCTCAGAAATCCTGACTCAATCACTGAGTTATTGATAGTGTTGGAACACACACACACATGCGCACACACACAGACACACACCTACACACTGACACACACGCAAACAAACACAGCAAACACACTTGCATGCGTGCAAACACACACAAACACACAATTTAAACAGGAAAGCAGGTGGCCCATTACCATCACTCCAGATCGTTTGTGTGTGTGTGTGTGTGTGTGTGTGTGTCCTTCACAACAGCAAAGGAACGGAAACAGCTACATCTGTCAGCCAAAAAGAAGAGAGAGAGAGAGAGAGAGAGAGAGAGAGACAGAGAGAGCGACAGAGAGAACGACAGAGAGAACAACAGAGAGAACGACAGAGAGAGAGAGGCAAGAGGAGGAGAGCTGAAGTTGTGGAACAGACACTTCTAATCCGTAGGAAGATAACAAAATAACAAGCGGCTTTTGGCAGCGCCGGCTCTGTTTGTCACACCAGGTCTTGTGTCTGGCTCAGCACAAAGCCGGCGGAGCGAAGCCACTCGGAACCTTCCAGCTGCATCTCCCTACTGCCTTTCATTCATTCCGCACTCGTCTTTTGTCTTCAAATCAGGCGGGACACCAGAATAAAATGGATCGGTTAGAGAGAGCACACACACGCACGCACGACACACACACACACACACACACACACACACACACACACACACGAGAGAGTAGTTAAAGGGGTGTGGCTAAGGGAGTGGCCAAAAGGTCAGCCATGACTACCTGTCTGTGAACCCTGGCGGAAGCCACTAGCATGTAGTTCTTCTGCGACCTGTAGGTGGTTCAATGTAGAGACTAGCGTGTGGTATCTCTAACGGCCTTTAGGGGTCGTTCAGTTAGTGTCTCAGTGGTCCTTCATCTTCATATTACCTATGCATAATGTAAAAGCTCATGCATTGGAAACCTAAGGCTTCGTGTCAAACAGAAGGGAAGGGAAAGGGAAGGGAAAGGCTGGACGAGGTGACAAGGGCCCACAAGCGCCTCCGACAACGGCTCTGCCCCAGAAGTGACATTGGAAGCGATTGTAATTATAAAAAGACGCGGCCCCAATGGAGGAGGGGAGTCGCAGAGAAGTTATTCCCCGTGTCAGCGTTCTGTGTGATATTGCGGCAGGACGTTTCCTCCCAGGCTCCAGGAGCCACATTACTGGGCTCGTTCATCATCCCCCTGTCAGAGGCTCCAGCGTGGAGCCGGGCCCCCACTCGTTCACCCTCGCACCATCTGGAAACGGGGACACAAGTGGGAGTGAAGTCACGAGGCGGCGAAACGTCTCCCTCTCAAATAACATCCACTGGGTTGAACACATGATCGCTTTCCTAATCGTGGGATTCTTGTCGATTTTTGTCATTTGCGATTGTTCCGCAATGAGGATTTGTGATATTACTTTTATGTAATAGACTCACCGATTCAAATTGCTTTCAATGGGTTTCCCAAAATACAGTCTTTTTTTTATGCTGGTTGTATTTTCTTAATTCTCATGGAAGACGCTTTTCTTTGGCACGGTTAGAAATGTTCACAGTTGTCAAAAGGCGAGCAACCAGACGCTCTAGTTACCTTTACTTTCTCTGTTTCAATCTTCAGTCACCTCAGGTGAGTCCATCACTCAACACATCTCTCTGCTCTCTCTCTCGAACTCTCATTTTGTTCCGCCACTTAGCTTTGGTCGTCTCTCTCTCTCTCCAACCCTCTTCATCCTAATCCCGTTTCTACTTCAACTTCTTCACCCTAATGTCTCCATCTGTTTTGCCTCTCTTCCTATTTGAGAAAGATAGACCCCCTCCCACTCCCTCTCTGATGAAGTGCACAGTCTGAACCAACGGTTTTCTGTTCAACATACGTCTTCGTGCTAGAGCAATCTGTTATCTGCTTCCTGTTTGGCAGAAGGTATCTGAGCCATATAATGAGTCATTTCAATCCTCAAACGTTTTTTAAAAGCATATGATAACTTATTTCAAGTTATAGGGATGTTATATATACTGTATATATAATATGGTGAAGCTAAGGTGAGCCAGCTGGCTAATGTGCTAACGTGTTTGTTTGGTCAGGGTTAGGGTAAAGGCTAGGGGTATGATGCAGTCAAGAGAGTATTTGGCTACATTTTATGTGGCAATGTGGTGGCAGCATAGAGGGGGGTGACTCCAGGACGCTGGTTTCATTGTTAAGCCCTCAGGAAGTGTCATGGGCCTAACTTAACGAAACATATCGGTGAAAGAGGGTGCCCACTTGATAACCCCAATGCCATACTTCTGTTACATTTGTTTTGTGTTTTTCACCATTGGTTGGTAGCTTAGTGGCCAGCATGCTTGCATGGTTAGTCTGAATATATGTTTTCCATGGATTTTGGCACAATGGATTATAACATCTAATCCTGCATATTAATGAAATGTATTTAGGATTGACAAATACCTCTAGCAATCTATCTATGAGTAATCTTTAATAATATTCCTTGTTTGTGTACTTCACCTCCACGATTGTCTTACAACGACCGAATATGAACTGGAGCGCACATCCCATGAATTAGACATTGTCGTGGTAATGCATTAGGGGTGTAATCAAAACTGAATTAGAAAAAGCTGTAATTTCTCCAGAGGCCGTCGTTCTGTTGTATCTAGGTCCAACAACATCTCAACAGAAGTGTGCTGCCAGAACACAGAGCCTCCACTGCTGTTCCGCCCTCCCTGAGGTTCTGATACCCCCTACTTTCGGGAAGTGGAGGCGGGCTCCTGGTTCCCCATGCTCCCACACACCCGACACACACTTCTGGCTTTACTATTTTATCCTGTTTTGATCACGCTCCCCTCTCTTATAATTCACATGTGCATATGTTTTGACCAGAAAATAGCCCCACTCTCAGGAGGACAGAGGACTGTCAGCACTGCAGAAAATAGAAAGAAAACAAGAGAACCAAGGCAATAAGAGGGAGAAGGAGGGAGTGTGCGTGTGTGTGTGTGTGTATATATGTGTGTGTGCATATGTATCTGTTTCAGTGTGTGTGTCTGTGTGTGCGTGTGCGTGTGTGTGTGTTTGTGAAAAGAGCTAAGTTTGACTGACAGCTTGCTTACTTTCTGTGTGAAGGCTTTTCGTCTCATTACGGTGAACAGAGGATGAGAGGGAGAGAGATAGAGAAACAGAGAGAGAGAGAGAAATGTTGTAAAAATATAACCAGAATAGAGACAGGGAGAAGAGGCTGCAGAGGGAAGCACTGCCATATCTAAGAGATCTTGAGAGACACATTATTTTCTTCGCTCAATCAATGGGCAGAGGAGTGAATTTGAGGGCGGATGTGATGATGACATGTGATGCATTGGAAATCAAAAGCAAAAAACTCCAGGGAACCATGGAAAAGAAGGAATTAAAGAAAAATCTATTGCCGACGGCGCAACACTTTTTAAGTAATCCACACACTGAGCCACTCTCTCCCACTCTGGATGTGAAATATACTCTGTTAATGCACAAAGGCTCTTTGTGGGGACTGTGCATGAATGTCAGTGTCCTTATTGAGCGATATAAATGAGGACCATGGATCAGTGAAGCATTTGCTGATACACATTGCTCCAGCATCACGATAGATCCCCTCAGAAACATCTGACGGTCCTGTCCCCTTGACAAAAAGATGAACGGTTGGGGGTCATCATCTCTCGTCTTCATATTATATTCCTGGCAAACATTTGCAGATTTGGAAGGGGCTTGTGCTAAGACAAACGTAGAGCCTAACTGGGGTTGAGGCAAACAATGAAAAAGTCACCACCATAAAAAAAAATGTGATGCCGTGCAGTGTGTAATGAAGAAAAATGAAGCAGGTGCTTTGAATTAAATGTGATAGATGGTGAGATGGCGGTGAGAAAAGAACCCAACTCATTTCCATCGTTATTCTTGTCGGATCTCCAAACTGAGAATCATTCTCAACCAGTGTGTAGACAAGAGTTGAACTACCAAAGCTATCGTTGCTTTTGAAAGTTCTGTTTTAGAGTTACTGTTACCGCCACATATTGACTGTTCTTCTTCTGGCATGCTGACTTTATTTGAGTGACAGAGTGATGAGCGATGAGCTGAGAACCTTGTGGAAACATTGCTCCGGTTATCTTTCCCTTCTCAGCCCATTCAGTTTGGCTGCTAAATGCTGCGGATTATTATGGGATTATAGGAGGAAAGTCACTCTTTAGTTTTTTTTACCATTCATGTTTGTATAAAAGCTAAATGTGTGTGTGTGTGTGTGTGTGTGTGTGTGTGGGCTTGTGCGGTGTGTCTAATGCATTTGTCTTTGCCTTGCTATTGTAGAGCTTTAGGCAGGCGATCAGTTGGTTATTTTTCCGTGACTTAATATCTTGATGATACAAATCCCAATATTTGTATTAATCCTTTTTAGCCCTATTATTATTGAATTTCTTGTCTTTTTTCTAGTAAATACTTCTACGTCACCTATGTCACATGCTCTCTATTCCTTCTCCTCTCTCTCTCAGACATTGGTGGGACGGGCCCTCGCTGGGCGTGCCCACTATGCCCTTGCCTCAGACTGTCAATCAGAGGACTGGGGACAGAGAGGACCTCTTATTGTGTGTGTGTGTGTGTGTGTGTGTGCATGTGTGTGTCTGTATGCGTGAGTGTGAGTGTGTGTGCGTGCATGCGAGAGGGAGTTGTGTTCAAATTTAAGTGTTTGCGTCACATTTTGTAAAATAGTGAATTTTAGGAAATTAAATGGTTTTAAGGATGCTCCTTGTCTGTTTTGGCTGCATCACTGTCTCTCTTAGGGGACACTCTCACTGAAGTGCATATGAGAGCTAGCGTTCATAATTCCCATGGTGCACCGGTGTCTCTTGGGCCTTTTAGGCCACTCTCCTCTGGATATTTCCATGGTATTGGCATCGGTTCAATCAATAGATTCAGAGGTATCATGCCATTTCATATTTCGTTTGTATAAGTGAGGGTGTGTGAGAGAGAGAGAGAGAGAGAGAGAGCCACCAATGGAAGTATCCACATTAATATTAAAATAGGCAGAGCTCTGCTCGGAGTGTTAAGTGATGGTGCCGTAATCGCGGGCCCCTTGCTGAGGCTAAACGGCATTAAAGATTTAACGGCTCTGTATTTATTTTATTTGTGGGCCCTGGAGCTTTGCCAAATGCCCCAATGCTTCACTTATTTCAATAGTGATGGAATTATTTGTCGTGGGGCATCACGCATTCTGTGCACACGGGCAGACACAGACACAGATAGACACACACACACACACACAGCCACACTGTCACTGAGTGTTGAAAAAGTCTGAATTGAAAAAGCTAATGTGCTGCAGCCATTAACTTCTCATTCCAGTCAAACGCAAACACAAGGTGCCGTTCTGAAACCATTTGGATGGGACTGTTAATGTCTGAAGGTTGCTGGCTCTGTGACACCTCTGTTCATCGTGGATTCATCTTTCAACACTTGCTCACCTGCTGTTCCCCCGCTGCAACAAAACGTAAATACTTATGATCTCATATCCTCCACCTATCCATTGCGGCCATTAAAATAGATTGCATGAAATATTCCGCCCGTCATGGTAGGATTTAATAACTATTACATGCACGCTGACATACAGGATCCATGACTTCGCACACACATGATGAGGTTCATACAACCCCTCGTGCACGGATAGATCAACTAGGGGTGGGGAGAGGTGAAGGTAGGACACGAGTACATCTTTGTTTGTTTTCCAACCATGGCCTGCTGCCAGGTGGCTACGGCTGCACATGAACCCAGGACGTGTCTTTCAGTGGACCACTCAAAGGTCCTTGGCGGTGATAGATGCTGCCGTCGCTGGATCTATTGATCTAGTGCTGCGGAGTCTGATGGACGGCTCGGGACACACACACACACACACACACACACACACACACACACACACACACACTCCCACACACACACAACTTTTGGTCAATTCACCGTGTAATGGCCATCCTATTGTATAATCAAGGGGATCAAACCTTGTTGTGAATTAAACCCATTTGGTTACTCATGGCGACTTTCAGTCAGCGCCACTTGGGAATGAAAAATTGCCTTGCCGTGAGTCACTTTCAATAAAAGTGAAAGCTGCAATCTCTTTTTTCATCTTTTCACCATTAAAGTGGTACTTTAAGGTATTTTATTCTCTGAATTCACAGCGCTCTCATTCTGGCAGATAGAAGGACTGCTGTGCCGTTGGACTGGATCAGTCGCTTCAGGAAACGTGAGAGAATGAAAGGCTGGGGTCTGCTGAAAAGATAACATTGGAAACTTTCGAGATGCCTGACTGGGTTTTGTCTGGGAGATTTTATTTAAGTTGATGTGAATCTGAACCAAATGTAATGAGTTGTATGAAACATAAATTCTGTATCGATTTTTCTGCATGGTTTTGAATTTGGAATTTAAAAAATTGTTCTCCCTCAACCTAAAATGCACGCAAACTTGCTTGTTCACACCAACCTAAAATGCACGCAAACTTGCTTGTTCACACAGACGAACGCACACACACATGCACACATTGCCCCTACACACACACACATACAGACACACACTTCGGAAATCCAGAAAACATGAGAAAACAATTACCAAACATTCCTTATTCAATTTCTTTGCCTGCCATTTTTGATTTTCTGTTGAGAAGTATCGTTATTATTTCAATTATTTGGTTAAATTAATGAAAAAAGTGTCTGAGTACTTTTTTCACATTTGACAGCTGCTACCTTCTTTATTGATTCTGGAGTTTCTGCCTTTTAAAAATGATGGTGAAATTCACTGCAATAATTGGCTGTTAGCTACAGGGATTCTAGAGGGCTATAATGTGCCCGGAATAATGTTGTTTCCCAAATTACCATGCATATTCATTTAATTACAACTGTGTAATCAAGTAGAAATCAATGCACCACTGGCAGGCTATCACTGCGGTAGCTTATTGCGGGACATAAACCCAGCATAATTCGATGCGTTTCTTATTATATCCAATAAACCAACACTAACGTCTCTCACGTCTCTTCGTGGACTTCCAATGTCATCCTCACATCTCACGCCAAGGCTGCTATTAATTAATAAATGGATCAATTATTAACCAGAATGTATGTTTGAAGCAACTTGAAAAATATCGCTCAGTGTGTTTGACTCTTCGGTAATGACTAGAGTTTGGGTGTGTCTAATGGTGTGTCAGACAGTGATATCACTTTGCAAGGGTGGGATGTGATTGATATGATCAACTATAGACCTTTTTCAGGTGTCATCATATGACTAACACAGACATCTTATTATAGCCACACCGCTGTGAAAAAGGTGATTCTAGAAATATTTATAAACAAATATATACATACACATACTGTACATAGTGAGGGGCCAAATGTGGGTATTCCGTGGGAAAGGAAGGGCGAGGGGGAAGCGTTGGTGTGTGGAACCAACAGGATGGATTGATGTGAGGAATGTTTTTTAGTTTGTGATCAATAGTCTTACTGCTGCGGTTCTTCTTCGATCACAACGGAGTCAGCTCACACACACGCACGCACACACCGAGGGGGGTGAGAGAGAGAGAGAGAGAGAGAGAGAGAGAGAGAGAGAGAGAGAGAGAGAGAGAGAGAGAGAGAGTGTGTGTGTGCATGCGTGTGTGTGCGCGTGTGCGTGTGTGTGTGTCTGTGGACTATTTCTGCGGACAAGGAGTCTTAACGGGACGCAGAAGAAGAGGTAAATGACGTTGTCATGTTTTAACAATATGTAACAATTTATGTTGCTATAAATTTCTGATTAAATATTCATAAGAACAGCCTTAACGTGTGCGGCACTTAAAGAAGCTTCCTAATTTGTGTTTGCGATGCAGCAACTGGTGTTCCGTTTACAGTTTATGTTGACACCTATAGGCTACCACAGCCTATGTCGTCATTTCTCGTCCTCCAATCAGCGACGAGCCAATGCAATTTAACGCACTTTGGGGACGTTTTGTGGGTGTAGAACAACAATTTGAATGATGCTAGTATACATGGTGACATTTTCCTGAAGAGGTAAATGGGGTGATCATGCGATTTAAGTGGACTTTTTGTGACACAACTAGTAAATAATATCCGAGTGATAGAGTAATTGGATTCACACTGAGATGGTAGTGCACCACAAATATTTAGTAACCTGTTTCCAAGGAGTCAAGCTCAGTCAAAATATATTAGATAGCTTGTACCTGAGATGATTCAAATCTGATGTGACTGGGGCAATCTAACCTAATTGAAATGAATTGAATCAACCAATTTATTCTGCTACTGTAATTCAATTAGTAACTGTGGCTTGATTGGACGTTGGGTTCGCACTCTGGAGGAGATGACAAAACGTTTGCTCATTGCTCCCTGTACACCACCGTGTGCCAAATTCATTTTGAAAGACAGAGTGCCGGATTCTAAATGACACGCTTGACAGAGCCTGTGTCTCGACAGTACTGCTCACAACAATGAGCAGGCATACATGAGTTGATGGGTGACATACGGCGACATCAGAATACACATATTAATGGTTCCTGGATCAGAGTGACCATGATGATGACAGGGTGTGAGGGCGCCATATTACCCTACCCTACGCACAAACACTGACGTGACACATGTGTGTCTCCTTTTTTACTTTGCTTTTACCTTTGTGTATAGCATTGCAACCGTGAATGCACACAAGCATGTATGTGTGTGTGTGCAAATAGGTCTCTTATTTCATTGATTGAAATGACTTCCTAAATAGGGCGATTATGGGGATAAGTGCAGAGGAGAAGGGGACGAGGTGTTAGGCCTTGGCCTAATGTCATTTCCAAGAACAATTTGCAAAAAAACAGGGCTAAAGCCCTGCTGATGACTCTTAATCTGGTTGGAATGCCAGCATTGACCTTGCACAGATATTAGCTTAACGACAAGAAATGCTGTGTGTGTGTGTGTGCGTGCAAGTGTACAGGCGCATGTCCTGTGTTTTGTTTATCTAATTTTGATATTTGCCTCTGCGATGCGCGTCATGTTAAACCTGCCGTATTGAGTTAGTTCCCGTGGACGTTCGTGTGAGAGTATAATTTTGTTGCGGTGGTTGTTTTTTCTGCTGGTTTAACGTTTACATCAAGAACCAATCAGTGTGAATAGAAGCAGTCACAATGGCCTTCAGGACCATTGAAGGAAAAAAAAAGAGGAAAGACGCATGGATTGACATACAGACATACAGACAGAGGTACAGACAGACAATCAGACAGAGCTACAGACAGAGACAGAGAAAGGTTGTACCTTAGATCTGGAAGCTCTGAGGCCATTGGGCTGGGAGGAACATGGGGCCAGTGATATGTGTGCCACATTGTCTGTTCAATAGAGACCTCTGAATATTTAAACAGCATCAGTTACCTAACACTGTCATTGGTTTGGCACCGTTTTACCTAGCTTAATCCTGGTAAGTGCATATCCAAACAGCACTTCTTTTTTACTGACAGTGTCGTAGGTGTGTATACAGTAGGAACATGAATAGGCTGAAGCTATGTATCAAAATGTACCATCATTTTTATTCAAGCGACTGGGTAGTATTGGGATACTTGACTGCACTATTATAATCATTAGTATATGAGTGTATGATTTTAATGATAATATTTTTATGAGTTTGTTGGAGATTATTTTTGTGTGTGTTTATGTGTGTGTGTGTGTGTGTGTGTGTGTGTGTGTGTGGGTGTGTGTGTGTGTGTGTGTGTCTAAGAGGGAGCGATAAAGGAGGATTTTATAGAGAATAAATACACTACACACTATAAATCTAAAGGAGGAACATGTCTTTTAGGACCTCTATTCTAGCGTGAGCTTTTCCCCTCCTGTCACCTTATCTATATTTATCTGATTGTCTTTAATGTTAGCCATGCAGTTAAAGCCAAACCTTGACTGGCCTCTACGGGTTTTAAGTCTTAATAAACTCACCTTTAAACCTTATTTTTTTACTGCTGTAAAATTAAATCTCGAATAGGGGTTCAAATCCAATCCTTAATAAAAAAGTGAACATGTTTTTGATGGGTTTTTAATTTTTCCTAAACAGTGAAGGGGAAACTGTCACGTGGTTGTTGTCGCTGTGTGTTTCCTTCAACTCAGCTGGCTAAAACCCTGTACACCAAAGCATAGATATGATTCTGTGTCTTTGCATGTGTGTGTGTATGTCCGTTTGCATGCTCGTGTGTGTGTGGTCATCAAATGCAATTGGACATGAGGATTAAACTACTATTTCTGCGTTCATTTAAAATTCTCTGCTCATAGATTGGTAAATTGACAAAACCAAGGTAGACAACCGTATTGATGGAAGCTAGCTCACTGTATAAGGAGATTTAAACTTGTTGGATTAAAAAGCTTGTCAACTGGCTTCTAGACTGGTCCCAGCCTCCCACCTCTCTCTCCCTTGTTCTCACTCCCTTGCTCTCTTTTCCTCCCTTTCCACCCTTCTCCCTCTCGTCTGCATGCAAGGAAGAATAATCAAATGATGAGCCACAGATATTTTAAGGTAACCTGCTAATGATTGCTAGATCTTTCCAGACGTTTCAAGAGGCACCATTTGTGTGTGCGTGCATGCATGTGTGCGGGTCTGTCTTCTGAATTTATTTTTTGCTGTGATTAAGACCCGCCAAATTACAACACATACACACACTGAAATAAAATCTCAAGGTAACCCCATGCCCGACATAATCAGACACAAGGTCGCCCACGCTGCATTTGTTTTAGTGTTTTTGGTGTGTTTTTCGTTGTGAGCACGCCCTTTGTCGCTACCTGTCTGCGTGTGTGGTTGGAAGCAGGGCAGCACAGACAGAAAGAGAGGGGAAGAGCACCTATTTTGTGGGAAGGTAATTGCTACACAGTAGCTCTCCCTGATTGCCAGGATCCTTTACTAGGGGGGTGGGGATGGTGCGTGTGTGTGTGTGTGTGTGTGTGTGTGTGTGTGTCAGTCGCTTCACCGGCACCGCCTCTTCACGTGCCCCACTGGTCTGATTACAAATCATTTTATTGATTTGATGAGTGCAAGATGTTTGCTAATAACTGCTCTCATACCATCTGTTAATCTTTGTTTGTGATTAAAGAGGTAATCCCAATAGCCACTATTCCCAGAGACAGCTTCTCTCTCTCTATCCACCCCCCCCCCCCCCCCCACAGGGCTGTCATGCTTCAGTGAACATTCTGACAAATCTTTCCAATTGATTCCCAGAAGTACCTGTCGGACGCAGACTTCCAGGACATCTTCCAGCTCTCCAAGGGGGAGTTTGTGGGCCTCCCCGCCTGGAAGCGACTGAAGCTGAAGAAGGAGAAAGGCCTGTTCTGACCTCACCAAACCTCACCGCTGTAAACAGGGCTTTGATTCTTAAAGTCCTCTTAAAGTGAGTGTGTTTTTTTTTTTTTACTGTCACATGATATATTCATGTGTTGGATTTGATCATCACAGTTCATTGTTTGAATGTTGTGTGAAGTCCATGTTGTAAGTTAACTTCAGGCAGTAGGTTAGGCATGCTTAATATAGATTGACAATAGCAAATTTTTTGATGTTTTATTCCAGGTTTTATGCGTGTCATAACCAGTATGTATGTTAGCAAGAGAAGCAAGAAATAAACCCATGTTCTTTTAAACCATCATATTCATCTCAACCTCAAAATGAACCAATCTTCTTGTGATATTGACTTAAATATCAAATATCTTACCCTTTCTTCACGTGTATTGAAGAGAAGTGGCTGAAAAGTTGTTCCTATTTGTGTCCCTGTAAGTTGTCTGAACCATCGCTTCCTGGTTCAATCGTCTCCAACAGCTTCAACATGTCTGGAATAAAGTGGTCCTGTCAATAAACACCGCTATTGTTTGATAATGTTTTTCTTTAAAAAAAATTTTGATTGAGATCATTTTATGTTTTATATTTAAAGCCTACGTGTTTTTCATTAAATGTAAACAGAATATACATATATATATATATATATATATAAATAGACACATATATATATATATATATATAGACACTATACGTTCTGAGTTTCTGTACTCATCAACAGCAGGATAACATGCAACCTCCCTTCTTACTTACCAACGCAGCCCAGTAATCAAGCCTAGTGTTCACACCTGGTGATCAAAACAAGCTTCAACAATCACTGACACAGAAACCTTCTTAAAAACAAAGTGCAGTGACATCAAGTTCATTTTATTTATTCATTTTCTGAAACAAGTGATATGCGTGATGCGTCGAGGCTATTTGTGCGTCCATGAACCATGGAAAGAAGTAGCGTCGGCAGGTGGCAGAATAACATATTTTGGTTATGTGAGTGGAAACCAGAGCACATGTTAGTACATTACATTTAGTTTACACATAAAGCTAAAGCTAATTTAGTAAAACACACAAAGAAAATTACAAATATTCACCACGCAGGAAATCTCCCTTATTGATGATATTAATCCCTATTAACCTTTTTTTACATTATTGGCAAAAAATTCTTCATCAAAATATCATTTAAAGGCGAGTTGTTGTAAAGACGTGCTTAACAACTTAACAAAGTACATCCCTTATCGTCAAAGATAAACTACTACTCGTTGATCCATGCATCAAATATCTGTAAGCTAGATATCTTTATCTGGAGGGGTGATCAAAAAACGAAGCCCTAAATATGCTTAAAGGTAAATTTGTTGGAAGTTACAAAAAAATCAGGGAGGAACTACAAACGGAGGAAAAAACATCCGACATTATTAAGCTCACTGTGCTTGAAGCTCAAAAGGTTAAGAACACGTTATTGAAGCCATCGAATAAAAAACAGTCAACTAGCGACCACCAGCGACGACAACATAGAAAAGGACTCCTCGTACAGACGGGAAAGATTCACTAGACCCACCACTGAAACTTTTGGTACAAGTACAAAAAAAATGGCATTTGATCGGTTTTACTGCAGAAGTTGTGCAAACATAACCATGCAACTGAGTAACAGCCTACTATAGGCTACCGGCTCGAACTCAGAGCCGTACAGAACTACCAGGGGAATGTCGTTTGTGCTGCAAAAACAGTCTGCAGAAAGTTCACTAAGAGTGGTACTTCGGCTAAATGATTTTCTCTTATCTAAAATCGGTCCGTGATGAAAAGAAAATCTCATCTTTCGTCCAGAAGATAAATCTATCTTTGATAGTCGTGCGATTGGCAGGTAACAGCGTCTTATCCTGCACTGACAACGATTACAGTGTGCAAACTGAACAGGATATACAGCAGCCTCTAAACATATTTAGACAGCAGAGATTTTTAAGATTAATTTAGATTGTCCAGGTGATACGATATGTGTCCCAAGTCAAACTACTAGACAGCCCAGTGGATAAACAGCATTCTCTACGAACAGTGTAGCTTATTGTCAACATGCTATAAAACATTGACCAAAAACCCAAATGAAGAAGTTCCCGTTAACCGTCGATAAGACATAAAGAGCGTTTCTTTTGATTTCTCCTTCTCTC
Organism: Trisopterus esmarkii; assembly: GCA_027123545.1. Classification (NCBI taxonomy): domain Eukaryota; kingdom Metazoa; phylum Chordata; class Actinopteri; order Gadiformes; family Gadidae; genus Trisopterus; species Trisopterus esmarkii. Next base: position 10,693,889 of record JAOPJL010000002.1, read on the forward strand.
AGTGCCCTTCATTTTGGCACACGAAGCTGAAGCCAAACGGACTAAGAGGTGTGTCCGGACCGGAGGGAGAGTAGGTCATGTCCACACGTTATTAGGGTTGGAATGCACACAGTTCAGATTAACAGTAAGGGCATCGGTGTCCTTCATCCACTTTGACCAAAGAAAGGCAAGATAAACACGACAGAGAACCGAAAGGCTAGAACCCTCCTCCTCCTCCCTGCCCTGATCTTCTCCCTCCCTGAGAACGTTACGTTGGGAACCCGGAGAAGAGGGGGCCCGGAGGGGCCGGAGGGGCCCTCAGAACCTCCAGAAGACAAACAGAACCCATCTGGAAACACTTAAGACTTAAGACACAACGCAGGACTTCTCCGGGTCCTGGTCCTTGGGGTCCCTGGGGTCCGTCTCGCCCCCCTGCTCCTCCTCCTCCTCCTCCTCCTCCTCCTGCTCCTGCTCCTGCTCCTGCTCTCCCCCGTCCAGCTCGTCGTCGTCGTGGTGCCCGGGCCCCGGGAAGGCCTGGGGGTCCAGGTCGGGCGTGTCGGCCGAGGCGTCCTCGTACGCGCTCACGCTGTCCGTGTCGTTGTTCCGCTCGTCCTCCTCCTCCAGCCGCTGCCCCCCCGGCCGGCCCAGGACCCCCTCGGGTGGGCGGGGGTCCACCAGCGCCAGGGTGCTCATCTTGGACAGGCCGATGTCCGCCAGCTTCTGGAGAGGACTGGCCCGGGGCTCCTCTGAGGGCCCCTGGCTGGACTCTGCTGCGGGGGCCCCCGCCCAGGCCCCAGCACTGCTGGGTGCTAGGGTCAGGGTGATGGGTGCCTGGTCGCGGGTGCTGTAGGCCTTTGCCTCCTCCAGAATAAGCGCGTGTTTCTGAAGGGTAGCTAGGGCGTCCCTCTCCTGCAGAAAGACATTGGGTTTGAATCAGAAACTCGTTGGGCGTTAGGAGTCCAGCCAGTCTGGGCTTATTTTCTCACGAGGCAACAACAACAACGACCGACCCCAGCAACGTGGACCAGCAGATAGGCAGGCACATACAAACTTAAAGAGACAATGAACCCAAAACCGTTTTTGTTTTACTGGCCCTTTAAGAGGACTCCAGCTGGAACAGGGGGTTCACCGACCCTTTAAAAGAACCCCAGCTGGAACAGGGGGTTCATTGTTATTATTATTACGATTATTACAACCCTGTGTCTCCAGGTCTAACTTAATAAACATACTAAGAAATAACACATTTAATAAGACTACAGTGAACGGTTTATTCCTAGGTTATATTACAACACAACACCGGTAATAACCAAAAGCAGCCACTAGAGGGCCCCCCCAAGGAGACAGGGACATGTTGTCAATTCCTCAATGCCAACAACGACCACATACTAATACGCACACACGGTTGTACCCGTCCCACTGTAGCACTTAGTGGTACGGTTGTCCACCCTGTACAGAGACGCCTTTTATAGGCAGGAGTCCTGGAAACCCTTTAAGTACATAACAACCGTGTGTTTTGTTTACATGGCCCAGTGTTGCTGTTGACAACAACGCACACGCCCAGGGCCTGTCACTCACCTCTCCCTCTCCCTCTCCCTCTCCCTCTCTCTCTCCCTCTCCCCCTCCCTCTAGGATGCACCTCTCTGGTCACCAGAGCTGTTACACAACCCCTGGCATGCTGCAACAAGCCATTAGTCAGCCTTCTATGTTCAGAAATACAGGAAGCCCGCGCCTCCCTCTGTGTGATGTAACGTTCCCCGGCCGGGGGGGGGGGGGGCGGGGGGGGGCGGGGGGGGGGGGG
>JAOPJL010000002.1:11117505-11143814 GCA_027123545.1 Trisopterus esmarkii
ACACACACACACACACACACACACACACACACACACACACACACACACACACACACACACACACACACACACACTTCTTTCACTCAAGTCTACCCCAGATCAACAAACATCCAACAAAGCCATCTTTAGACCCATTGTGTGCCTGACTAACCCATCATCAAAGAATTTTCCCATCACTAGAGATGCTACGATCGGCATCTTTGGGCCCGATCACCAAAATCATGATCTGACGATTGCTGATCACTGCCGATCACAGAATGGCAAGGGAATGGGAATCTTTCATATCTTTTATAAATAATCTGGATCGCAGGCAAGCACCAGTTTCTGTTCCAATAGACTTTATTTTTTCTCTTTGGATCCCCTGTGACTGAAACTTGTCGCTCAATGCGTTTATCAAAGCCTCTACAGAATGTGACTGTCATACACGATACTGAAATGTGACTGTGTATACTGCTGTATTAACGGTACTGAAATGTGCCTGCGCGCATAGTGCTGTATTTACGGTACTGAAAAGTGCCTGCCACATACTGAGCTATGCAAGTTCTCCTTAAACGAAACTGAACATTAAACTGCCTCCTTTGCCATCATTACAGTGACCCCATGAAATCCTGGCAGTGTAGCACAATATTATAGACAGGAGAACTCATGCTGCCACTGGCATGTTCCGATTTGAAGAAAAAAAAGTTGAGTGAGTTATTTACGTCAAGTGATCTGCTCTTTTGATCTGCGCTTTTGGGGTTCTCTGATCAAGCTATTTTTAGCCAGTATCGGCCGATAATGATTGGCGTCCGATCAATCGGAGCATCTCTACTCATTACCATACATTGCAATCTGAAGGCAGACAATCACTCCTCTCCCATCACAAAAGGAGCATTGCCAATTATGGTGAGCATTCATATTCCACGTAATGTAGAATGTCTCATTTCCGTGGCAACATGCAGTAGCAGTGAACAGCAGGCATAACTGCAAAATCACTCAACATACAGGCAACACACAGCCAAGATGCGTCGAGAATCATCCCATCCCATGCATGCAATGAACGTAACAATACACCATATTGACCAACTATAGTTTTAAAAAACTACGACTTAACGGTTAGTGTTCCAGACTCAATGACAGAAGCCTAAAAATAATAATAACAGCATGTGTCAGAAATAGAACTTTGCTTTAACTAAAGCACCAAAGTAATAACAGCCTGGATCACACTTCAAGATTCCAGACCCAACACTGCAGCTCAGCAGACCGTGTTCTCTTTTAATTGTCTTTACTCCATTGTTTCGCTTTGTGAGAATATTCGTTATTTGAATATATATCATATAGAATAAGAATAGAATCATGTCCTGATTAGTGATGATTAATTATAAAGAGAAAAGTGTCCAACTGAACAGGCACTTCATTGGACTACCAAACACTAAACAAACCAAGGACGAGGTAGAAGCAGCTTTTTGATAGCTAATTTCCTGCACTGGTTGCAAAAAGTGCAATATTCAGCAAACCTGGTAAATGTCTGCCGAAAGATAAATGTCTGTTTGTTAATATTTATCAGACTCAGCTTCTGTCACGAAACAGCTTAGCTAGCACCAAGAACAGCAACCACAAATTGTCTCATTCTATCTCAATTCACTACATGAATATAAATACATATTTAAATCGGCTTGTTGGCTCTAAATATCATTAAAGGAACAGAATACTTTGCAGTCTGTAAAAGTGACAATTTTGTGTCAAACAAATATGATTACTATTTTCTGATGGAAATGAGACACATTATACATTGCCTGGTCCACATACTGTAAAGGAAACAAGTATGATTGGCAAAAATACTGATAGTGAAATGGCCAAGGATATGGATAGAGTGGAAATAGAGCGAGAAAGCAAAATAGGCTGAAAATCATGGATCCAGAGATCCAGCACATGGTCCGTAAGTGTCTGATGTCGTACTGGCTTACAGCTTCTCCCTGAGGGGATCAGAACAGTGCTATCCAATCTAATTTAAGACTCTAGACAAGACCATTCGAAAGATTGAGGGTAGGTTGGATGAAATGCAAGTGCGAAGAGCCATTACAAGAACTGTCTGACTCAAGAGTTGGCGTCAGTGGGCTTAAGATGTATTTAATATGCACACCTACACCAAGTCAGTACACTTCAGAACATCAATCAGACTATGTTGAAACGTTTCTTCTTGGAGAGTCATATTCCCCCATGTGATTATTAACACTTCTAAGAGAAGTGCCTTGTTTTTTGCATTGTTTATCCCAAGCATCTCTTTCACTTTCTCTCAAACGAGTATTGGGCAAATTATGTCTCCAAAATGCTCCAGGCACCCCATTGTGCAATATCAATATCAGTGCTCTGGATACAAAATATGACCTTCAAATGAAGATATTTCAGGATGGAGCAATTATTTGGGGAAGGATCATTTTAACATCGGCATGCGGTTTTGAATCACCAGTTAGCGAGGCTCTCTTTGACGCTGAGCTTGTGCCTTCTTTGTATAACTATTCTGATTGGTTGTAGTGGTTCATTTGTGGTCGTTATCAGTGGAGGTCAGTGCAAGCAAGCGATAGCATCCATTTAATTTCAAGTATTTAACATTCTGTTGAAACGGCTAAATAACCTGGGACATTTTCCTAGATTTCAAGAGCATCTAATAGAGTTCATATATTTTTTTAAACTGAATTAAGTCATCACAAAACAAGGACGTACCAAGAATAATGCACTCTCAAAATGTGTGCTATTCTGGTTACTGTTGGCAAGGGAGGAGGAGGCAGAAAGAGGGCAGATTTGAGGAAAGCAAAGCGGTGGTGATTCAACATTAGTTGGATAGACACTGACTTTAGCAGCAGCTGCAGCACAAGGAACAATTACATCTTTGTCTTAACGTTCTATGTCCCAAATGTCCAAACTGGCTTTAATTTCATGGTAATTCTGGAAAGCCTTTGTGATTATGCTTGCTGATTTTATTTCATTTTTAGGATTTCAAGATTAAGCTTCATCTCTAGCCTTCAGTGGACCTAAAAATCGAAACAAAATTGAGTCAAGTATCTAGTAAGAAAGCTCCTGTATGATACCATTGACTCAATTGTATTTTATAGGTTACACTTACTCATAGACCAATATTGTAAGCTAGCACAAATGGTTACATAAGAATTACACCATCCTCTCACCATCTCAGTTAAGTGACTAATTACAGTAACCAAAATAAATCGCATAAATCCCCATGTTTCTCATTGGGTGTTTCAGTGACCCAGCAAGACCCTTTTGGATATTTACTTTATTTATGATGCAGATCTCACTATGGCCATATTGGAATATATTTCCTTCTCATCTACAAGAGAATTAAGTTAAATTATTAATTTGATTATATGAATGACAGAAAAATTGAGTTTCAGATACATTTCTTATTAAAAGGTGGAAATTTGTTTGGGAACTATAAAAAGGTAAAAAGGTAATAAAAAGGTTTATAGTTATGTCCAGATACAGTTAAAAGTTCACTTAAAATATGTTCGTGATTTTAGGGCTTTATAGCCCTTCTGGGAGTAATTGTTCTCCTAGAAGTCAAAGGTAACCACTGCAATCATTGTAAGCAGAGCTCCAAACACAGGCCCCCTGTATCTACCAGTACCCAACACCTCATCATCACATACCGATGAGGGGGTTGGAATTTTCTTTGGTACCTACCTCTGAATTTGTGTCAAACACCTGAGGGCTGAGAGGGGGCTGACTTCATGGAGATATTCTTCTCCTTGTGTGCTGCAAGATCAATAAACTTTGCGGCACAAATTCAGCACAGCCCTCCTGAGCGGCCAGATAACCATCTGTTGGCTCCGGTGACATTAGTAGTACATTGCCAGCTGTTGGCACTTGCCATGTTTTCATCCAGGAAATTGGCATTCAGAGTTTATGGATTAAAACCAATGGTATTAACAACTGGTTGGAAAACATGCCTAAATGCATTTAGTTAATGTTGATAGCAAGTTTTTAACAGGTAAGTGTCCTCTCCTGTGCACAAATTACCCAAATAGCCAGTACAAAGTAAAGTGGAAACCATGATTGAGATATTTTAACATAACAGTATTTCCAAAGCTAGTGTATCAGATAGCACATAATTATAAGTGCATCATAGCATACTATTGAAGAGGGTGTTATCAATACACTAGAAAGGTTAAGGTTCACCACAATGTGTCCAGTTGGACAGAACCTGGGATTTGTGTAGAAATATTGCTGGTGATATTGTAGCATTAGGGGCTGACCTCGCTTTGACACTTAATATCCTGATAGCCAGTTCATATTTTGTACCCTTCAGCTGACAGCCGAGACCTACCTTGGGAAATTCAGATAATGTAGCTCTGTCCACCAAGGTGGCCTATACTATGTACACATAAATAATAACTGAACACAAACCCTTCATGATATGGAAGATGTATATCAGAATCTGGCTATGTTATTGTACAATAAATGTTTATTTATAGTGCCTGATATAGATTTTTCCACCATAAAAATGCACACTTGAGGCATGTGAATAATCCTGATCATTTGCGAAACTATTAAGAAACCTGCTCATCCTTTTTTATCATGTGGTTTAATATTTTGCACCTTTGAATCAATCCAGAGGAAAAACAGATTTTAAATGGATATGCTTTAGCAATTTTATGTTGGCTTCAACATGAATGAAGGAGCCCTCTGAACTGTAATTTAAGACGCTCATTCTGGGCTACGTGATTCTGGAGGAGTTATGATTGCCAATGCAAATGAATGTTGCATTGATTTATGGCCGGGCTCTGACATTGACATCCTTTGTGTCATTTTACAACTGTAATAAACCATGATCTCTAGATGACATACCAACGTAGGCTGTATGATACAAGGAATGCAATACGCCAACAGAAATATTATGTGGATGGTGACCCAACTCAAATTAATCGAAACAAACACAAGTATACTTCTTCAATCCTCTAATCAACATTCAGGACCTAAAATATGTACAATGTATAAGTACAATGACAACTGTCAACCTAGACACACACCAGCCCTTGACAAAATCCATGGTACTCATTCAAACCAGGCCATTCAAAAAAACACTGCAGGCCAAACTCATAGCATGTGAGAAACAGAGCTCCCCATATAATCCTCATAGAACCAAGTCAGGGTGGGTCACTCACACAGAAGACAAACCACTCCATTAGGACAAAGGGTCCCCTCATTACTCTTAGCCAGTCGATCCCTCCTCCACATTCGTCGGCTGTCAGAAAAACATTCTCCCGAGTGTGATTCGGGAGGAGTTGCCATCTTCTCTCGCTGTTTGCCTGTATTGTTTTTGGTTAATGAGGGCCTGGTTAGGAGGCTGACACAGACAGCTTCTCACTTAACAAGCCTTTGTCAAAATCTTGCTCCGGGGGGAATTTGAACAGCAAGCTGTCGGAATGAATCTGCCATGGGCATACTTCACATCTCCAGACTGGTCTGTTTACCTGTAGGGTACATGTCCAACTGTTTAAGAACTGAGCCTTGCCACTTAAAGTCAATAAATATTGTTAGAATATAGGAATGCCAGAAATATGTACAAAGTATAGGCTTAATCATCCATGGCTGGGTGATGGACAGTCAAGCTGTATGCTATATGATTATGTTTGTCTCTTGAATGAGGCCCAATTTGAATGTGCACGTTTGCACGTTCGGAACAAAATAACACATTTCAAATGCAATTTAATTGTTAAATCTGAAACAAAATCTCCCGAAACAACTCTCTAATTACTTTGGGAGTGTTTACACACATCTCTGCTTTTCCATTTATTGGATGAGAACGGGCACTACAACAAACACTGATTAGAATACCTCGAAGAAAATCCTATCATCCTCATCAGTTTACAACTGAGCCACATCATTGTCTTCGACTCGTCAGCATATAATGCAGCAGAGGTCTGCAGTGTTGGCTTTGTTTAGAGGAACACTTTTGGGGATGCCATATCTTTTTCCCAGCATGGCCAACGACCTAGCATAGTTTCCAATAAGAACACAGCAGGACAAGGAGAATGTTGGGTAAACAAGTCGAATGCCTGACATTGATGCAAGGACTGTGGGCTCCCCACCCTGTCCAGCCATTAATTATCCCATTTTCAAGAAAGATGTGATGAAAGGCATCAAGCAAACAACCAGACCTCACTGGTGAGGCATCTCCTGTTTAATTAACATAAGCACACAAACAGATGCATGGAGCATGCTGAAGGAGAGTTCTGGCCTCTCTGGGCTCGTCTATTGGCTCCTTGTTCCTTTCCTCCTACCTCACTCCTCATACCATTCATCCATCTTTCCATCTGTCTCTGTTGCACCATCAAGCCAAGCTGGGACCGTCTCATGCTGTTAACTAATGGACAGTGTGCTGGAGAAGAGTGTAGGAGGAGGGTGAAGGAAGAGGGGTGGAGGAGGAGGAAGATTGACAGTGACTGAAGTCTGTGAAGGCATGTGGGCATAATAAACACTCAGTTGTATGATTTATAGGCCCCTCGATAGGTTATGCTTTTTTTTCCAATAGGGTAGTCTTGGGGTCTTCCGTTACACCTACATACCGTATGTTATGATGGGCCACAGGATAACCATCTCACAGACACATATTGTGTAGATTACCACTCAGAACACTGTTATTGCACCACAACAAGACACCAGGCTTTCACACTTGCTGCTATATTATTAAGACGGCTGCAGGGATGCATTCCTTTAGTGTCGACTGTTATTTAGCTTTACTCTCTCAACCCAGGAGAGGGAAACATGCATTTGATTGCTGCAGACATGACTGATCTGATGCTGTCACCATCTCAGCAGAAAACCATCCAATATGAGGAGAAATACAGGTGTGCACAGTGTGAGGCTCAGACAGCGCTTGAAGAAGGTGCCGGCCCGAGCAACGCTACAGTGTGCAATACCAGGAGCAAATCCACATTCTGCCTCAATAGACTTGCAGCCCATGAAGGTACATGAAAAGGCGAACCCTCTGCAAGAGAAGAAAAAAAAAAGCACAGAATCCAGGAGACCCTAAACTCGCTGGAGGCCCACATAAAAGGCTATCCGTTAATGGAGAAGTCTGTGTCGGAAGCAAAAGGCTAAATTTGCATTTCTTTACCTAAATGTAACTCTTGTTTAGATTGGATGCAGTGGGATGAAAAATGGAGGATAAGCCTATAGATTCACTTCAGCTACTTAACCCACCCACACTCCCTCGCCAACAACCTAGTTTTTAGTCCATAACAAATGCCTCTCTGAAAGGATGGAAACAAATGTATACATTGTGAAGAGTAAACCAGACGTAAAAGACATACATCGAATACATTTAAATACCAGAAAAGCCTCAGAAAGGGGCAACAGTGAGGTAGAGGGACAGACGAGTAAGGAGCAGATTGGAAAAAGATTTTCTGTAGTAAAAAAGGCAACAAAAATAAAACTGTATAATGCTGCACTTTATTCTACTGATTCTCCCAAAATCAGCAGTTTCAATCTTAAGTTATAGTCCTTCTCTACAATATAAATTAGTTGGAAGGAACTTCGTCAAGGATAAAGCCCCCCCCCCCCCAAAAAAAAAAAAGACTTTTGCGTCAGAGACAAAAATGACAAAATTCTCACTCTCGGGGCTATCTGAAAACATTTCAGATTTGCTGAGGTGAACATTCTGTGTTGATGGGCTATTCTGATCTACAGCTACAGTTCCTCACCAGTCAACGGCCGCAGAACCGCCTAACATAATGCCAGCCATTCAATGAATTATGATCTATAAAGCGACCCGATAAAGTCCTGTGATTTGTGATTCCAATTACCTACCCATATGCAATGGCTGTGTTCAGTACCACCAACATTGAGAGTCAGCTGCAGTCAACATCTGTCCTCAAAGTATCACCTTCCACATACTTTGACATCGCAGAAACAAAATCCCAGGACAAATCCCTTCCGTTTCATGCTTGTCCTTAGGGGATCCCTAATTAGGACTATTAATCACGAAAACCTTTGTCCAAAGCCACCAAACACCAAGTTTCAGTAGACTCCCAAGTTTAAGGCTCTTCAGAGGCAGATGTCCTGAAATGATTAGATGGAGTGAAGAACACTGCCAAAGTGTTAGATTATGTAGTATCGTGTAGGTCCAGCACAAGTGAGCAACCTATAGGGTGATTGTAGCTGGATATTTATAACTTGACAAAGGAAATTCACTGGGAGATGAACATTATAACATGAAAATGTCTGTCATGTGCTTCTTTTGAGATTATCTTTGTGACCAACTTCTACTTCGCCTCCTTGGTTAATACTTAACAATTAAAGTAATAATAGCAAACTTGGTTAACCGTGTTCTAAAAAACATTGGATAAGGTTTATTAAATGGATCTAGGTCTCCCTGCTATTCAAACATGAAAGTAGATCAAAAAGTGAACAAACTGCATGTTGACATATATGTGGTTCATATGGGTGATACAAAAAAAAATTGTCATAGCCTTGTTATTTCCTAATTCAATAACCCAGATGATGAGGTATGAATTTGAATTTTTCCACTTAAAAATAAGTAATTACACTGATGATTTCTCAGTTCCCCATAAATGCCAACTCTCTCATTGCACAAGCGGACCTCTTAAATAGTACCAGAACAAATATTGGTCAGTCAAAGGCCATGCAGTTTTCCAATAGCAACCAAGCTCAATGGAGTAAACAGGGGCCCTTTTGAGCCAATACACTGAGCCCTTCAGAGCAATTCTAAATGACATGACAGATAGGACTTATTCTGAGTTATGAAAGGTTCCGCAGAGTAGAAATCTATGACAGGGATTGGATTTATGGCACATGAAAGAAACTGAACCAAGTAATATTTACCAGAAAGAATCTGTAAATGAAAAAAACTAAATCGAGGTTTAATCACTGGTGCTTTAACTCCAAATCCTTTAGGATGTTTAGATATCACAATACAAACTATAGGCCAACACAGGCTTTGAAGATCTCAAAGGGTCTCTTTACCCATCCATACAAGTTTTCTTGATCTGTGAGCTGTACCATTTTCCTGAACGTTAGGCCCGTATAAATCTGGCCTCTCAGTCTCTATTACCTGTGATGGTTGCTTCCTAGACAAGCAATCTCGATGCACAAGACTATTCCCTGGACAAAACCATTGAACCAAAACTTTTGCTTCCGATAGTCCTTCCATGAGGAAAGCTCTTAAAATGAAGAAAACCAAAAAAACCTTTAAGACCCCACTAAGCCATTACATTTTCTCATGACAACAGCAAAAATGTAAAGTACATTTTGGATTGCCATAAGAACATAATAACTTTACTGAAAAACAAGGCAAACTTATTCGTTTCAGCCATTTGGCTGTAAAATACACAATAAAAAGAATCAAAGAAAGGTAAAACATTACATGTATGTTTTATATTTCCACAAGATGTTTTCATTTTAAACCAGGGTAGCATTTGATCACTGGAAGATCCACATCTTCTTGGCGAGTGTGTCACAGTCCCATTATCTTATAAGCATTTTAAGTGAGTCAGTGCACCACACCAACATGTACGTGTGTACGTGTACGCGTGTGTCAACATTATAATGTGTGACACAATTTTATCATCGCAAGTAGAATTTTTCCCTTCAACCATCTTTGGCCAAGCTTGTCCAATTACCTGCCATGGTTGTACTACTGAGGTCAATATCTTTAATTGGGAAGTGAAAATGGAAGTGGAAAGAAGGTTCTTAATAGGAAAATGCTGTTTCTCATCCTGTTTTCACCAGCTCAAACCCACCTGGCAGGCTTGCCAGGTGGGTTTACATACATTACATAAAATGATCCACAGCTTTGATCACGATACATTCCAGTGCTAGAGCAAGCAAAGAATAAGTCATGCCATCCCCATCAACACACATGCAACTCCAGTGCTGACAGCTGGAGAGCATTGAGAAGAAATAGTGTCAGTTGGTTGGAATCTAGAGTTGGTCCTGAGATTCTTTAAGGCAGTTAGGCTCTGTGCTGCTTTTAACCAGATTTCTCTACCGTTGTATCATCTTGTTATACTAAAGAGGTATCAACAATATATTTAGGAGCATGCCAAATCTAAGAATCCTTTTAAGAAAATATGAACATCGCTCTATAAATATATTATTATTTACTCCGCTATAAATCAAACCAGGATCCACGAATTTCTAATGACCCCAATACATGAAACCAAATTACGACCATGAAAAAATAAATCCTGGGATAAGTAAATGTTTAAAGCTGGCTCAGAAAACACCATATACATACAAGCGTTAAGGCAGATAAAGAGTATAAAGCAAGTTACCTCCAGAGGAAAAAAGCATTACGAGCAAAGCCAAGCATTTTGCAATTTATCTTCCAAGTGATTTATAACACATTTACCATTGGGAATCTATTATAGATGGTAGTTGGTATGTGTTGAAATGGTAGGGGAAACCAGCGCTGCCAGTACTGTCCAATATTATGATTCTTAAAATGATTGTTCTTGTTCTGTATTTAGATCATGTTTAAGTGGATTCTGAACAGCTCAGTGCTCATCATCTTTCAGAATCATTTTGGGCAACAGAAGCTGGTGTTATCATGAGCATTAATCAGATGTGGAGCACTTTCAAATCTGGACTTTTCATGGTCTGAAAAATGGGAGCATAAACATGAGGGACTCATTGCCACAGAGTGGCAAAGCTTGGCAGTTGACGCACAGAAACAGTTTAAACCAAAGGGTACTGCAGTTATACTGCATTCGTCAAATGTTATTCTTTTGAGTCTGCTTTCTAGACAGCAGTGGAAATTCAATGAGAAAATGATTGTTTTTCCAACAGATGTTACCAAATTGCATCTTGCATTAAAAAAAAAGGGTTCTCAAAGCCTCTGAAACAATCAGAGGTGTTCGTGTGGTGCCAATATAGCAACACATTGTACCTTAGAGAAGGTTGAGAGCACCTATGGTTGTGTCAAAAATCAATTTCTCTAAATCCAAATACTCCCTCTAATCCTTGACATCCATGCTGTTAAAAATAGCCATGGTCTTAAACCGCAATAAGGCAAACCGCACAGCTTCAATAGAAATTAGACTTGTTTTTTATGGAAAACTCTGCTGCTTGCCTCTGCATTACCCGCTCTAATGAACGATGCTTAGCAAATACACTTCAGTTCACCTCCTTCTTGAAGCAGTTTGTACTCAACTCATCCTTTTGATAACTAACTTTTACACTACTGTAAGCGGCATCTATTTTCCCCAAAGGCATTGCTACATGAGCACTAAATGTTGAATTGTTAATAAGAACTCAGCGATGCTACGTCCAATTACAAAGACATTTCCCAAAGCTGCCAAATGCAATGTTCCACAATGTTGAACTCTGCGTAAGGGCTTGCATTATTTTACTCTGCAGTTCTTTCACTTCATAGCCAAAGTGAACAAAAATTGTCCACCTCCACCTCAAGGGATTTCTTCCCATTTACATCGGACAATCACTCTCCTCTGGATCCTCTCTCCTGTTTCCCCACCAGAGATTATCTACAGATGTCTGCCCCCTGTTGATCAGGGCCATGCGACGGAGCGTGGGGCAAAACGCCTGTCAAAAGGAGTCTGATAGACGTTTCTCACCCCAGCACAGCAAAACTCACTTCCATTCAGCACTCAATATCATCATTAATATAATGTATCAGACAAATGACAACAAAACAAAAACACCTCACACTATCATTTACCATAATTTAACATAAGCCACAATTATAATTATATATGTTTCTATTCAATCTGATCTATAAATAGAATGAATAGCAAATGGATTTAACCCCTGGCTGATTTCAATCACATAAGTGAGACACACAATGCATCTCAACAGCTTTATGACTTATTCTTTCAACATGCATTTACATGTTTTAGTCATGACTTCATCCATTAAGAGACACTTATCACTTTAGATGAATAGTTCAACTTGTGTTAATTTCCGTTTTACTTCAGTTAACATGCTGTAATTTCAACCTTAATCCTCATCCACTGAGATCAAGACGATCGCAAAGACCGATCGTGACCATCATCCCATGCGAAGGAAAACAGCAACTATGGTAACCTAGCCAGCCAGAAAGATACGAGGCGATATGAGTAATTGCTATGTACACAAAGGAGGAAGCTATAATCAGTACAAATTGTCAGTAAAGCAAAGCATGCAAGGTTAGAACGTTGTCTGGGACTCGGACGGTTCTCAATAAACCAGAGCTTGTGAATAAGGTTAATTTAAATGGAGCTTTATATGGACCGCAGCGATAAGGGAGACGGTGTCCAGACGGAGATCTCAGGAGATGTGCTCCTCAAAGCCATACGCACTGGAACGGACACGGTTTAAAACGCAGCCTACACATGATCTCAAACATCTGCATCAGTGGCTGGTCTGAAACAGTGTCTTTCGCCAAGGTTGATTCTGTTGGTTCAACAATATACTAACTGTATTTCAACGATGGTGTGAATCTCAACACAGTGGGTCGAAATCTATTTCGACTTTAAAAAAAAAACTTAAACCCGACAACTGCGGCGGTAGACTTATGCAAGTGTCTGTGAGAATAACGTTCGAGATGTACATCACCTCTAAAAAGAAAATAAATGCTGATACAAGGGCTAAATAACCGACTTCCACTGTGCCACTGGACGGATGAACACAAGCTTCTCTCCTCTGCGACCTCCTCCACAGCTGGTATACGCCCGACACAACCGAGCACTGGGGACGACCGACGAGGAGGACCAACACATCACCGGTGACACCGAAAGACCGTTATTTTAAAAACACGAAAAACCAACGGCTGGTCTTGCGCGAGCGCAGCCCGCACGGCACGAGACGTGAACCAAACGCCCGCGAGCAGCCGCACACAACACATCCACTGTGGCGTCGGTCCTTCCCGCTCCACGGAGAGAGAGAGTGAGAGAGAGAGAGTGAGAGAGAGTGAGAGAGAGCGAGAGCGAGAGAGAGACAAGACCGGTCGCACACGCGTGAAAGTGGTGGATAACTTGAAATCTCTACCTGTGTACTGCAAGAGAAACATTGTCCTCAGGAGGTGGATAGAAAAAAAAAAAACACGGGCCGTCCGCTACCGTAGAACGAATTGCACTAAGTAATTTCCTTGAATGGAGAAGAAGGGGAGGCTCGTCTTGGGGCGGTGTGCTCTCTGCCGCTCCGCTCCGCTCGGCAGACAGGGCTGCAATGAGCCCCGGCGCTGGAGGTGGGACCTTTTAGCTGCTGTTGGAGAACTCGCGTTCACGTCGTCGTGTGCTCGGGTGGTGGTGGTGGTGGTGGTGGTGGTGCACACGGGCTCGCCACCACTGAACGGGATGGATAGTCCTCCTGTCTCCGGTTCACGTGAGGGTTGGGGTGATTTGCCTGAACGGGTGTCAGTTGCCGTTACAGTCAGTAGCCTACTGGTAAAGTCCCTATCTATCTTGTTGGTTCGTTTTAAGTACTGGAGAGGGATGGGTTTGTCGATGAAGTGGGCTGTGGCGGTCAGTCCGCGCAGGTAACGGCTCTGTGGATAGCTGTCCGTGCTTATTTGGTTTAATATTATAAAAGATTAAGTGATAAGTGTAATTTGGAAAAAGATAACAATGAAAACAATGCAGGAGTGGCCGTAAGTAGCCTGTAAAACAAACCCCGTTGAACTGCATGGAAACGGACCACTGGTGTGTACTATCACTATGCGCATGTGCCTGTAGGGATGTTGCGATTGTATTTGGATATCGGCCAAGTAATTGCTTTCTGGAAGCATGGTGGTTATCGGTGATATCTGGAAGCCTTTCTTTGAAATAAACGAGCTCCAATACTATGGGTTACGATCGGCTGGTGTACAAGAGCTACAGAAAGCAGAATGTAGACGCAGTGGTATCAGATAGGCTTAGAGATTATGAATAAGCGACCAATGCCATTGAAATAGAACATTTGTATTTGTTTAAGACACAATGAGAGATATTTCCAGCAGTTACAGACCAGAAGTTATCTTCTCAAGGTTACACCATGATACAATCAAAAAACAAATAGCTAAATTAATGAGAATGCTACCCTCGATGGCTCTATGAAGAAAATCATGTGGTTTCAATATTTATCTCCAAGAACATTGGGACTGTGAAGTTTAGGGAAAACTTAGTCGTGCAGTATTCTTCTCTTTATTTTTTTTGCCCTATGACATCTCTGATTCCACTGCAATCCAAAAACGATGTTGAAGGTAAATACAACTATTTGCCAAAGGCCAAAGCACTATTTCCAGTCGACAATCGGAACAAAAGAAAGAGCATTTGAGAATAGGTCTACAGAGATAGAATTTCCAAAAGGTGCAGTCAGGAGTCAAAGAGGTTTCTAACTATTTTGTTGGCATTCGTGCATTTGTTGCCCATTTCACTTCAACAACAACCAATTATAATGTTAAGGATAGTTATAAATAATTAATAATGAACAAGGCAAAGGCACCATCCTCTCACGCCATCAAATCTAAATGTGAGGCTACTCTATAAATCTTAGGATTTCTTTATGTGCATATGAAACACACAAAGAAAAAACTAGGACTTTGTAAGTCGTTGGTAAGACATGAAATTGCAGATGCAGGAAAATTACCCAGAAGGACACACTGTTTCATAATCACCATGTGGAAAGATGAAAATGCAGGTGAGCTCGTAAAAGCCTCAATAGTTTGGCCTGGGCTTTGAGTGTAATGAAACAATTAGTTGGCTTTTTCACAGTCCATGTTTTTTTTTTTTTACCAGAGAGGGTTTTTTCATAAATAAACTAAATGCTTTCCAGGCTGAATTCAATTACACTGCTCCACTGAAACTAATAAGTAACAGCCAGTGCATGCTTCAATTTGCTGTCCCTGAGGAACAATATTTGTATATCTCTTGATATGTGATTTTTTTTAAATAATGATTTTACTTCCATTGTCTGTGTTTTGTAGCAACACTTTCAAATCAAACACTAATTTGACTTTATGCCAGATGAACAACAGATGAAAGCATCCTTCATTTGCTTTTATGGCGGGAATGGGGGCCAGTGTATTAGTGACATAACTGCCAGAGTTGAAATTAAGGTTGGATAAAATAAAAGTAATTCTCGCTGGAATATTCTTTTTAACATTTATTTTAAATTGTGGCTTGAAAAAAACATGTAATATAAGAAATATGCTGTACCAAAACCTTCAATCGTCTAGTCATGAAAAGCTGCCTAACTCGATGACCGCTAACTAGTTTGGGTTCGACATATTGCAGCAAAAATCTACAGTTGACCCTCTATAGACACTCTCTAGATCCACTGCAGTCACCAATGAGGTCAGTTAACAAGGGTTAGATTGTTATTATTGAAATTCAATTACTGCATATTAAATGCAATCTGGACCTCATGGACACGTTAACATCACAGAGTAATGTGTATGTACTATCTAACCAAGTCTAAAATGATCATGCATTCCTCATCCTTCCCAACACACCCTGAAGTTGACTCCGCCATTAAGCGTGCACACACCCTTTTACTCAAATTTTTACGATACGTTTGGGATTTCATTTTTTACCAAATACAGATGTGTGTGACTGACAGTAAGAAGCTTGAGAATGGAAGGATCAAAGCTGGTGCAGCATTTTTATTGTACTATATAGTTTAAACCTGCCCCATCTAGCTTTTCACTGCAGCCATCCCTTTTTATGGGAATATTTGAAATCACAAGTGTTTAAAGAATAAACCCTTCCACCCATGGCTTAATAAACCCAGGTTTTTCTTCTCTCCAAACCAATTTGGCTGCGGAAAAGAAGATACCTGGGCCCCTCTTGATGCAAGCTTGGTTGCACAGGGTATTGCCTCAAGAATTGATAGGTTTTATTACCATTATATATCTTTTCTCATTATTTTGAAAAGTGATTGCAGCAGTTAAAACTTGCACAGCATGTGCAGGTTTAAGTAGTGGAAACCTCTAGAAATGTAAAACCTACATACTTTAACCTGAGTATTCCCATCTTAAAGACATACTGCAGGGTATTATACCAATCTAGCCTTTCAATAAAACAAGCAGTTTATTGCTTGGCTTTGAAGAGGGCTGATATTTAAAAGGTTCTTTCTCAGGGGAAAACCTGACAGTTTAAAGGGCTACGGGGGTGTTTAGTATTGTGCATGTTGAGATCAGTCAGCATTGAAAATGTCACAGCTGAAGACTTATGGTATTCCAATAACTGCTGCCCTCTTATGATGAGAAGCACATCCTAGCAGATGATAAAGTGTGTGTCACTGTGGCAGCGCTTTTAGTTGCTCTCTGGTTATCTCCTGACCTCTATCTCACTTAAATCTGTATGTTGCAATTACCCACCCGTTATATGGTCATTTTATTGTGCCTCCCACCTTACTTGATTGTCTCTTCTCCTTGACTTATGGTTAGCAGGCGATCATCTGGACGGTGAAGGTTGGATGGTTCCCCAGCCAGAGTCACGCCTCACTGACTGTGCTATGTCCCAGTACACAACCTGGTTTGATGCTTGTTGGAACAATTTAGTGATGGAGGCATAGGGGCAGGGTGAGAGATTATAATGAGTGGGCAAGGTATTGTAAACCCTGTTCCGGCAGAAGAGAGGTAACACGGCAATGCGTTTTATTAGGATACATAAATAGATGCCAAATTCAACCCTGGAGAAAGTCCCCCAAGCTGAAATATTATTGATGGTAATTATGTTTGCATGGTGGAAAAACATTAACCGCCTAGCTGGGGTTGAAACCTGGATAAAAGCATGGCCACATCTTCTTAATCTCTACACAGAAAAGTCCAAGCTTTGAAGCAATGTTCAGACATAACACTATCAATGAGCCCACTCAATAGGAAAAAAGCTGTCTCAAAGTGGCCACATTCTCGCTCAGATGCCTAAGGTATTCTGTTACAGACAAGCGCTCCATGTGGCCAACCATGAACCTTAACGTATGTTGACAGCTGATATGCACAGCTAGGCGGTCATAATCCCTGGCACCAAGTGTGCAATCAATCTAGATGAACATCCAACAGGCTGGTCTCTCTTCAACACCTGATAAAGCTCTTGCTTGCCATACCTGTCATGTTTCTAAGCCTCGTAGTTAGACATGCAGTTTTCTTTCTTTATGGTTTTGTGTGTATTGAATTACAACTGTAACGTAGCATTTATTCATTGTTTTAATTTCCGGTGGTGAGACTCTCTCATTGCAACATTTGGTCAAGGAGGAAAATAGATTCTTCCTTTGTGTGTCTTAATCTGCACTAGGGATGGAGACTTACCACTGAGGTGGTAAACATTTGCAGGTGTATTTTTGTATCAAGTCATTCAATTCATTTGGGTGCTAGTATATCAGTAGAACAGGGTTAATACAGTATTTCCAGTTAATCCTATACACCAAATAAACACTGCAATATCTGCACACTGATACATAATCACGCTCACAGCTTATACTCAAAAGGCAAATTATTTACTTACTTTTACATTCATATTTGTATTCATCTCGCTTCGTATTTCGCATATCTGTGTATATGCAAAAATACATTTTGTGTCCCTGTTCCGTGCTGCTGTCTGTATATTCTACATTGAAGTATTCATAATGCCTTAATCTAGAGTTTCTAAAACACCCCCTAGACATGCAGACAGCCAATTATTTCCAGATTTACCATATTAAAACCTGTATCCTCCCCCTGCATGATCATTTTGCAGTCAATACGCATCAAACCACGTCATTGTGCATTACATTCATACTCCCACCATTCCTATGCTAGTCACATCTCCGGTGGCAACCACATAGGCATTCCAAATCCTGCCCAGCACCCTTTTTCCCTGGCCTTTCAATTCACAAACTCTCCAATTGAGAGGGTGGGGCGAAAAGCCCTGATCTTAAACACTTGGCTAGAAATAAGTAGGTGGAGGAGATTATGGGAATTAAAGGAGCGTAATGCATGGTGAAAGACTGAAATACAGTCAGCCTTGAAATCCTAGTATGCTTTGGTCCCTGATATTTTTCTGGATGGAGAAGGCAAAGACTTCTGGGTAATAGAATAGCCAGGGTCCATGTGCAGAGTATTGGGTGAGGAGAGTGGAAAGAGCAGAATAGAATGAGGAAACAGAGAGGAAGAAAAAAACGCTGCGAAGGAAGCGGGTTGAGCTATCAGATGGAGGATTCATTATCACCTGACCAAGCTGCACACAGCACTGCGTGAGTGTAATAGAAAAGGACACGCTCATCGGCCCAAGCCCAGCTAGAAATGAGCCTCCTTCACCCCTCCTGTCTACCCTCTCTCATTTGCACTCTGTCAGTCCCCTCCACTGTTCAAATTCTATTCAGATTGATATCCCTCATCTCCTTCTTTCATATAGGGGGCCTACTCCCCCCCGTCCTGGTGCATCTCTGTGGTTCCACAAAATCCTGTGAACAGTGGTGCCAACTTAAGGTCAACACTATAATACTTCTCCAAAGTCCTGCTTTCAGAATTTGAGGTTCAGAACAGTAGTTCATGAATTATTTACATATTATTTATCTGTCATTTATTTGATTTATTCCAAATTGTGGCTGTGATGATGTACGATTTAACCGTTCCATCAATTGACTGCGTTGAATGCGTTTTACAAGTGCGTTACGAGTGGCGGGGCGTGCACATATTTTTCATTAACATGCCCGAATTAATGGGAGTAGGCCTAGCTTAATTACATTTCAGTCACTAATTTAGAAATGTAGAAATCATGGAAGTACCTCGCCAGGCTCTCATAGTTCGCAAGAACTGACTGCACACTGCTCACACGCAACGTCCAGCCGGTGGGGCAAAGTGGGCGCAAATTGTTCCTACCTGCAGGCTTACGGAAAGAGTCAAACCATGCCAGTATTTTTGGTTACTCTCCGATTGTGTCGATCAGCTCTTTGACTGTCTTCATCGTATCTCGGCATATACATTTTGAAACAGCCGCTTGAAATGCAAGGTTCATGTGGTGGGCATTACAATGCACGTACATCGACTCTTCTTGTATGTCCTTGATGAATGCTTGTAAGCCCAATCTGCTCCCAGACATATTCGACCTGCCAATCATTTGGCACTGTCAGGAATGTTGCCAGTGATGCTTGAGAATGATTGGTGGGGGAGATTGAGGTGGAGGGAGGTGGCGGGGTGCTATCGCAGCGCAACACAGCGTTCTATCGCTCAGAGCGAGCGTTCTATCGCGCTTGCTTTATTTAACGGACAGACAATGAAAACGTGCCGGTTCACTTTGTTTAAATATCGAGGGGTTTTTGCACCCCCAACCTTATCTTTAGAGGTGCAAGAAACCATGTGCCCCTCCAGAGATGGTGCCAGTGCCTGTGAGGATACTAAACATTTATTATTAACTATTGATAACATTATCATTTGTTGTTTGTTCAACTCAAACAATGCTGTCAGCCACCTAGGTGAATAACCTAGGCTTTGAACGAAGGCTTTGTTGATGAAGATTATGTGTGCAATGTAGGCCACATACAGGACACAGAATGGCAGACTTCTCTTTTTCTTCGTTTGTCTTTTTCCTCTGCTTAAAGGTGCAGTCTGAAGGATTGTGTGGCCTCTAGTGGGGCGGTTGCAGCCAACTGAATACCCCCCCACACCCCCTTCCCTTTCTAACGACACTGGAGAAGCTACGGTGGCCTGTAAGGTGCTAGATGGTACAACCACATTGAGTAGCCAAGATTCAAATGATGAGGTCCTTTGATAGATATTTAATTTGTTTGAGCTATTTAGTCTGTAAAACTTAAGTCGGATAGAGATTGATTAAAATAGATCATATGTCCACTAGAGCCGTTTGTCAAGTCTATATTTCTGCCAGGTCTGTTCCTCTAGATGCCACTAAATTCTACACAATACTCCTTTAAAATAACAGCCTCTCTAAAGATATTTCTTTGAGAACTGCGGCCAATCATAACGAAATACATTCAAAGAGAGATGGTTTCCTTTTAATCAAAAGCACAACTGGGATGCTTTTGGGACACACATGCTGTACTTCTGCTCTGGTCTGCAGGCTGAGCGCTGTGTGAATCACACCTGAGCTGGATAAGCTTAACACCAGCTTAAACCAGGGGCTGTTTCAGAAATACAGAAATATATAAATACACAAACAAATGCAACCTTGTAGGGTAAATCTGAAAGAAATCTGAGGACAAAACAATATAATCGAAAAGTAAATAATTTACAGATTTGAAAAGAGGACAAAGAACAGTGCCATCCAATATGAAGTAAATGTTTACACAATTGTGTGAAACGAGGCCCACACAATCAAATATCGCCACACGTGCCTCCTACCTGAAGCTCGGCATGATCTGAATTCTTTGTACATCCCTGAGATGTGCGGTCAGTCTTCGGTCTCGCCGCGATTCTGTTTTGGAAAAACAACAGCATAGGAAATAATGGTGAGACCAGACTTTGTTGTGATGCTTCTGAAAGAAAACCAACACACCAACACGCACGCATGCCAACCCCCAAATTATCTATTCTGTAGTCTGTTCAAGGACTCCTGGTGGGAAAGGAAAAAGGTGCCATGGTGAAAAGGGTCTTGGCTTTGAATAGAAAGTGAGAGGGGGCCGGCGGGAGAGAATGTGACTCATCCACGTCTCTTGAACGGCACACAACTTCCCTGCTTTGTGGAGCAGCAGCTAATCCCAAGCCAAGGAGAGTTCTGAGGCATTGGAGGGTCCCATTCACTTGCATTATTAACAATCAAACTGGAGCAAATGCTAACAGCAAATACAGGGAGCTGCCTAGGAGACTTGCAGAGAAATGTGTAATGCATTATATCTGCGCAAGAGGGGCCTGAGGCTGTCCTGATGACCAAGCTAATTGGCATGCCTCTGCTATTATGATAATAATATGATTATGTCACGCCATGCCAATACACTGTCAAGACTGCAGTGACTCCATAACATCCTTCCAATATCATGCATACCATTACTGCATTCCCAGGGGACAAGACAAAAACAAAAGATTCATTCATCACCTGTGGAATTTGATAAGCAGGTACATATGGTTCATTAAGTGATTAGTTTAAATTGTAAATTCACGGTATCTAAATAACACTTTTCGAACCAGTGGCCATTCAAAGGGCTTTACAATATTGCCTAACATTCACACACACATTCACACGCCATCTGTGTCAACTGTGCAAGGTTGACAGTCAGCTCATCGGGAGCCATTAGGGTTAGGAGTCTTGCTCAGGGAGATCTCAACACTCACCTGGGAGGAGCCGGGGATCGAACCAGCAACCTTCCGGTTACCAGTCAACCCGCTCTCCTCAGCCAATCTAAAACCAATTGTACAGTACATGTGAAGGGAAATTATTTGATGATACTTTCTGAGTGAGATGCATTTGTATATTCACATTTTTAACAGTTTAAGACCTTGCGATTTACATTAGATAAGTTTCTGGATTTCCCTAAACACCTTCCTTTTCATTTAGCCTAGCCTTTTTCTCTCGGAAAATATAATCATAATTTATGTCACTAACGGGCAATACTGTGGCCTTCAAGAGAATTGCCATGGTTCATTTTACTGGTATCTGACAAATCTGACCACGTAAGTTATTATAATATATATATATATATATATATATTATAATAACTTACGTGGTCATCAAATGACTCACCATCATAAACACAAAAACACATACCTATGTATTTTTCTTGCATGGATCAGTATTACCGCTACCACACTGCTTAAAGTGTTTAGCAGTCTGATGAAGCCTCCAATGATCTTCCTCAGCCAATAACTCCCCCAGAGCCAAACCTATAGTTCAGCTCCAGCACAGTCACACAAAAAATTGTTCATTACTTCCATACCCGTCAAAGTGAATAATGACCTGCAGGCCGGAAACAACTGCAGTGTTGTCCTCACTCCCATCTCTAAGCAACTTTCCTCTGTATTGACTTTTCCCCATCAGTATGAAGGATAAACTGGCCAACAGCACCAACCAAGGTAGTCACACTACAGTCTCCACCAGCATAGTTATTGCTTATAACATTGTGCCACTGATTAAAAACAACACATTGAGTAAAAAGCCATTCTAATGGAGATAGGAATAGCTTTAGATAAAGCCCTTGACCTTAAACGTGATTTTGCTGCCCGTTTTATCCTACCTCCAAGTCTGGACAATGAAACAAAAAAAACATCCATTTGGATGGTTCCGGGGGAACTGATATGGACTGTGTGACAAACGAAGTGGACACATGTCCTAAAAAAACAACAAGATTAAATAAACATCCTCTCCAGGAATGGCACCTCTTTCGCCTTCACTCAACAGCCCAGGGTTCGGCTTTACCCACATAACAGCTTGTAAGGACATCTTCGCCAAAATCCAAAGGAATGCACCGAATAATTAAAGGAGCCACTGAGTTAATCTTCAACAAAGTGTGACTTATTAATCAAGTACATTCCTGGGTTTCAAATCGGGTAGGGCACACCAGATTAGGGCTATTTTTCTTCCCTAATGCTGCTCATAAATGCGGCGCTCACAGATGAATTATGTCTTGACCTTGTTACTGTGCACTAAATTAGCACAGCATAACCATGGAGGCCGGCTCTATGTAGGTCTGCAGAAAGGTCTGAAAATATTGTGCTGGGATTAAATGCCTCCGATGCAGCAGTGAATGTGCCAAAAAATAAGGTCAGGTTGGCCAAATGGTGCTAAAAGTGAGGCATTTAAGAGTATGCATGTTATTATAAATCTGAACTAGGAGGACCATACAACAGTGGGGGCTCAACACACAAAGACAGCTAAAATATTCACAGTGAGAAAGGAACACAGAAATCCCATTTTCCACACACTTGGTAGTAACAAATTGCAATCCCAGAATACAAATAAGGCTGACATTATGATTCAAATACATGCATTCAATAGCCTCTTAAAGGCAGACGTGCAAACAGAAGTTTCCCTGATTGAAACCATGGACACCAGGTAAGATTAGCTCCTGCAAAAGGTAGTCAATTTAGAGGTTTAAGCATTTGTATGGCCACCCAAAGCCCTTTACAATTATTGCCTTACATTCAGCCAGCAATGGCGATAGTAAAAGGAAGGCTTTGCAAGGAGTTTGTGGGTATATAACCTAAACTGTACATAGTTGAACACATTCTCAACTTATAATGTACACAAAATAAACACATGGCAATTTTATCTGTGCATCATTAACTAAATGAATGTGCATTATAAATCACCAATTAGGTATTCTTTTAGTAATTTTTTAGATTGAACCAGTAAATACTTTGATTTAAGGGTTGAATATGATTAAAACAAATGATTTACAAGCTAAACATGTTCTCTGTGCCCCTCCTCCTGCATCGTAGCCAAGTCCCCTAAGATGGACAACATGCATGATCTAAAACACCTCAGGGAATTGCTCATCTTGATTCATTCCAAATGACACTGGGCACGCCCGGAGCCGACTGCGATCTGAGATTGGCCCGCAGTGAGGGAGATTATCAGAGTTAACTGGCCTGCAATGTGATAGAGAAGAGGGATACCAAACAGGCGGATGTGGACCCTCATTCATCTTTTGGCCCAGCAGCTGGGGAGAGGCTGCCTGGGTGAGGCAGAGACCGGCGGAGACTGCATTTGTTCGCTTGCATTGAATTCATCACAGTGACTTTACTGGAACTGATCCATACTTCACAAGCATCTCTCGCGTCCCTTTTCCTCTTCTTGTAGCTGTGACTTTGCCAGAATGCTTATCTCTATGATGCAGTACCTCATCTCCTGCAGAGGCGACAGAGAAAAAAAATGCTTTGGGGTCCCGGGAATTTCGAGGAAATGCGTAGGAAAATGTACGTGTTTGAGAAAGATGACATAAGTAAAACTCAATGTTGTATAGCCATGTGCTTTGAGAATAAAGTATGTAAACATGTATAACTGCTATCGTAAGGTCAATGAAGACCTACCAACATGTATTACTATTACCGGTATTAAAAAATGCTGAATTCGACTCAAATTTAAATGGTAAATTTTATGGTAAATTAGTACTTTTTTAGTACTACTTTTTTATTATTTGAAGATGCACTTCTAAGCCAATTGTCTCTTCTCTAAATTATTAAGCTTAATTATTATTATTATTTTTAATTAAATTGAAAAGGCTAACACCACTGTTTTTATGAGAGACAGTGGATCAAACAAAGGACAGGGCTGCGACTGGCGTGTTGGACCCCTGGACTTGGTGCTAACACTACTCGCCCTGGTAATAAGCAGCATGGACCACAGCTTGACATCCTCTAACCCTCCTCTAGCACCACTGTAAAATTGTACTCAAGGCAACACTGTCAAACCGTAAAAGTGAATGAGGAAAACTCCACCAATATGTAATGTCAACATCACTGAACTTCAATTCTGCGAATCAATAAAACAGATGTTAACCAGCATGCATGTTGAGTGAATGTCTAGTGGGGCATTTTAATGTCCTCTGATTAGTGGATCAGTGCTTGTTAACGGAAAGGGACATGCTTGAGATTGTATGTATGCCTTCATTGGTGGTGAGGCCAATGGCAACGCCATGGTAACGGCTGCTACAGAGAAACATAATGCTGGCTTATGAATACGGCATTGTATTATGATTATCATTCTCGTTGGATATGTTTTAATATAATAAATAAAAGCTGAGATTTTCGATTGTACATCCCCAAATAGGAAATAAATGATGCTGTTTACTGGCCATGTCGACTTATTATATTATTTTATCTGAGGTCTAATTTGACCAAGCCTTTGTTGTAGTTGGGAATTCATGTGGGCGGCCGTACCGTACTGATACCTCGATATATACGATCAACTATTGGCAAAAACTTAGTCTGTTTTTTCTTACAAGATGCTTTTACAAGTCACTTGGCAATAGAAAATGAAATTGTCTACAGATGTGTCCACAGATACAAGCTAAAACTTGGATTCCAACTCTGGATAGAATCGATATTTCCGCATATCAAGTATTGTTGTATTTAATACAGTTTGTTCTTTATTCATCCCTTCGTAATAAAAGGTCAATAAAATAATTCAACATGGTTTATGCAGACAGTAAGCTGCCAGTGCAATCTTTTTTGTAAGTACAAGGACAATTTGTTCATACAAACAGAGATGGTGATGTAACCACTGTCATTGTGGTGGAGCAAATGGCTACAAGGGTACAGCTTGGAATGGACATGTTTGAGAATTGGTGAATAATTTTCTTTCTATGAATTGCATTATACCAAATGTCAATTAACATTGAAACTAACCACAAGATCCTATGGATAGGCAAATAGTTAGCATCAGTGTATTGGTGTGTTGTGAGGTAGAAGCTTTCACTCGTAAATATTCTTCTGTTACTGCAGCAAAAATACAATAACATACAAATGTTTTGATGCAACAAGCTCTTTGGGAAATTATATTGTAAAATGAGTTTGGAGGGGTCGCATCTCTTGACCAGAGGTATCACTTTGGGCATACATCACAGGTAGCTTATTATAGCTTACTATGGAGTTTGTTTGGATATAACTCAACAAAAATGAAGAGGCACAAAACTGAATCAACAAAGGGGGCCAAAGTAGGAAGACAGATTAGACATGTGCATCTGTAAAACAGACTCCAGACCATCAGAATTTACACAAGGTTCAATAAAAAAAAAAAGATTTCTGGGGTGATATAAAAAACATAATTTCATGTTTCACCTCGACATGAAAACACAAGGATTTCCACACAATGGCATTATACTAGGGCACATTGGAAGTGGGGCTCTAGTCTTGGTTTTGATAAAGCAGTATTCGCACACATATACTGTATATCTAACAATTAACAAGTAATCTTCAACAGGATGTAGCCTCACTAATCAAAGTGTATTTCAAAAGGGTTTTAAGCATTGAAAAACTATTTACCATAAGCCTATTTAGCAGGCTGAATTTGACAGTCTAACTTTTAGCTGAACTGCCCTCCCAGATTTCAGCAGCTGCCTGACCTTGAGTCTGGCAGCAGCCTAGCTGAAGGGGCATATTATGTGCCATAATAAGAGGGGATAAAGGACTTAATGATGCCGACCTGGTCTCTTTTCATTGTCGTTTTTTTAACTCTACCAAGGGTTTCTGAGCCACAAAGGCAGTTACTGCCTCTGTAGTGCTAAGACGGGGGAAGACATCCTCCTTGACAGAGCCTCACCACTAAAGGCTAGCTCTCTCTCTCTCTCCCCAGTTATTTACGAGTTGGGTGTGGGCCAGTCCATCTTGTTCAACAGCCATAACCTGGTGTACACTTTATGTCCGTGGCCAATGAAGATCTCTCTCTCTCTCTCTCTCTCTCTCTCTCTCTCTCTCTCTCTCTCTCTCTCTCTCTCTCTCTCTCTCTCTC
>JAOPJL010000002.1:11143914-11168447 GCA_027123545.1 Trisopterus esmarkii
ACACACACACCCGACTTCAATCTTCCACTGCGGCTGCACCCCCAGCTTCTCACCTCCTCTTCCTCCTCCTCCTCCTCTTCTTTCTCCTCTTATTTCTCTATTGCTTCCCATCCATCTAAATTGCAAATGGCAGCGGTGCCAACTGCCAGAGGAGCTCCTCAATGTCATTACAGCTGACCCTGGGGATTAACTGCAGTGTGTAGAGACTACAGATCAATACCTCAGCTTATCCTCTGGGCCTGTTCCTTCGCATTCACATTTGGATCTAACATACCGGAATGGGTTCTGTATTATCCCATATAGATCAACAATATGGATTTTTTCTGTGGTTAAGTAGAAAAGAAACAAAAGTGTTTTCGATGCAGATGAGGAACACTATGTCAAATTAATAGCAGGCATGTGTGTGTGACGACGAGCGACTCCATTTCTTACTTTTCATTGCACGTATCAAACAAAAGAAAGAAAAGGACAAGCATAGTTGAGTTTGATGCGGCAGAAATTATGAGAAGTTAAATGCGTCACACAAATAAAAAGTCGGAGTAACGGGGAAAGGGATAAGCTTGATTAGCCCACTGACTGAGTAGTCTACCCCATCCCCAAGGAATATACAAAGTTCAACAAAGTTGTAGATACAACCCAACCCTAAAGCGCAGATATCAACATCCAACCAAAATCCAACTTGTAAGCTGCTGAATGATTCTCTTTAAAACATGAGAATGTTCCCATGGTATCTTCATGTAGTCATGCCTGTCGTTTGTTTGGGTACATACTGAATTGTAAACATGTATGAGCTGGATAACATGCAAGAGAGCCAACATGTGTCCATGTTTGCTTGGTTTAGTGAGTTGGCAAACTGTGAGGTACACTATACCTGCTAGGTGCACTCATCAGTGACAGCAGAGGCAAAGCCCATCGCCAATGTTGTGTGTATGAGCACTTGTGTGTGTTTGCAGTGTGTATGTGTGTGTCTATGCCCACGTGTGTGTGTGCATGCTTGTGTGTTTGTGTGTGTGTGCGTGTGTATATGTGTGCATGT
Organism: Trisopterus esmarkii; assembly: GCA_027123545.1. NCBI lineage: Eukaryota > Metazoa > Chordata > Actinopteri > Gadiformes > Gadidae > Trisopterus > Trisopterus esmarkii. The sequence continues at coordinate 11,144,951 of JAOPJL010000002.1, forward strand.
GTGAGTGCATGCATTTGTTTGCTTGTGCTTGTGTGTGTTTGTGTGTCTGTGTGCATGTGTGTGTGCATGTGTGTGCGTTTGTGTTTGTGAAAACTCCTTTTGCCTGAGATCTGTAACTGGGTGTCGAAGTGTGTCAAAAACAAACCCATAACAATTAGACATCCATGTTTCCCAGCAACCAGATCACATTGTTACTGTAGTATAATGTATGCACAGATTGACAGGGGCTTCGACACAAAATACTGTCTGCATGGATGACATGCAGACAGTATTTCAATAATTTCCTTAAGGAAAGTGACTCAACACAAAACCAACTCTGAATGACAATCCTAACAAATATATAAGACATGACTGTAAAAATCATACTTTGTGGGAACCTTTAGGTAAATGCAAGGATGTTTGGAGAAATCAAATTAAAACTTTAGGGACATCCAATGCACCAGGAGATGCCAGATGCTACTGGGATTGCCTGGCGGTAACAATAAATTCAGTTTATAGACACAATCTCAGTGGAGCCTCTGTCCATCTAATGGATGTTTAAAGAGATTAAATGATGGACATGATTACAGGTTGTTGACTGAGCTGTACTGTGCTGTGTGAAAACCTCAACAATTGCTATAGGCTGACAGAGAAACCCTTGTCAAATATGTATAAGACTATTTCATAAGGTTGGACTGCTCTATAACTATAAGCATTGCAATCAGCAGTTTTGAAATAATAATAATAGTATAATCCCACTGTAGTCATTACAATATCGGCCCTTTTGAAACTGTTTTTCTAAATAAAGTGCATCGAAAACGGATCTGTATTTTGTGGTGGTATATATTTATTTGCCTGATAGTCAGACCTAGTCGTTATGAGAAGTGTTTCCATATGCCAATATATTTCTGAGCCACATCCAGTTCCAGCCAGTCCCTGTCAAGGTATTTGTTCAGTAAGTTGTGCTTTACTGCCCTCAAGTGACATTTTATTCTGTTGTGCCGGCTGCTCTACAACCTTCATCTCCACATCCAAATAACGAGACAAAATGTGTGTATGAGCAGCATATTATTTTACTTTGATGTTTATCATGAACTAATTTAAACCAATACTACAGATACAATCTAAAAGAGTGATAATGTGAACAGTTGTTGTATTTTTGTATCCTTTTTTGTTCATCAAGCCTTTGGAGACATCCCTAATACGCATGTTCCACCTCGTATGTATTAAACAATGTACTCCACGTCTGTGCGTATTTGGTGCCACCTGGTGGTCAGGAGGAGGGGTGGGCGTTTGACATCGAATACTTCTCGACAACTCGATTGCATTCGTACTCCTAGGACCGCAGTTCTATGACCCCTAGTTTGTATTTGTTGTATTTGCTTTGGAAATTATGTTTAAATAAAGTTCTCCATGAAGTGTTTACTATAGCTGGTTAGATGGTTCAGTTTAGGTTGTAGGTAATAAATGGGTTAGTTTACGTTTTAGGTAAGAAGTTAAATTATGAAAATAATTTAGAGATGGGTAAGTTTAAGTAGGCCTTTTAGGTTAGACATTTAGGTTCATGGTCTCGGTATGGGAGGGTTTAGCTTTTATATGGTTATGGTTTGGTGTTGTGTTTCATCACGTTTCCATTTTATTAAGTGATTTTTATTATTATAATGAGATTAATTCGTCACCCGATGAAAAATGACCTCACATCAAAGAGGCAGTTTCAGTAAAAACGAGGGTCCTACAACTGCAGTCCTATGACTGCGGTTCTGGAACTGCAGCCTCTTGTTGAGATGGTTCGTTCAGAGCCAGAGAAGAGAGTACTTTCCTACCGCAAGGTTTGACGTTGACGTTGCTGCAAGTTTGCAGGCCGCCCTTTTCATTGACATGCATAAAGTGCGTCTCGTCAAGTCGGGTTCATATTGGAACGCACCCCGTTCGGACTCCGTAGGCCGCAGTCGAGCAATGGAAGAGGAACGCCGCCCCGAAGAGACAACGCCCAACACCAAACTGACTTCATCGGGTTTGTTGTAGGATTGGTCATGTTGTTGTTCTTCGGGAAAGCTTTCGTTTGTTCGGGGAACATTAACGCCACATTAACGCGATCATGTTCGGACAAACCATCAAGAATTTCAACATCAACTTCCAAAGGGGGGATAGGAGGAACGTTTATTCAGGCGGCGACTTGATGACAGGAACTATTTCCTTCGAACTTACCAAAGAATGCGTGATCAATTCTATCGCGTTGACACTGAAAGGCAGAGCGAATGTTGCCTGGAGAAAGGGAGGGAAGAAAAGAAAGGGAGTATCTGCAAAAGTTGTATATTTCAACTTCAAAAATGTTATCATGATGAACCGCCCAGGTAAACAACTCAAAATACACTAGACAGGATTACAGAATTAAACGATTTGATGTGAATCCGTATACAATGTTTATTTAACTCCCCTTTATGCCACTGTCTCTGCAGCTGCCGTTCAGTCCAAATTCCCACTTGGAACCCATGTGTACCCGTTTACATGTCAAGTCCCACAAGGGTGTGTATGACTTTTTCTCAAGTGATTTGTAGGCCTATGATCTTTGTTGACATATTGTTGTATTCTGTTTTGGTTTGTAACATGAAATTGTCTTTTTTTTATTCACCAAGGGACTTCCCATCTTCTTTCAAGGGGTTTTATGGTAAAATAGCTTACACTTTGATAGTGGGGTTCGAGAGGCCATGGCACCTCATTAAAGAGTTTGAAACCGAGGTCAACTTTGCAAACCGTTGCAATCTAACCCACCAACTTATGGTAAAGTAACAAGGCAAACGGCAACAATAGGGCCTGCACTTAAACTAGGGCCTATACTCCAATGAAACATATTTTGTTTGCCTGTTCATTCAGATTGAGACTCATTCTGCCCTCTCCATACTGCTCTCATAGGCACCTCTTTCCGGCTCCAACAGTACGACAGTGTGCGGTCTATGGTGTGTCTCGAGTCCCATTTCAATGAATGTTCGTCTCGATAGGGCAGCTTTTGTCCCCGGTAAGGAGATCCTGCAAATGTTGTTTCTGCCTCGTGGCACAAGATGCAAGACAGCAGCTTCATACTCTTTTTGTTTTTAACCACTTTTGTTCTGAATGTAGGGGAAGACGTCAAAATCACGTGTGAGTTCATCAACTCTTCGTCTCGAACAGCCACATCCAAGGCACGCCTTCTTCAGAAACAGATGTACTACACTCATGGCCATCGCCAACACCAGATGTTTGCGCAAACTCTGGCCCGACAGGCTGGCCTTGTGGGTCCCCATAGCCCTGAGGCTCACAGTGAGCTCACAATCACTATACCTTCAACCGTACCTTTGACAGTCTCCAACTGTGCCATCTTGGAAGTCAGTTACGTAATTGAGGTAAGTGAAATAATGGTTGTATGTAATGCATGTTTTATAAAAGAGTGGGAAAAACGTCTTGTGACGACAGGGTCCATTCCAACCTCAGTTATGCATGTTCTGAGTGAGTACAGTCCACCTGCTGCAGATCCAGCAGGGCCTGGTGGAATACAGTGTGTTTAAAGAGGGTAACTAATAACCAACAGCTGTCTTCCATGCTGTTTGTAAGATGTGAGGCAAAACTTCCGGTGTGTTTCTGACAAGACACTGTTTAAAATGCAGCTTGCTGAGGAGCAGAGTCGTTCGCCAACAAATGAGTAGCTTATCCTGTGAAGATTTGATGTGCGTTTGATGGATTTGGGGAAAGATGTCAACTATGAACAAGGAGAGAGTGAACATAGTTTGGAAAGCGAGGGCTATAGTTATAGGTGTGGTTTCCACAAAGGTTAAATGGCATGCATTGGCGATAATGTTGATTTTCATAGTCTTTCCTGATTGTTTCCTGCAATTCTGTGACTTCCTAGGTGAGCCTTTCTGTCAAGTACTCCCCTGACCTCACAGTGCTCTGTCCTATTGTCATTGGTGATCTTCCGCAAGACTATTTATCTCCACCACCACATGTGTGAGTACGTCAGAAACGCATCTGTTGTGGAAAATATTGATATATATATATACATAATATTTTTTAAGCACTGGTTGAGCTGGTAGCGTTTGCCAATTTGTATCCACTCCACGTTTGTATGCTTACACTAGAATACTAGTTAAGTTAGTATCCTTCCAGACTTGTCTGTGAGATATTTTCCCCAACCCTGAATAATGATTTGGGCAACTGAGGGTTGACACCCTCAAATTCCTGCTATTTATGGAATGCCCATGTTTACATCCGGGACTTTTTAGTGTCTGGAACCTTGTAAATGGACTCGATAGACTAGCCTGAATGGCTTGACAAATGTTTTCGGTGACACCCAATTACAGATGACAATTTTAATTTGCTAGTTAGTTCCCAGCCATTTGAATACAACAGTGATGTTACACAATGTTTATTTTAATTAATTCAATATTGGAATTATCTGTGTTGCAATGCAGTGTTACAATTTAATGTGTCCTTCCTTTTGTTACTGAACTGAATGTTGATATCTTTAACTGTTTTGTTTTTGGTTTGTTGTTGTTCTTTTCATAAATTTCCTTTTATCTATTTTACTTTATTTTATTGTATGACAATATTTATATGTGAAGCACTTTGAGTCTGCCTTGTGTATGAAAAGTGCTATATAAATAAAGTTGCCTTGCCTTGTTCCATTTCTCCACCACTTAGCTCACTGCAATCATTCCTCCCCCTTACCAAACTCAACGCTAGCTCCAAGCAAGCATCAATAATTCATTGTTTGAAACGGATACAATGAATACCAATTCCCTCATATTGTCCGGCCCCGTCATCAAAGCTGATTGCACGACCTGAGGATATTACCATCATTGTCGGCAGCAACGCGTCTGACATTTCAACCGGTCAGGCAGGACAGACGATGAGGCAGGTGGGAAACCGGGGACAATTAAGAGCCTGTTGCCTTTGGACGGATGTCCTTTGTCAAAGAAAAAAAAGAAAAAGAAAAATAATATGTTGTTTGGTTTCAAATTGTTCAAACTGAGGTTCCAATATAAAAGGATAAAGGGCAAGGTACTGTTTCAATGGGCAGTTCAGGTGAAGTCATTATGGATGTGTTTGTAATATAGTAATGTGTGGATTATCAAGACAAAAATGAGCACAATAACGGTTCTTCTTATCCTTTATATTGCTGTACTTTAATAGATTAAAATATCTACAAAAGCTTAGTGTATTGTGTAGTGAATTGTGAATTCAATCGAAGAATGAATTGCTTTGAATGGACATTTTTGCAGAATGTAATTAAGTACCAGTGAAGTCGTAAATCTACTTTGGCAGAACGCCTTACGGTTCCCTATGTGGGCTTGTGTATATGCAAATATGCAAATGTGGCTAATTAACAGTTAAGTGGCCCTCCTAGATTATAGGTCACGAAAAACAACTTGTCCACTTCCTGACCGGTCACAGCGCTTTGCAGACTGCACTCATCCCTGCCAGGCTGAATTGACTATATCCAGACTCGGAATCAGCCAACGCTATTAAGAGGCCTACTGGAGCGCCGCGTCTTAACCGTTCCCAAAGTGCTGGAATTGGCTTGGCTATTCATGCCTGCTATTGTCTGGGGCCACCGTGACCAACTTAATTTCTTGCCAGACAAGCGCAAACAATTATGCAGACACACAATAAAAAGGAGAAATTGAATCATCTGAAAAGATGTTTGCCTTCGCTTTTTCTGCATTGAGCATCGGTGAAGGTTACAGGAGCAGTGACACGTGCTAGATTAGCTCTACCAGATTAAATTAAAGCAAATCGCATCTTTCCACTGTTTTCCTATTATCTATAAATAATTTTAAAAAATGCCTTTAAAAACTGATAATAAAGAAGTCCAAGAGAAAATGTAAATGTAATCATCTATTTGCTGGCCCACCGCTCCAACTTGGGTTTAAGTTTGTCAAACACAAGTGAAAGTAGTGAAAGGCCAATGCTTCTGCTCCCACCTGCCTATTTTAGTCCTGGATTATTCCTGGTAATATTAGAGTCTGACAAGATAAGTCCTCTCTCTATATTCATGGCAGCAGGCTGGATGAAGCAGACATCATGTGGTACTATGTCATTTAGGTTTGCCTGTCATGGTTGGTCAAACAAGGGACAGAATGCATGGTCCAAGGCAGTGGCTGTGGCTATTCCCCGGAATGTCTTCGAGGATGCATTGAAAAGACAGAACTAATTATGTAGTCTCAGATCATACTACAGCCATTTTAGAGATAAGAAGTTGACGGTCTTTGGGTTAAACTCTGCTCTGAATCCACAACCAAATCCACAAAATCAACCAACCTTTCTGTAGCTGTGTGCATGGAATAACTGTTCATGCTGTAGTATTCCAAAATATATGTAAAGGATAATGTATAGAACGCTGGCCATTATTGGGAAAATAAGCCAGACAGGGCCAACCGTACACCAACGTGAAGCGGAGGTGTCTTGCTTCGCCCTGAAGGGGCTAATTTTTCAGTGTTGATCAGCAGAGAAATAGTCTGCCAAAGATGTTGACGTCGCCTAACAACCAAATGCGCTCGGGTTGATAAATTACCGGACTACTTGCGGAGTGATACGAAAGACAGCAAAAAAAATCCACTTTCCTTGTCAGCGGTCATAATAAGCTTAGCAACAGTCATTATCGAAAAATGATTGACCGCCGGATGTCAGCAAGGCCCATGCACTTGAACGAAGCATTCCACAGCATTGAGAAGAGCCGTCTAATAAATATAAATTAATCATATGAGATCATCACAAAGACTTCGCAAAAAGGTTTTTCTAAATAACAAAGTCTGTACTTTCACTCTCTATACTTTTACTCAAGTGTCAATCGTTCAATATCCCTGCAAATCACGTTTGTCAAAAAGTTTGTCAAAAAGGAACGGGATATACTTGAAAGCACCGAACCGATTAGGATGCAAACCACTATCTCAGAGACACAAAGTTGGGCATTTAACTGGAGCAAACTGTCTCCTACACTTTTTCCCCCCCATCCATTGTAGTAAGTGGGGTTTGGCTGCAGCCCTGCTGCCTAGTGGCCTTATCGGACTGTGTGGCATCATGGAGCTCTGTGCTGCTGTCTCTATTGGCATAATGATGGACCGAAGGCCTGCCTCCCCAGATAAACACCTCCCCTGTTCCCCTCACTGCCCAGCGGGGCCCCCTGTTTTGCTGCAAGCGTTAAAAGGAGAAAGTGACTCTGCCTCAGACATTGGACAACAACATGGCCGTCAGGGACAAGTCTGCAAAGGATACTGGATACGGTCCAGGATATGTGGAAGTGATGGGTGGTGATGGAGAGAGAGTAGGAACACATTAAAGGCTTTTCTGTCTCGACAGGCTTGATTTACACCCAGGCTACTTGCTGAGAACTGAAATCAAGAATGAGAGCCTTAACCCATCAATTCGAAATATGTCAATAGTTAAAGGAAAGCCAAAGTTGTCAGCTGTTTAAAGCAGAAGTAGATTAAAAGATAAAAGGGACCATTTACAGTTCTGAAATATAAAGGAAGGAGAATATCCAGTAAAGGACAGCATGATCAGAAATCAAATTAACAAATGGTGAAGAAAGAAGAAATCTCCAGTGGTGCCTTAAATTAAAAATATGTTTCATAATTGTATTCCCTGAGGCAGTTTGAAGAGGACATACTAGAGAGAACAGGGAATAGAGTACAAGGAATTTAAAATGGAGTGAAATGAATGCTGTGAAAAGGCAACGGTAGTAATTGAAAGCACACTATGTCACCTTCATGTTATTTAGGAAAAAGCATGCTTTCTTGCTACACATTGTTCAACTAATATTATCTCTGGAATATATGAGATTGGTAGATGGCGTAATGGAACTAAGGACATTTTGACTTTGCTTGAGCACGATCTTTATAAGGCAGATAACACAAAATCGAAAGAGGGGGGAATTGTTCCTTCTCATAATGTATATTATTACTTATCAAAAAATCAATTAGTCATAATTATTATCATTATTCACTCCGAAGGCCATGTAATTTACTCTGAAGTTTATGATAAGATCTATTGATTAAAGGCTTGGGCACTGCTGCGCGTGAAAGCAAATAAATTGGCCTCGCAAGGCAGCCATTCATCAACAGACCTAGTAACAAGCGTGCCAGGGTGAAAATAGCCATCTGTAGCTGTCACACATGCAAGGCATGTGCCCCTTCCACCTCGGTGCTACCACCACTTCGCCAGCCAAAAAAAAAACAAAAAAAAAAACACAGCAACAGATTACACCACCTGGTCTTTCCACATTGTCAGTCTATAAGTACCCCAGACAATAAATGAAAGGTGACTGCCAGAGCCCAGCCAACCCGGACGGAACCCCGCGCTCGGGGGCCCAGAGGGGGAGATGGAGTTTCAAAGGCTACCTTTCGGGTCACACTTTTGGGAAGCTGTAATTGGAAAGCTTTTGTAGCCTCTTTAGAGGCTTAGCTTATGGATCTCCCCAACATTTGAGAACCAATCATGCATTGCATCGTTCCCCTTACAATAACTGCCTCAGACACTGGGTAAACATCTGCGGCGTTTCAGGTAAACCATTTGTTTAACAGAATGTGTGCATTAATAGTCCCTGAATACAATCTGATATTGTACACCAACTGTCACCAACTGTGATTATTCAACTTTCTTAGTTTGACTCTGCTTTGCAAAAGCTAGTTTAAGTAACCATTTCAAGATGAGCTGGACGTAGGCCTATTATTTTTCAACTATTTGCTGGAGTGACATATATAGATGCACCACAGATGGCAACAAAGCCTTTGATTAACCAACATGTCAAGCTTGACTTGTCAGACTGTCAAAGCTGGGACGAAGCATCAAACGCACAACGCATCAAGAGTGGCTTCTCATCAAATCCAGGCCACACAATACAGGTCTAACAATGACAATTGGGAAGAGGAAAGGCTCCTTTACACATTGTGGTAAACCTACAAAGGATATGCATCCCATTGAGTCAACAGTGGTCCCTTAGGAACACAAAGGGATGGAATGTAAACTAGTTTTGCTGGGGGGGGGTTACATATTGTTCCAGACACACTGGACCCACTCAATTAATTATCCCAGGGACATATTTAATAACAGTCAGACAGCCACACTGTCTGCTGTGATCTGTTTGTTTACCATACCTTTTGCTTGATGAAAATGAAACCTAATGCGGCAGTACGTCCCAGCCGATGAAATGCATGTAAAATAACAAAATAAAAAGATATACAAGTAGACTTCAGAGAATTGGCCACGAACGATAAGCAAGAGTCATCACACAGACTATTTTTTAACGATAGTGACTCATCAATGAAATGACAAGCATTGTGTGCTCACATTGTCATAACAATTTAGTTGTACCAGTCTTATAAAAAGACGGTAAAGCGGTGTTGTTGTGGGGGTACTTTGGCAGCAATGCCAGTCATGCAGTGGTGTGATAGAGGGCTTAGAATTGAGCCCTAAAAACAGGTGTGTATGTGTGTGTCTGTGGGGTCCTGAATGGTGTGGACCCCACTGAGGAAAAGGCGCTCAACAATTGCTAGGGAGAGTCATGCAGCAAGCTACTAATCACTGTACTCAGGTTTTCCTTTTCCCGAGGATGGCATGCTCTGGTGAGTAATGCCTTCGGGAAGGCACTACACTGGTGGGGAATCTATAATGTTTTGATAAAAAAAAAAAAAATGATTTTGCTTTTTTGTAAAAGTCTAAATAATTAAAAGAAATACAGAAATATCCTGCCATGAATCCCATATCCTGCTATTTAATATAAATAAATACAACACACATTTACTTACATACATACATACATCACATACATACCTACATACAGTATAGAGATAGAGAGACAGAGACAAATTGGACAGGTTGAGAAGAAATGGAAACCAGAATATAGTCAATGATAGCCATACCAGATCTGGAAAGCAGAGAAGATATTAGGCCTCTATTGTCTTTAATAGGGCCACTTCGCTGGGATAAAGTTGCATACAGTTACAATGAAAGGTAAATGAAGAAAGGCCTACATTTTCCAGTCGACTGCAATAGTTTGAATTAGGAACGCTTTCATTATAAAAAGGGAAACGTCAGATTCTCCAGAGCAAAAAAAAAAGAAATCCAATTTATCTGTGGTTACACTGAAATTAATAACGTGTACAATCCAAAAGAAAGCCTGGATGAAAGACGGGAGCCGAATCTCACCCGGGAGCACCAATTTAAACACAGACACGGAGAGATGGTCCGAATGGAGGCATTATATTATAAATCATCTATAGCGAGGGATACCTTTAAATGGGAGCGATCTCAAGACGTGCCTCCCAGAAGAGTGCCTGCTTTCCCATACTCCTTAATAAAACATTGCCTCTAGAACAATAATCAAACCGAAAAGCTGGCATTATCGTCAGAAAGCCAAAGAATTGAACACTGGCATGGGGAAACTCGGGAACATTGGTAGAATAAAATCGCTCAGTTTGATAGAGGGGAAATTTAAACTGATTTGTTCGAATCCTTAGAGGCATCTACATGGGTAACGGCTTACCCAAGAGTGAGTAAGAGTGCGTGTGTGCGTGTGCGTGTGTGTGTGTGTGTGTGTGTGTGTGTGTAAAAAAAAAGGTAAGGCTTAGGACTGGGCACGGTTGGGGTTGAGCTCTTGTACACAGCGGGTGACTCTAGTAGGCACATGACCACTTATATTTAGTAACCACGGCGGCAGGAAGACCAGATACACTAGCCATTAAGACAGTGACGAATGGGTTCTTCTCGGGACACAGACTGGAGGCACCAGAAACAAGGATTTCACCCGTGATGCTGTTGCTGTTTGTTGGACAAATCTACAAGCACTCTCTGTGCACTCGCTGAAAAGGTGACAACTTATATCGGGGACTCTGTGCCCGTTTTGTTCCGTAAGGCCACATAAATCACTGCAAAACGGCATGGAGATCCAAGCGAGTACAGATAATTGCCCTTTACTGCAGGTTGGCTGGAAGCCCTGGAAACAGTATTAAAATGATCAGTCTCAGATGGGTTTGCGATAGTCCATCAGCCACAGACAGGGAACTTGTCTTGAAAAAATGGCAGGGAGATTTAACAAACACAATGAAAGTTTTAAGTGGGGGACGTTTGACAGTTCATGCTTTCACTCTGCCTGGTGGCTTAGCATGGAGCCTGTCAGTGGTGTGTGAGGACAGCATGCCTTTGACCGATACCTTTGCCACTATTAGCCGTGACCGGGAGGTTGGCCAAGCCAACGGATGCCCAGATTCTGGGGTCACAGTGAATAAAAGTCTGGCCAAACTGCATTGAACCTGAACGTGGTGGCGGTCCGTGCAACACACACCCAGAGCGTGCTTTTCCTTCAGGCACTGTCCCTGAGCTTCTAAGGTAATTCTCCATGAATGGGGCACGCACAGTACAGGGCCTCCCGCTGAGGTTTGTTTGCACTGATTTGTTCTGCTTTGGATGAAATATATACTAATTCCTTAAAGAACATGCTGGAAGAAAAATTTAAGTCTAGAAGGTACAAGCTGAGGAAGCCCTGATACTGAGGAGGGTTTTTTTTAACAGCCAAAAATAAATTCCTAAACTTTAGGCATTTTGACTTGTTTGTTCCTGTTGAATAAGTCTGACAACTTTAGAAGCATAATTCTGAAAACACAATCCTGTTCTAACATCCTGTTCTAACAAATTCAACTGAAATATCCTCCACTGTTACCACTGTACACAGTTACAAAAACAAAAATTTCATATTAGGTGCCGATACAGCCAACACAACCAAATATGTGCATCACACTATGCACTACTGCATAACAACAAGACAGTTGATCTTCAACGACAACAACAACAGCGCACATGCACACAATTGTGCATAACCGCAGCTAGACTAATGCAGCATCACCATCAGATCTTTCATTATGTCACTCTGCAACCAGATTGCACATCACACACATGACACAAAAACAAGTTTTCACAGTTATTGTTAATGTTCACCGGATGCTTTCACAACTTCAACTTCAACGGATTCAATTAAGTATAGCGAGAATATTAAGTGCACCGCCTCCAGCCCAGGAGTAGTTGAGAATGGGTGAATTTAATATGCTTATTAAGCGGCATCACTGAAACACAGCATTACCGTTTAGCCTACTGCCCAAATTCCAGCAATGTTCCTGTTTCAAACCATTACAAAAAATGCTTTATAAACTAAAGTACCACAACAACATTATCGCTTCTCCTACACAGCCTACAAAGTAACACTCATCCATCACTTCGGATCAGAGGAAATCCATCCTCTGTTCCTTTTGGAGGAAACGTTCAATGACCTCCTCATGCAGTCGGGAGTCCTGTTTTAGTTCAATGAGCAGCTCCTTCTCGATGGCAATAGATGCCAGTGCAAAGAGTCGGGTCTGTCCGGTTGCATTCCGAGCTGAGAAAGATTGCTTGAAATTAACTAAGCTTAACTTTTCTCTCCAAACGATCGCCTTGAAAAAAGCAAAAGAAGGATGTCAGAAACAAGATGGCTAGGTGGTATGAATTATGCAATTAAGATGCGTTCAGACACACATTAATGTAATTTTGAAATAAATGTATATATATATATATATAATTTAGATTTTGACAGGGCCAGCAGAAAAGGCCCTCCACTGCTCCTACCAATCAGCCAGCACCAACCAGTCGTACTACCATGTAGTACAGAGGCTTTAGCAGTTTTGTCTGCCATGAAATGGTATCATAAAACTTAGAATTCCAAATCAAACTAGGTGGCTGTCCTAGAAACACTGATGGCGTAACTCGAATAGACAGCATTTTTTGTGTTTATGCTTTGCACATTTTTTTTCCTTGTTTCAGAGCAATTTGAAATGTGTCTGTAAGATTGATGCAATGCAGGAAATAGCAAGATGATATTCAATAAAATTATTTTTCGCAATAACCCTATGCTTGCACCAGTATAGGTTCAAGACAAAATACATGCTTCCAATTTCATTTCAAAAGACGGCATAAAAAAAACCATAAAATAACCAATGCCACATTTGAAGAATTACCTGAATTAGACTTCTGGTGTCATCACCAAACACGCAAAGTTCCCACTCCTATCCCCCTTCTTTTTAACCTCTGGGCTATGTGACTCATCTGGGACCCCGGGCATGCCTACAGCAACTGGGGGTTCAGGCCAGGTTTTTGGCTCTGAAGAGCTGCACTGCAATACTATGCAAAAAACATCAATAAAAACATTGCAAACCAACCAGGAAAACCCATTGAGTCAAGCGTTTTAAAAATGGTTCCGACATATTCCATCAATCCCTGCATGCAGGACGTAAATAATGAAATATTCATTGTCAATTTTTTCCCCCATTTCCGTAAGGGTAGCCCTGGACAGCAATTCAATACCATAAATAGTATACTTATTCAACAACAACCTGGAGGAAATTGCTTCCATACACTTTTTTTTTCTCCAAAATCAAGGTCAACCCACACATCAAGAGGGTCTCTATCTTATGCACTTTGATTAAACTATGCTGTACAGCAGAGCACATTTCTGCCGCAATTTAAGTCACATAAGAATGGAGTACTACCACAATTGACTTTCTAAACCAAGCAATGTCAACTAATCTCACAATGGCTATTATAACATGTTTTGTTTCTAGTCTGATCTCCAACCTAAATGACAGAATAGGTTGTTTGTCAATACGACCCAAAACTTGACAATGTTATGCATGTCAAGGTTCTGTCTGTCCAAACTAAACGGATGACATTTGTTATATCCTCAGTGGAAAATGCAACATATTAAGATAGTTTCGGTATTAAATAATTTGCTCGGCCTGTCGAAAGGGGTCATATCATTCGTTTTTGGTCGTATTGACAAACAACCTTTCCGTTGTTTTGGTTGGAGATCACGTTTGCCGACGCTGTCATCCAAGTTGGCATCAGATGACATGAAATGAAAGCTCCAAATAGGACGCCTGCCTCATTGATATTTGAGCTGCAAGACTGGTGTCACAGCCTGGACACAGATAGAGACTGATTTATTAAAAACATATCCAATCCAAAAAATAAGATCTTTGAAACGCCTTATAATCTACAGATGCTAATCCTGTGCTGAAACAACAAATATGTTTTACTGTAATGCGTTGCATTCAAAGCACTATTAAAATGAAAAGCACTGCCAGTTTCTCCAAGTAGCACAATCTGTAAACAATTATAAAAGAACAATTAACAATCAGGATGAAGCTTGATCTGATCACTTCCAAGGATAGAGGCCATCAAAATCTGAACTTATTGCCCTAAAAGCAGCAAAATAACAATCTCACATCCCCATAGAAACAACAAAGTCTGGCTGAAAAATAATAAGAGGCAGGGGACAAAAGTGAGCACTTACAATCAGGCAAAGACACAGAGCCACCTATTGCAAGAATGAGTGGGAGAAGTGCATGAATTGCTGTGGACGCGACATTGAAGAATTGGAGAATGGATAATTAAAACAGTTTTGTTTTCCTCTCGAACGACCTGATGCAGTCAGCCCAATGGGCGTGGGAGATTAGCTATCTGGTTTTGATCATCCCAAATACAAATATGCAGGCTGTTTATCTGCTAGTAAGGGATCACATTCATATTTTGCAGGCTTATCTTTCGTCTACATTATTGACCGTTATCGTTACTTACCACAGGGAGAAGCACGAGGCAGGCCATATCATGTATTGCGTTACTCATGAGTTTGAAGTCAAGAGAGGCAATGTCAGGCTTGGATAGTGACTCCACCCCAATGAGACCACATCATTATTTCAGAATCACGGTGGTTTTAACAATTACGCTTCCATCATTCTCAAATAGTCTCCAAATTATCTTTAAACCCTGCTTTGTGAATCAGCGTGGCTATAACAGGATAATTCTGTTCTTCTTGAAATCGTTGAATCAAGGCCATCCAGTCTACCAGCTTTGGTCAAAACAAGCAGACCAGGCTGTTTTTAGAATCTGACTACAAACACCTCTCCCTCAGTGTGGTTTAGAGTGGCAAAGAAAACATTGATATTTGATAGTAAAACTAAGTGATCTTTAAAAGAATAAAAGTTGGAGCCAAGCTCCCTCAACTCGTCTCTTTACTAGTTAAGGAAGAGTATCGGTCCCCAACATGCCAGCTCTGGAAAGGAGTACAATTACCAAAAGGTCAGGGCGGAGGAATCCAGCTCTTTAATTGTCTGTGTCACTCCTCATTTTGACTCCCAACAGCTGTCAATTATGGCCCAGCTATACCACGCCAGCATCCTTTACAGCAGGCCACAGTCTGAGTATCAGCGACACAGCAGCAGCGTGCGGCTACCACACTAACAGGATTCTGCAGTCCCATTTCTCTCCCCTGATATACCAACGAAGAATACAGGAATATTGTCTCGAACCTCCGACCAACTGTGCAATCCTTAACAATTCTACATTCTTCAGTACATTCTTTCAAAGACACAATTTGACAGCACGGGCCGGTGCCATAGAGCTTGAATTAGCACCGCTACTCGGTTGTCCCTCTTGTTGAAAATATGGAAAGGCAAGCGTTTTTATAATCAATACACTTTCCTCTTTCATCTAGCAATGAAACGTTACACTGTTGGGCTATTGTGTTTCTCCTCGGTTTGGATTCAGCAGACTAATGCAACACCTCTGAGGCCAGCCGACGAGGCACTCTGCTCTAAATCAATGTACCTGATCCTGCAGGGCTGCGACGGGTTCACTAATAACACCGGAGAGCAATTCGAAAGAGCATTGCCCTTTCTGAAATTCAGTGATCCTTATGCCCACCCAAAAATAATTAAACATTCCTTCAACAATGCCGCTATTGCACTCAACAGCACCCAGTTAATAAGGCTAGCAGCCGTTTTATTACCGTTTCCGTTTGTGTTAAGCAGCATTCAACCGTTTCAGACTTATCTTGCATTTGGAAATTAAACATTTGACAGTAACTACAGAAAGGACCATATACACCTTGAATCTCTTCATGCCTTGGGATTTCTATCCTCTGCCTTCCCCCTTGAGGAGCAGCTGGCCACTTTTGGGAAGAAGACCCGTGCAGGGAGTTCCGCGGCCCTCGTGCCAGAACAGACAGGATTTGTCCACTGCCCGCGGTAAATGAGAGACATATAATGCTCGTGTCAGTCCACCCGATGCTGGCTTCAACTTAAAATCACACTTATTTTCGCACATTAATCCAGATGTCTTGGCAGCTTTGTGCGTGAGCCGCGAATTGCGATCGTTCTCATGTTAGAGAATGATCGCCAATGTCTCAGCACCCCGTCCCTACCTTCCATAAATCTGTCTGACACGTCTAGGTCCATCTTTTCAGAAATATCAGATTTTGTGTTAGCTAAAGTGCTGGGACCCATGGACTGTTGGGCCTATGCACTTTGATGCAACTGCAGACCTAGATATAGTGTAGGCAATTAGGACGAATGTATTGCCATGAATTGAATCATCTGCAATTTTTTTCAGATGTAAAAAAAACAGCACACAGTAGAATATTGGTTTCCCAGAATTCCAAATTCGACATCTTCCAATATAGCACAATGAATAAAGCTCCTTCGCATTGACAATCAATATTGAGAATGCATTTCAATCTCCCATAAAAACACCCTATAATCAGTTTGACCAATAAGGCTGCAAATTATAATAAAATAAAAATAAATAACAAATTATAGAATTCAGAATGAGGGAGGAAAAAAAAACAACCAGAATACCACGCCACATAAGAAGCATGCAAAATGTCAGAGTGAGTGAATTGAGAACCTTCATCAAGTTTGGGTATGGCAGTGCTGCAGTTATCCGCTGGGTTTCAACTAGAACAGGGCGGGCTGCAGAGGCTCACTTATCAACTTCAGTAGGAGAGGGTGTTTAGCCAAAGAGAAATATTTTTGATTTATTGGGTTATGCAAATCATTTGGCCCCGATTCCACATCTTTTTCTGACTTCATCCCAGATTGTCGTACAATTCAGTCCAGACCAGAAGTGCTCTCTGGTTGAAAACCAAGCAGCCATGCTGCACACACCAGAATCCCGATATAGGATACTGGTTTGAAATACTGATTCTGACACGGCCACTTTGCAGGGCACTCTGCTGCTGCTTCCCAGAAATGGTTCATCGATAGAAAATCAACAAAGAGGTAGGAGGTTTATAGCAGGTCATAGCCTAAAATAAATGTGATACTATCAAGGACAACAATGTCCTGAAAAACAATGTCATATGTACATGTTTCAAGTATTGTTTTGAACCTGGCACTGTTTAGGGCAAGGTCAATATGACTAAGGAAGACCCTCCCAAACAGTCACTAATAGTATATTTCCCAGATGCCCCTTGAAGTGTAAGTGAACCTGGAATATATTCATCACTGGTTAACCATACCATATTTTGTATAGATTTTTTATAATGCATCGCTGTTGATGTGCCACCAGATAGAGGCAGATAGATAGATGCTTTGATAGATTTACTCATGGTAAGCAAATAAAACCACTGAACAATTGGAACAGATGTTGGCACAAACAAACTGAAAAGTAGCCATGAATATTTACAACTCAATGATTAAACCATATCTAAATCATGACTTGAAAAAATGTTGATGACATTGAGGTTGAATTTAAAGTAATCAGGATTACTAATGAGATTTAATTAAGAGATATGAACTAATGAAATGGCACAGCTTCGTCAGCCAACTAACTGACAAACCATGCATGAAGCACTTGCAATTGAAAACAATTTTGATTGATTTCAAAAGCAGTGTACCGAGATTGGTAATTTTGCCATTGGCTACACTTCTTACATTACAATAAGAAATGGTCTACAAACAACATCATGTAATCTTGACCTATAACAGAGCTCAGCTTATCCAATGTAATTTATTTAGCTTATCTATTGAATCTATGACACAAATTAATACGATGAAGGAAAACATATTCTTTTGTTATTCAATAACAATAATGTGGGGATTAGCCTTAGTTGTCTTTGGTTAGATCAGTTTTATGATTAAGATTAAGAAATAATTAACAATCAGTCAACAAATCACCGGGCATGATTGTAAGGGATCACAATAAATATTATTAGACCCAGCACACTGAATCAATGACTTTCATTTGTAAAAAAAAAGATTAGCAAAATTTTAGATGGAGATTAAATATCTAGGCTTAAAATAATACCCTAAAATGTTATTCCTGAATGCAAATAGTATCGGACCTGGCTATTTAAATGAGACAAATCACTGATCCCCAGATACATTGATATGCTTTCTGTAGAAGTTTGCCAAAAGAAGACATTTGTCTGCTCAGTTAATGGTGACTCACTGGAAAGATAGGACTATACCCTATTTATCGATTGGCTTGGATGATGCAGCTCACTGCATGGCCTTTTTGTCTGTGTTCCCTATTTCTTTGAGGGTATAAAGAATCCTATCATAAGAAATGCACCCGTCTTCATTCCATGGGTGGACAACTATTTGTCCAGCACATAAATTGTTTTTAAAAATGCTATCTGCCAAGCTATTGCATGACAGCCAATCCAAAAAAAAGAAACAACCCAATACAAAACCCATACAGAACAGCGTTGGCAATAATGACCAAATGTGATCCATCGCAGAGATAGCTCACACCTATTAGTCCAGTATATATATTGGATAATAATCCATTTAGAATGCTTATTCAGCTGCCCCCACACGAGAGAGGCGTACGAGCCTATGGGGAGCCTATTAACCAATTAACAATTACTTATTTTTACCTGAATTCCATAATCAGCTGGATAGATCAGTCAACGTTAAAGGTGTCCTTTAACTTTGTCAGCTGCTTTTATCAGTGTGGACAAAGACCATTTAATGTCTTTATTTAAAAGGGTTAGGGCTATATTTAGGTAGCCTATATTTCTGAGAAAGAAATGAAAGGGTCTGTGACAAAGACAGCCCTTTCTTTCTGCAACAGCTCAAACAAGGCCAAATCTCGGCATTAAGTCTTTTCGGATATTGGCCAGCTTTCAGGGGTGAAAGACTCACGTTCTATTCTGAATTGGTGTGTTTTTCATTGTTTTGCCAAGTGGTTGTTCTCCTGAGACAGAGGTATTACTACGATGGCCGTGGGCCTACAAGTATGCACCTCCGCCACTCACAAAAATATTTTTTACCACTTGTGAATGAATTATGTTTAACCAAAAACATAGGGGGCAGGCTAGTTTTGTGGCTGGGTTGTTCTACTCACAGCCCAATTGTTCTGGGTTTGATCTCCAATGTGAGGCATCCTTGACCAATATGCCTAACACTTCTAGAGCTGGGATGCATGGTCACAGCAATATCATTATTTTTGCCCATGTTAGCGAGATAATGTTAAATTAAGCACAACGCCAGATGTAGTGTAATACAGATTAACTGCAATGTCAGACAGAGAAGTACTTCTCAGTTACACGTTAAGGTTAACAATTAGAATTCTGAATATCTTTCAAAAGTGCTATCTCACACGATAGACAGGAAATCCTCATCCCAAAGTATAAAGCTACTTGTTCTCAGGAAGGAAAGGTTCTTGAATACCAATGTTAACCCAGTGCACTTCTATTCAGGCTAAGTTGAAAGGCAAGCTGACAGGGGGCAGTGAACCGGGTACTAGGTTGTCCTAGAACCTGGGTAAACTTCTGTAACTTCAGCGAAAAATATGAGAGATTATGATACAGTTACAGTAATATAAGAGCTCTCACATTATTAAATTGACTAACTTATACAATTGAGTAAAGGGGAACAGTAATCACCTACATAATACAAAAATATGTTTGGTCTGACCAGCACTTTAAAGTCAGTTATTTTTAAACAAAAGACAAAGGAGTGATGGGAGTTGCAACCCCAAACCCACAGCACCCTCTTCAATAGCGGGGCTAAAGCATGTGGACCGAGAGCAAGGCAAGCAATCAAAGTCTGGTGGGTGCCTGCCTTTTTCCACACAATAATTATAGCTTAGCTACCTTTCACGCAGAGTAATAAGCCTACATACTAGCCACCCTCTTTCCACCTCACATACTCTATTATAGAAGTAGTACAGAGCAGCAGAGCAATTATGGAACTTGTTCTTTGTTTTTTTTGTTTTGCTATAGAAAAAAAAAAAAATCTTCATTCTTTCGTGGCTGGAGTTTGCCCTGAAGAGAGGTCAAGTAGCACTACTGTGAGATTACCTTGACCCTTTCTGTCCCAATATCTCAAAATAAACGAATAACCAATACCTCAATACAAACATTTCATTCTGATTAGCATACCTGTCCTTTTGGCTATTGTCTTTTTCATCTAAAACGGAAAGGTCAGTCAATTATTGCCATTAAGTGTTCTTTACTCTGATCTGAACTGTGGTCGGTATGGATGGGGCCTCCTGGAAATATTTCATCTTGGGCAGGGGAATAACTGATAAGCCTCATCAGCCTTAATCTTTGCCTAAGATAGCTTCCCTGTTAAGGGATGGGGGCAGTGTTGACCTAAACAGGCCGATGTATTTTCCTCCTAAGCATATCCAGCTAATTACTGGAAAACAGTTATTACTACATGGAGCAGATCGAATAAATAAAAACTGATATGAGGAGAGTTTAAAATATGTATACAACACGTCAACACACATTACACTGGCAGTGCGCCAGTATACAGGTCTTATGACTAAAATATGTAAACAACAGCAGAATAAGTGATAGCAACATGGCAGTCATCTTTTTTTGTGTAGAGCAAGATGATGAAACTACATGGGTGCTGGATCAGATAAATGAAATGCAACATGCTGACCTGACAGATCCGGTCGGATATGACCTGACCAGACCCATTGCACATCGTTCTAACAGTACAGTTACAAACCACACTGAAATCCTTGACATAAGAGGAGTCAGTGTTTGGAGACAGAACTATAAAGAATAAATACATACACTTAATAAAAAATACAAATATTCACATGAATCATGACTGAAATATTAGGATCCATTGAAGTGGTTAAAGATGGATAAAGCTAAGAGCAATATTTAGAAAAAAAATTGCTAAAGAAAAATTGCTATAAAGTAGGACTGGACAATAAATCAATAGAATATCGTATTGTGATAGACTTTTGATCAATATCAATCTAAAACAATGTTCAATATATATTGATAAGAGACTGGAGCACTGAATTTAGCAGCTGGGTTTGTTACACAAACACGGTTCCATACTAATTTACAATATTTGAGTGTTTTTCATTGTTGTATCGATGTATGTGGAAGGTTATATTAAGTGTTAAACAGAAGTGTTTAAATCCAGCATGGTAATTCCTAGTCTTTTTAGGTCATTAGAATTATCAATAGTCGTAGTCGTAATAGTCAATATCGTGATATGTGTTTCTGCCAAATCACCCAGGCCTACTATAAAGTAGCATCAGCAGTCCAAAAAACCTTGAGGGGGCTCAGTTATATACACCTCCGCATTCGATTCATGGGTGGATTGGATGCTTCGCTAAGGAGGTATAGCCAAGTCCTTTGCTATCCTATCAAACTGACCAACTAGAGGAGGTTACAACAGGACACATCCAGCTCTGATGCTCATAATGCTGTGATGGACAAGTTCCTCATTGGTGTCAATAATACTGCTCCCAATGTGAACATCAGGTCTGCTTCATTTAGTTTGCAAAACATGAACATAAACTCAAACTACCTAATTGTCCCGTGCCTGGATTATGGTTATCGTTTCTGACGCCATTAGTGCAGCCAGAATAAAAGCGGTTAGGTTTTTAATCAATGGGAGGATTAACCTTGACCATCAGTGGTGCCACAGTTCGCAAAACAGGCAGTCCAAATTCAGGATAATACCTGTGGAGACACGTTTCATTATTGGACTTAGTTCTCGCGACCTCTTTGGCAGCCCATATATCACAAGCAATAGGTTAGCATTAACGACTCAATAAACCCTCAAATCTCTCAGTGGAAAAAATAACATTTTCATGAGCCTTACTGCAAACGACTGTCCCTGCCGAGTCTGCTTGAGGTAATGATCCTCTGCATTTCCATTGCATCGTAAGCTTGTCGGCATCCTCATCAAAAGCTCATGTTTCGGACATTTAGAGCTCTGCCACAATGATATGCCCTATTATTTCCAGCCCTCGGTCGTGGGTTATCGCTGTCCTTCACTTGAGACAAATAAAGGGACTTTCATTGACTTTCAACATCAATTTAATGTAGGCCTTAAACACTCTGAACAATGTCTTTGTTCTTGTTTTAAGCACAGAATTTACACCAAGTAAGACTGGGTGCTCTTAGCTATATGTTCATATATATATATATTTTTATTATTATTATTATTATAGTAAACCTAATAAAACTGATGTGCAACACACTTACATAAATGGAAAAGGACACAGGCTGGATATACATTGAATATTGATGAATAGTACGAAAAGAGAAGCTAACTATTCCTTATATATTGCCTAGATTTGAGAGTTTAGTAATATTTGGCTGCATCTCTCTGGATATTTCATTGGCCAATGAAGGATGCACTTTCAGAAAAGATAAAAGTTAAGTAACTAAGAAGCTATCGTTTTTTAGCAGAGACTATAATTACATAAAAAAAAACATCGATTTTAAAGAGTTAGTAAACCTAACATGTTTAAATGCAACGTAGGTACAACAACATAAACAGCAGTACTAGTCAGCCAAAAATGTAATCCGTTAAAACACAAAACATGCTGAATCTCTCACTTCGCTCTATCATAACCATTTTATGTGACCAAACATTTGCGATAATTAACAAAGTGGGAGGAAGAGATAAGAGTCTCTCCTAAGCTTTCAGCGCTTCACACACAAACCACCAAGAGGAGAAAGAGGAGAAAGACAAAGGAAGGCATTAGCTACCACATGTTAGCTATCGACTAGGTTAAAATAAATCCATGCATTCAATTGCTGACCAGAATAACTTTGCAGGGAATATGTGTCCACCCTATTTAAAGTTCACAGTTCTCAGTGCAGATCAGACCCGATGGGACACATCGCCAGCCGACAGTATCGCTAACCTCATACTTTGAGAGAAGGGTGGAGCTAACTGCACCGACAACAGCCATCATATGTATGATGCACTTTGACTTCTATTTACAAGTTAAATTAGCGAGTTAAGTTAAGTACTCCACCCGATCTAAAATAGTTTTTGGTAAGGAACTACCTTTGCACAAGGAAGTTTGCAACAACTTCCTTGTGCATCATAATCAGCCCAAGCTAACTCATTAATCATGTGTTAGCATGATTTAAGTTCTTAGATAAAACGCACTAACGGTAGAAATGGTCTGCGTTGTCTTTCTTTGCACTTACTTTTCATGTGATAGTTTTCAACGATGTCCACGCAGACGTGTAAGGTGTACTTCTTTCATATATTCTGGTGAATTGGTAACTAGGATAGCCGGTTGTTAGCAACATGACCTGTCAACACTATGGCGGAAGAATCTACGGCAAGCCGAAAGCTACCACGTGCTTTTTGTTTTGGTTTTTACACAGTCCTTGAACATAAAAAAGGAATAGGAATTTCAATATAAATATTTCAATAAATATATATTTAGATTCCAT
>JAOPJL010000002.1:11168457-11184087 GCA_027123545.1 Trisopterus esmarkii
TGTGTGTGTATAATATATATACATATATACATATATATATATATACATACATATATATATATATATATATATATATATATATATTAGAGTTGTAAATTACTTAAAAGTTAAAAATGTAACTAAAAAAGTTGTAAGTTACAAGTTATAGGTTGTAAGTTACGTAATGTAAAATGTAACTTGTAACGTACGTAATTTACGTACGTAACTTACGTAAACACGTAATGCATAATACAGTCCATTGCAATGTATATTAACGGGGGAACACATGCATATTATGAATACAAGTCGATAACAATAATGTATACAATACTGGTAACAAACAATGTTTGTCAATGTATTGCCGCATATCATTAAATAGACCCACAGTTGACCCACAGGGTCAACTGTTTAAACTGAGCCATTTGAAGTTTGAAATTCATGCTGTCATGCATCTGTCTCAGCGGAGACTGCAAACATGCTGTCAAAATCAAGCGTCTATTCCATAAAAAAACAAGTCACGTAGGTTATGTTACGTAAGTTACGTAAGTTACAAGTTGTAAGTTACATAAGGTATAAGTTGTAAGTTATCAAAGTTACATAAGTTACAAGTTGTAAGTTACAAGTTGGAAGTTGGAAGTTACAAGTTGGAAGTTGGAAGTTACAAGTTGGAAGTTGAAAGGGGGTTGAATGTTGAATGTTACAAGTTGAGAGTTACACGTTTAAAAGTTATTCCTGAAAAACTGAATTACTGCGGAAAATGACACATTTGATTGGAAAAGGAGCTTGTTGCTGCCTCTGTATAAATAATATGTTGCAGAACACATTTTATTTATTTATTCCAATTGAATTATGAATTATGAAGAACCTCCCATAAATCTTTCATTAATAAGCTCAAATTTGTTCTGAACTTTAATTGGGGTCAATGATTTCCTCTCCTCCATCTGGCTTGTACTGTAGCTTTGTCCTACTCTATGTTTTGTTATTTGATGTTGTTTTGGCTGCTAAGCTATTGGAACGATGATGGTGCATAAACAAAGCCAAGACTATCTAGTGAATTCTCATTACACAAGGATTATCATGTGTGCCAGCAAGTATTCCAGTCCCACATCATTAAATGTTTTGGGCCATTTACGGAAAAAAAGGCCAATGCTACCACACTCACTCACTGTCTGTCTGTCCATGATTGAGTCTCTATGTATCTCTGTATCTCTCTTTCTCTCTCTCATATCCATGTTTTTACACTGTATTGGGTTCTCTGTGATCGGACATGCGTCTATTCCATAAAAAAACAAGCAAGGATCAGAGACCTATCAGTAGGCTGACTTGATGACTGATGAATCAGGGCGTCAGTTATGAAGGTTTGCTGCAGTGAAGCGATGGCCGCAGTGTCGACTTCACAGTTGCAAAGGACTGCCTGAGATGCTGCTTACAAAGGAGCAAGATAAATCATGCATCCGCATTCACATACACTCACTCACTACCTATACAGCCGATTAGTAACTGGATGCACAATGCCTTTGAATGTACCTATTACATTAGCCTCTTCCACTCTCTGTGGGCTATTTTAAAGATTGATACAAATGGTTAATGTGTTTTATATATAACATGACCTTGAGTAGAAAATGAATGGGTTCTTTTGTTACGAAAACCCTAAGTAGCTAGGAAATGCAAAATGTTGGTAGGGGAACGTCAAGCCTGCTTCTTTTCAGTGGCAAACTGTGATTTTACAGTTTGCCACTGCAGGCCCTTCCCAATAAAACACCCGAGAAGAAGTCTGACAACAAGAGATTATCCACACCATGTGACTCTGACAACCCCAGCAAACCTGGCACATTTCTCATCACAAGTGTATGTACGAGCATTCAATATCGGCTCTTCTGCAGACGTCCAACATCTCCCCAAGCTTACTGTGTGTGTTACTCCTCCACCAGGCTCCTTCAGCTTTTCTCATTAGATATACCATTCTTGTGCATCCCAAGTATTTGTGAAGTGCATAGTGTGTGTGATGATGCAAAACACTCATGTGTCAAGCTTGCACAAATCTCATCACGACCCACGTTGATTCACGTAAGGAACGGTGTGTAGCCTAGCAACCCAGGGTTCTCAAAAATACATTGATTGTCCATAGCCAATTGGAACTGAGATCCCTGGAGAGGAATTGCCTTTTTCATGAGATGATGAGCAACTGTTGACAATTACACAAAATCAAAGCCATATATTGTGTCTGTATAGCATGATCTTCTTTTCTTGTCCTAAGCAATATTGAATGTGATACCACATTGGTTTTCTTGATGTTGACAACACTTTAGATTACCATGGTGGATCAGGAATAACAGCAAGGCAGCTCTTTGCTGAATGAACTATCTTGCTGTCCTGCAAACTATAAAAAGAAAGAATTTCCGATGCATCCGTCTGCATTTAGTGCTGTCTTGATTGCTTGTTCCTTTAACAAATTGTTTGCACATTGTTGATGTTTCTTCTACTGCAGTTTCCACCATTACAGGGTATGATGCAGTTAAGTATTACATATTCAAATGTTTCCTTGTTAAAAACTGAATTGTGGTTCCTATTTGAGCATGTGGGCCTATTCCCCCTTTGCTTTTCTCTATAAGCAGCACATGAAACAAAAGAGTAACTTCAAAAACTTCAAGTGACCATAACAGTATAACTTCTAATGTGACAGTGAGTGAGAAACCTTATTTGAATAGCACACTCAAGCAGTTTTCCTCCTTAAAGTCTAGGGCAAAACTCTAGAGACACTGTGGTGGAATTACTGTTCTAGGCTACAGGAAATTGAAAGTCCAAAGTAAGCATCTTACGTCAGTATTGATTTACCGTGCTTTCATTGCATGTCTTCTACCAGTAGCTCATAGTTCACAACATACAATTTTTTTCTCACTAAAGAAAAATATGTAATTACCGGTATATATAAATACATACAAATATGAAAAAATAATGTTATAGTTACAAGTTATCGTTTTTCAAATTGTGCAGAACTGAAATAATGTTTTCATTGCAGTCAGATGGACACAACTGAATGGATGATATCATAGTTTAATATGACTGTCTGTTTCTTAAGTCTGTATTTTTCCATTTCATGTTGATGTGATTAAATGGCTAAATGTAACCTCAAAGGAACCACAAGGCAAACTTCCAACTTTCTCAAATTACTATTCCAGAGGGAAACATTTATTTTTCTGTGTTAACCAAACAGTTTGGGATATTTTGAATTTTGTTACGGGTATTGTAAATGTACAGCATGAAGAGAAAGAACTTTCTTCAACCAGGGAAAGCAGCTGAAATATTTGTGTTTGCAGGGTAAATAAAGGAACCGCTGTAATAGTCAGTGAGATAGAAGAAGAAATAGAAGTAGAAATTCAATTTAATTTTGCTATTTGCTTAGTTGGCATATCTGACATGTCTGGCCTGACATAGGTATGAGTGTTGACAATGCTTCACTGGGTACATTTCCCAAACTCAGATTCAATTCAGTAAAACTGAGTATGTATGCTACCACTGCTGTTATATGTCTCTGAATAGGCATCCTGCCTCATTTAACCAATCCTCATTGACCAAGAAGACACAGCTGAAAACATGCAATGCTATAAATGCTGTATGCTTCAACATGGAGTACAGTTTAATGTGAAATCATCCTCCATCATCATGCAAAGTTGTACTTTTTTAAAGGAAATGTAGAAATGTCTCCATGTTATGTAAAATATGTGAAGTAACAATAGGTAAGTGTTGTTGAAATGACAACCAGTACCTTAAAACAAAGTAAAGTAAAATGTGAGCGCAATAGAATCAGAACACAATGACTTCAGGATAGTGTTGTTACTTTGCGTTTTGTCCATTGAAAGAACAGCAACATCAATGACATATTAACATAACATAACATAACAACATTCTGAGGAAGGTTCAGAGTAGAGCTTAGGCACAGAAAGAGTAATGAGAACTGATGGTAAATTCTGCTCTTCTTTCTGGGACAACCTTTAGATTGATAACCTCATCTCTGAGTGTAATCACCAAGAAGCTAGCCCTTAAACAACAAGCTTTCGTATGGAACCGCCTGGAAGACTGAATTGAGACGGAATAGAAAGCAGAGTGCTTTAAAGAAGACTGCTGCTACTTCAGACGCCTGGAAGACAATAATTTCAATGGTACACCCAGGCAATACCCCCCCAACCCCCACCCCATAAGGCTTATTTTATCTTCACCCATGCTCCCAGCCAGGGAGACATTCATCTAAAGGTGAGCCTCTGCAGAAACACCTTTCTGGCAAGAGATGTCAAGCCATACTGAGTTATTGCTTGTAGGAATTGTGATGTGGGTGACATGTAGGGGGTCACCCATTCCTGTAGGTTTGGGGGTTGTAATGAGTAATGTTATGTAATAATTCCCAGTCTGACTTCAATCTTGCCTCATGGTTTTGTTTTTTGCATTGTCCACGGGAGACCAATTCTTTTCCCCCTGTTGAATAAGTTTGTTCTGGCCCCAGCCTTGTCACAACCGTGCGTTATGCCAGAGCAACTCTGAGTGTTTTTTATCTGGACTTAATCAATATGTGTAAGTAATAAGTATTAGTATAAGTATTAATGATCCAAATAGAAGAAATGTGAATTAATTTACATGTATCTAAGTGAGAGATTGATGTTCATGCAGGGGACGTATCTGAATTTGAACACAAGAATATGTCTTTGCAAGTTCTATTGATCTATGCTAAAAATGGAAAAACAGAATACAGTTAGGAATCAATACTCTGTAAACAGAAGCTAATTACTAATTACACATTTTGTTGTTTGTCTTGTGATCATTGTTTTATGCTTATAGATATACATATATTGTATATTTAGATTATGCTAATGCTACATTATGGAACTAATATCTGATCAAAATGAAAACATCTATCATAATCAAACACAGGGACAACCTTCCTTTTCCCTTTCCTGTTTGGCTATGTATGCAATCTATTATAGTGTGTATATTATGTAGTACATATTTCCAAATATGCTTAACCATAATTCAGCACACACACCTTTTATGGAATAGTTTTGGGGGAGAGGTATATGAGCAAAGGACCTTAGAAGGCTGATTACCATCTTTTTGTCACAATAGGTGAGGTAGGTCTGACAGTTGACAGTGATGCTGAGTCATATTATTCAAAACATATAGAGTTCATGAGATCAAAGCAGCCAATTTAACAAGCTTCTATTCAGCATGCAGAACACTACATATACCTGCATTGTTGAGTAAGAGCAAAACAATAAGATCTATTTTATGTTTTGTTTTTTTCAGTTTTTCTGTTTCTTTACTGGGCTTGGTGATAGATGACTATTTGATGATTGAAGCTGTGTTTATGAAATAGAGTGAAAATGTAAAAACCAAAAGAGAATGTATTGCAGTGTGAATGTTCCCGTCAGTTCAATGTTATTGTTCCAGGTTATCTTCTTAGTGCCTATTCGTACATTCACCATCCGCTAGTTGACTTCTCAAGGGCGAGAGATGTGTCAGAGACCAGCCTAAGTGTGGCAACATCTCACCCCCCCCCCCCCCCACACACACACTACACCACATAAAACTCCCATTTATTAAACATCTTGGCCTCAAATTGTAATTGCCCTTCAGAGTGTAGGTCTTGGGCATTGACAAGATGAGGAAAATTTGATTTGTGTCCCTGCCAGTCACACAAGCAGCCGGATCAGTCCCCTCTACACAACATCGCTGGATCCTCATATCTATGAATCAGGCTGTAGAAAACCTGAATGCTCTTTCTGGTGTATCTTCACCTCTTCCTGTCATAGGAGGATATCAGGGAACCAGTCAACTGGATGAGATAGTACTCAATGCAGTTGTTATAAAACACACAACTATTTTATAGTCTCTGGCCATGTAATTATTAGAAAAAATGTTTGGAAGCATAGATGGAGCAATTCTTTGTTAAAATCTGGATGGACTGACTGGAAAATATGGTGACAAAATAAACAGGAGGGGTCTCATAGGTGTGCAGGGACATATTCACAAGCACTAGGAAAAAGATTTAGACAAATACTCTTTCATATAAATGTTAATGCATGTATGAATCCAGGCTCTGGCACATAAGGCGAGGTATAAGTTTTGTCCAACACTACTTGTTGCAAAAACATAAGCTATTTATCTGGCTGTGGAGGCATTAGTCTAACCTATTTACTGTAATGAGCGTTTTGTTCATACAACCTGTTGTGTGAACTTCTTGCACCTTAAGCACATATTAAGTAGGCTTACTAACTTACACAGCCAATATCGTGTGTACTTATGGTGGAAGCGTGAGTGCTTCTCTAGTGTTTAATCTCTTGAGTGCAAGAATATGAAAACTGAACGGAAGCGTATCATCTTACATGACCGTCTGGTCATTTAAAACAAATATTAAATAGAATTTTTATTTGAAAATAGGCCTATATGAATAGACATAATGAGTTTTAGAATATATTATTATGACACGTTATATTACATATTAGTACAAGAGATTAGCGAGAGATAGCACAATTTATATTTTATTGCACGCGCATGAAACACACGCACAGCACAGAGGCACTTAGTATCACTGTTTCAAACCACATTTGCTCTGTGTTCAAATCTCAATAGAGCAAATTATGTGCAGACAATAGAAGTCTTTGGCTGTATAGGTCAGCTCCATTAGCTGAGGGCACCATAACTGAATTTGCTGCGGGAGACAGCATGTCTTTCAGTTCAACAGTACCTCATTTGAAAATGTCTGAGAAAAAATGTAATGTAAATTATTTTTCATACTTCAGTTAGTCAAAAATCTGTTTAATGGCTGAATAGTTACTCTGGCTGCGTATAGCATATGAGTTACAATAGCATACCGAAGGGTTTGGGGGAGATTCTTTAGAATAGAATTTAGAACAACCAAATGCTGTAGGCTTTAAAACATATTGCTCTTCACCGAAACACTAGAAACAGACTACACAGTAGAAACTGTTTTTGGAAACATCCTTTCTGAAATATTATCTTTTCCTAGAAACTAGACATTAGAAATGGTGATAAATTAGGTAGATGTGTTTGATGTAAATTTGCAAAATTGACTAAGATTGTATGATTAATAGGGTATTATTGGCCTTTATCTATCTATCTGTATATTGATCTATATGATCTATCCTCAAATCCGTCCAAATGTACATTGCTTCCCTCAGATCTTCACAGAGAAAGCTAAAGAATATTTCCAGCGACTTCCACCTAAGGAAGTCTTTGACTTCCTTCTACTTTGCCATTTTCATGACTACTAATGTCCCATGTGTGGCAAACATTGACCCATAAAGCCTGCAGGGACAGTGAAGTATGATGAAGAGCTTCCTAAATGATTTAACCAGAAGTGGGCCTTGACAGGTAATAGTTTCCATGGTTCTCGTGAGCTTCTCTCCCGTAATGTCATATCCACTCACAAAGTAGATGATCAAAACTTTCCACGTAATTTTCTGCTCTGCTTTTTGCCCCGGAACGATATTTTTCTCTCTTTCTTTCTGTCCCTGAGAGTTGTCCTGTCAACCCACTGATAAGGCTGGCTAAGTGGGTCTGACTCTGTCTTCGCCTGGTTCGTCCTCGTTCCATCTCTCTTCCCCTTAAGTGTCCCTAAGTGTTCTGGACCGCCGTCCTTCTTGATGTTACATCATTCTTCCCCCTCTCTGTATCTTCTTTGAAGATCTTTTGAGAAGATCTGACGGCCCTTATACTAACCCTTATTCATCACACAATTGATTTTGATCCATACATTCGCACAAGCATTATTCTAGAGATGTTGAGATGTTCGCACACCCTCCATCGCATCGGCAGATATGGATTCGATTTGCAAAGATCTAATTCTATACAGAATTGATTGTTTATATTTCCCTCCTACCAATCCCCCTCCATGTTTCAATATACCTGACAGTGATAGACATGTCTAGGTTGATGGAGGTTAACTAACTGCATAGATATGGATCTGAGAATTGTCTACAGAAAATTGTCTAACACTTTTCAGTCCTGTTATCAAGTAACAAACAAGATCTCAGATAACTCATTCATTATTTATCATTCATAACCCGATCCCATTTCTCCATTTCATTTAAAAAGCTCAATGTTTTTCAACATATAGCAATTTGGGCGTCAACCTTATTATGTGGCTGATACAATGGCTTTTCTGCCAGACAAACGGATGTAACAAAACAACCTTTCGACCAAAAGATGGGGCGGAGCTGATAAGGCTCCCGAATTCCATGAGGTCGTAATCCTCATTTCAGCCAGCATGACTTAAATAAGCCCGGGCTCCGATGGGGCTCGGGGAAATGTCAGGGAATAACAATGAGGCCTTTTGAACAATTCAACAGACGCCCATCTGGATTAACGTGAAGAGGCTTGATCCTGTTTTCCTTCATCAGACAGAACCTCCGGGCTGAAAGCGATGATTGATGCATCACCGTGTGTCATCTGTTTCTCGTCTAATGTGAGTGGAAAACAACACGTGTTGCCTTGGTGACCAAGAGGCATGTTCTCCGTGTGGTGTCTGCCTCGGTCGGCGCGGAAACAAACAGCCATAGTGCGACGCGAGTGTTGCTCCGGGCCTATGGCCCAGGAGGACTGAATCGAACCCTTTCGCAAATCAAAAGAGGAGGACCACATCGACGTAGGTCCGCCACATGGGTCTCAAGGTGGGAGACCCCCACAAGGGCAACCACCCTGTGTACTGCAGTGAAAAGGGCTTCAGTTCAAACGGCTCAATCGAGAAGTTTCAGATATTTGCTATACCAGGGCTCCATGGGTGTATTTGCCCTAGTTGTCTTTACAGGAGTTATCTTAAGTCTCGTTCTGAAGGAACTTCAGGAGGCTTCATCCACGTATACATCGCAGAGGCCTTGCCGGCATGAGCATTTGAACGAGTTCATTGACACCTGTGCAACGTACCCATAGAACGGTAGCCGGCCTTGCCTTCAAAGCTGCATGCTGCTCAGTGTGCGGGCCTTATCCAGAACGGCTGCTGCAGACCTTTGTAACCGGCAACATAATTGACAGCAGTGAGAAAGACGAGTGACCCAGAATATCAGAGAGCAGAATCCAACACAGACTTATCTGCCAAGACTGTTGACTGGGACAAAAAAGTGCATATCAGCATATCACACCCGTTCTTGCATCCCTTCACTGGCTGCCAGTACAACAAAGAATCCATTTTAAGACAGCAGCTCTTGAGATGGTCAAAGCCCTCAACGGCCAGGTCCTATCTTACATCTCAGACCTTTTACACCCCCACTCAGCCCCTATGTCCCTAAGATCCTCTAATAAGGGTCTTCTCCATATCCCCCGCTCCAGACTCAAACAAAATGGTGGCCGAGCCTTCACAGTAGCTGCTCCACGCTTGTGGAACCTAACATACCTAACATACGTGATGCCCCCTCCATTTCTGCCTTTAAATCAAGGCTCAAAACCCATCTGTACACCCTGGCTTTTTCTCCCCATTCTCACCATTCTCCCCTACTATCTTTGTTTATGTGGATGTCTGGGTTTTATGTTTTTTTTAACCCTAACCTACTGAATGCACTATGTATAGCACTTTGGTCAGTGCAAACTGTGCTTTATAAATTCATTTTATTTACTTACATTTCTGGTACATTGGGCCATAGCACTCGTGTGGTCCGATGTAATGGTCCTCATTTATATAGCGCTTTACAGTGTTTATCCAAAGCGCTTTACAGTGTTGACTGACATTCACCCATTCATGCACACATTCACACATTCACACACCAACAGCAGAGTGAACCACGCAGGGAGACAGCCAGCTCGTCAGGAGCAATTAGGGTGAGGCGTCTTGCTCAGGGACACCACAACACTCAGCTAGGAGGAGCCGGGGATTGAACCAGCAAATCAGCCAACCCGCTCTACCTCCTGAGCTACAGGTTGTACTTTGAGCTTAAAATCTAATTTAGTGGAAGAACCATGCTTCTTTATTATCATGGCAAAACGTTGTTTTAATTGTAAACACTGAAGTGAAACACATACCTGGCCAAACTTGTATTCTCTTTTTCTTCTGACCTGCAAGATTTGGTAACTTGTTGAATAGCCTGCAGATGATGAGTCATGAAATCAAGGAAGGCGACAACTATTTTCAATCTTTTTACTCCATTGATATTAATGATGATGACGTTCAATGATCCAACCAAAACCGCGTTGAATCTATAACAAGTCGGGTGGGACAGAACTTCTTTGTCGTCTTGCCAGACGACAAGAAATGTAGTTATTTAAATGTATACTGACCAATTTCTGCAGATTTTTCAGGTAGAAGGTGGAGACGCAAGCAACTGCTCTGTCTCATCTGCAGATGAGACAGAGAAGAAATGCCCCCATTGTAGGCATCACCAACAGCAGAATAGTAATATATGCATAATTCATCAATAACTAGATCTTACTTTTTTCCTTTCTGTAGAAAAACTGCGTCCTCGTTCCAGGAAAAACACGCATGAGTTTTTTACCCGTAAAAGTTTTGGCCCAGATGAGTTTTCTTCTAAACATGTGAAAGTTTGAATAAGTGATGAATGTCAAGGTGGAGTATTCCAGGAAAAAAGGAAAGGTCAATCCGTGCTTCTTGCTTCACTGGTGCTCCCGCGAATGAATGGCCAATAATAGCCAACCTATCCTATCCTTGAGAAAAGATTGACTAAAAATAAAAAAATCCCTCTTAAAATGTATTCAGTTTAAAATTCACGTGAAAATGTACACCAAAATCTACCTCATAATTTATATTGAGGACAGTTTTGTTTGGACCAATGGTTTCCTCTTTTTGTTGAAAATATCAAACTGCAAAGTTATTGAAAAACTGGTTGCAACAACATACTAAGTACTAAATACTTTCAGAGGTAAGCCAAAATCATTAAGTCTTTACATTGGGATGAAGTGGAATGTACGATTAAAGTGGAATATTGCTTTTGGATATAAAACGTCCCTGAATAAAGAACAAAGCCTAAATAGTAACCGTGGAGAGAGAACCGCTTTATGTGTGTGTCTAAAGCAGTCATCTCTGTTTCTGCAAAAATGTTGGACCGTTGACGTCATTGTGTGACACCATGGATCCAAAAAGGACCAACCGTCCAACATTACAGCCAGTTAAAACAACTGTCCAACATTACAGCCAGTCAAAACAACCGTCCAACATTACAGCCAGTTAAAACAACCATCCAACATTACAGCCAGTTATAACAACCGTCCAACATTACAGCCAGTTAAAATACATCCTGCAGACTTTCGGTTTCCACCACAAATGGCGACATAGCTCCATCTCCACTACTACTCACTACATAGCTCCTGCTCCACTACTACTCACAGTCATATTTATTTTTTTAATGCACAAGTCACTTAAAAACAGACAGTTACATGTATATAGTATGTCATCTTTATTCTAATCGTTTTTTTATTATATTTTATTTCAAATTGGTAAATTTATTGTATGTATACTCTTGTTAGCACTCTCTTTTCCCACTGTACTGCGAATTTCTATTAAGGGGGATTAATAAAGGACTATCTATCTATCTATCTATCTATCTATCTACTCACTACATAGCTCCTGCTCCACTACTACTCACTACTTTACTTTACAACCCTTTACTTTTCACTCCTGCCTTCTGCTACCCCACCAGAAGGTTGCACCTCTGCATCTGTAATACAGTATATCTTGGCAGCTTTGAAAGACTCGGCACAGCGGTGCCAGCAGATAGAAAACCGTGCAGCGCCTGAAATAAAGCCTGAAATGATGTTTGAATAAATCAGGAAGTGATCTCTCAACACTACTACTACCCATTTTTGTGACTGTTAAATCACTGTGCACACCCCCTGGGATGACTCCTGTGGGAATCAACAGGGGGAAAGCGGCAGTTTGACTAAAATTGAATTACGTATGGTACTAGTTTCCTACATTGCAGTAACCCTGTACCCCTCCACTCAATATATGGGCCTTGACCTAAATGTGTAATATTAGAATCAGCTTTGTAGTACAAGTGGTAGGGGGTATGTAAACTTTCTTAAGCAAAATTAAGCGAAATCTCTTACACTACAATGAACTTGTACCACGGTAACTACCACTAGAAACTACTCGCCGGCAACACAGTGAAGTTGCCAGCGAGTACATGAAGTATTCATGCCTCGCTCAACTGCCAAACATTTTCCCTCATTGCATACAGCTTGGCATACAAGCCAAGCTGAACCCCCAGAACAAAGGGGAGAGACCTTTGAGGCGTTGATGGAACAAAGTAAACTCGCAATAATGAGATCGCTTAGCAAAAAATCAATAGTGTCACATCAAAATCAAACAAGGGCCCCAGGGACTGAAAGATGATTGCCAGTCAGGACAGAGGCTCCAGGGTATGCTCCACGGTGAACCACAGACAGGTAGTCAACGCCACGCACACGCTCATCTTCTGATGGGCCAATCGACATTCAACATCCACAGTGCTTCCAATGACTTTGATCCTTTCTCGCATTCCATTGTTTCTTCATTCCTTCTTTGTTTTTTCTAATGTTCTTCGTACCCACAATGCCAGTTTCATGGCCACCGCGTTGAGCCATGTGATCCAGCCGGGCACTCTGTTCCTCGAGCGCCGATTAAGCAAATATGTCTGACAGCATCTCCCCCCCCACCTCACCCCCTCCCCCCTGCACTTCAAAAACACATCAATCAACCCAAGTCAAAAAGTGCCAAAAGACCTTCTCCTTGTCACTGAGGCCTACTTTGCTGTGATTGATGTGGGGAGGGAGGAGGAGTCTCCGCACACACACACACACATACACACACACACACACACACACACACACACACACACACACACACGCCACACACACACGTTCCTCCCCTCTCTTGGCCCTCCTTCTCCACAGTCTTTTCCACTCTCGCAAACTCCTTCATCAATTTCCAATCCACATCCCCCCATCCCCATCTCTGAAAAAGTAACAAATGATAACACTTTCTGAGGAATGATTCACACAATATCCTCTGGCAATTTAAATACTCCTGACTTCTAAATGTGCATGTGTGTGTGTTTAAGTGTGTTTGTGTGTGTGTATAACTGTGTGTGTGGGCAGGGAGATACATAGACATTAGAGCAAGGAAGAACTGATGGGAAGGGGGGGTTCGAAACGTGTGTGTGTGTGTGTGTGTGTGTGTCTGAGTGCTTGATGTATAGTAATGACTGCGCTTTGTGTATACAGAGGGTTAGTGTTGAGCTCTGGTGTCTGTGGTGTGGGGCGGTGGTAGAGAGACCGCTACTGCACCCCCTGGTGTCTGTGGTAGAGAGACCGCTACTGCACCCCCTGGTGTCTGTGGTAGAGAGACCGCTACTGCACCCCCTCCTTGCAGATATTAACTATGGATAGAGACAGGTGGGCTGAGGCTGTAGTCCCTAGCATTATGCTCTTCCTCTGTCTGCCAGAGATTCTCTTTCTCCTCATTTTGGACAACATATTATTCTTTGCACATACACACACATCCACAGTGGAATCTCCTAAATAAACCTTTACGCTACTCGTTTGTTAACAGTGTTCTGTCTTTTGTTGCTTCCTGCGCCTTCATCTTCTTCTCATCAGTGACTTTTTCTTTTTTTTATTAACTCACTTGCTCTCTCTCCCTCACTCTCTCTTTATGTGTGTCTTTGTGTCTCTCACTCCCTCCAGTGTGTCAGACAGCTTCATGAAAGTGTGATGACGAGAGAGAGAGAGAGAGGTCCTAATGGTATGACATGGAGCATCGCCCACAAACTTCTTGATGAATGAATTCAACCCGGCGTCTCGCTCTTTAGCAAACCATGCCAGCATGCTAATTTCACCTTGTTACACCACGGCACCATGAAGACATGGAGGCATGATGTAGGGCAGGGTGGAGGGGTTGAGCTGTGTACAGGTGTGGGCTGACCTGGGTCCTGACTAATGTAGCATACGGTCGGCCCAATAGTGGCATAGAATTACACAAAAACCAGCAGCGGACGCAGTAAGTTATTACAGTACTGAGTGATTGAAATTGCCATTTAAACCACCAAAGTGGTCCAAACACAATGAAAACAGTTCACTTACAAGACACACTGGGCGCAGCAATCTTGAATTCTGTCTCGGAATCCTTGCTCGGTCTGCACTGAATTCAACCAAGATGGCAGGTTCGCCGTCCGAGTAAAAGGGGTGTGTTTGTGCGTGTCGCTAGGCAACGTCCTCGGACCTCCGAGACGGATGGATAATAAAACGCACCATCACGCTGGATTTACACGACAACGATCTGAACACAAACAAAGTGCCGTGTTCCCACTTTTCATTCCACGTTTAGACGATTGTGTATGCATGCCAGGTTGCTAGGTGGTACTGTGAACATCTGACATGTTTGTTGTTGTTTGGCTGTACAGCACATGGATGAGACATCAACACGTACATGGGGAGAGCTAGCGTGAGCAGCTCAAAGCACACTTCAGCGTTGTTAACCCTTTAGACGAAAACGCAACGGTGGAGCCTTTTTAAGATTTCCTCTCTGGAGGGTGGCTTCATATTTTAGTGTTTTTAAGCCCCGAAAATGCCGTCGCCGTCTAAACGAAAGGCACATCTGATAAAATATTTCACCCGGGAGTGTTGTTGTGTAAAGCCAGCCTCAGGGAGCGCACTGTACCACGAACCTCGCTGAACATATCCAGGCTTTCTTAGGATAACCTGGATAGACAGAGACGTAACTCGCAATCAGAGTTAAATGGTACTACGACGCTCACTTAGGATTCGATCAGTCGAGCCAGGTTTTCCGCTTTAGTTTCAATGCACGTTCACGTGAAAGGAGCGTTTATTGCGTTATTTTATTCACCATTACAAAATGGATAGATTGAGTAGAGATCAGAGGTTGACCTTCTTTCTGTTAGTCCCACTGAGACCAGCCCATTAAAGGTGCCATGACATGCCGCCAGGTGTGGTGTGATTAGCCGTTACAAGCCTTTTGGAAGTCTGTCCCTTAAGACATAAGGGGCAGAAAGTGGCCGTGTCCATCTAGATGTGTGCTGGATAGATTAGTCTACCAGCCTACCCAGTGGACTGTAGCAAACGTTGCTCATCTATCTGTCACACATCTAGGTGGACATACACGCCTGTGATGTCATAAGGGGCTGATTTCCAAAACGGCCGGTAACGGCCAATCACACCACACCTGGTGGCACGTCATGGCACCTTTAACACTGGTGGTTATGGTGGTGAGGACGATGGTGATAACGCACACACAGACTTATGCTGCATTCATCACAATCAGTAAATATTAGGGAATAAAGGATGAACATTTCAAGGTCAAAATACACACTTAATGTCACTTATGTGGACTTCACACTGATTAAAAACACACACGGCAGACGCACGCACACACACGCACACACACACAGGGAGTTCAGTCCCTTAAATAAACAGTATTGACATATTTGCAAATGCCCTCTGCCGTTTAGCCCGCCATCATTGACGTTATTGGCCATGGATCTGTCACCCCCCAGAGATATCCATATGCTCTCGATTGATCCGGAAATAATCGGAGAAATGCCTTTGGACAGCAATATGGTCATTAGGGACACAGAAGGGGGAGGGTGATGAGGGATCAGCGATATAGAGGGAGACAGAGGGACATGGAAAAGGTGGGGG
>JAOPJL010000002.1:11194894-11205094 GCA_027123545.1 Trisopterus esmarkii
CACACACACACACACACACACACACACACACACACACACACACACACACACACACACACACACACACACACATACGTACACACACACACACACACACACACACACACCTGTTCCCTCACCTCAGTATCACTGGTTTTGAATAACCCACACCCGCTTGCCAAGGCGTTCCCAGAGCCACACGGCGACATCACTCCCCACAACATCACACAGGAGTTAACTGTTCATTATGTGTAACGCATGCTCCTCTGTTAATCACGCTAACGAGCTACTCCATCCTCACCGTCAAGTTTTTCAGGTCTTTGAACACTCTAATAGGATGATTTCAGTGCCTCGTGTAATTACATAGGTACACGCGCTCTCATAATTAATGTCAATCTCACTCGGGCTGTTGTGGGACTCACAGACCTGACAATGCCATTAGCTAAATTGCTTAAGCCAGACAGCTTCACGCGGTCTAAAACTGTCTCAGATGTCCTGGGAGTCTCTTTGTACGCCGACTGGTCGTCATAACGGCTAACTTTATCCAGTGTGCAGCGAGCCCCTCTACGCCCACTCAATAACTAATTAAGTCCTCTTCTATAACTCCAGGCTCCTGCTTTTGGGGAAGGCAGAATGACAGAATGGCTATTACTGAAAATGAGAGACTAATGGCTGAAACAGCCCCGTGCTTTTACTTTGACACATTAAGTAACTAGAAGTTGTCTGGCATTTTCTGTGAAGTAAAGTGGCACAATTAACCATTTTTAACCACAACAATGTTAAATGACGGAGACAGTGAGATAATGTTAGACGCACCCACGGCGTGTACACATACTCACAGACCCACACACACGCAGAGCAACACACACGCAGACCCACACACACGCACCACCCACACGCAGATGGACAGACAGAAGGACACACACACAGACGGACACACACACAGACCCACACACAGACAGACGGACACAAACACAGACCCACACACAGACACAAACACAGACCCACACACAGAAGGACAGACACACACACAGATGGACAGAAGGAAAGAAGGACAGACACACACACGCGCACACACACACACACACACACACACAGATCCAGACAGCACAGTCACCAGGAAGGCATCTCTCATGCTGGTATTTTGTCGGAGCCGGCCGCAGACAGAAGGAGGAGGGCACTGTCAATGACTGGCTCCCTTCGGGCTCTCTGGGGGCTGAACCACTAACAACAGTCTACTAGCTGTCCCCCGGGTGGAAACAAAGTTTCATAAAGCAGCAAGTTTACTTTCTGCCCGACTCTGTGTACCCATCGCCCATAAACTTCCTGAATGCTTGGCAAAAGTCTCTCCGACCGACTGTCACCGGCCCCCCATTCTGTTCTCTTTTTTGATTTAACAAATTTTTTGGACAAAATACAGCAGGTTGTTGAATTTATCCTTGACCTTCTGGCTAACTTCTTGACTAATTGCCCCATTTAGGTGTTTATGTTGAGCTCCTTGTTAGAAATGTTTTATATTCATATCTTCTATCTTTCTATCTATAATATATTCATGTTATTCATGGTGTTAATCTCTTTTTTTTAATCTGTATTTCTTTGTGTAACACCTAAGGGTTTCTGCACGAGACTGCTTTATAATTGCTATATTTATATATCTATTTAGTTGGTTTTAAGTGCCTCGTCGCTTCTTCGGGGAAGCCTTGCAAGGAACGGAAGGTCAAAGGTCACAAGCGTTCCTTTTGCCTATTTGTTTATCCTTATGAGGACATCTTTGTTGTGAGCTCCCTGGGAGCTGCCAGGGAAGCCTGTCTCTAATTCCCCGCCATGAGTATTAATAGACAATAGTCATTGCATTGGGACTGCAGGCCCAAGTAGGCTGATCCCTCATCACAGTGGTAGCGGTGTTGTAGCGGTGACGACGTGGATCATTTCACAGTCACCCAATGTTGTCCATTGCTAGCGCCTCCAAAGCCCTGCGGAAAATATCAAGAGACTTCAACACAGTCCTCTGTACACAAAGCATTGTGCAGGTTTCGAAGACTTTTTCCAACTAGTTTGTGGAGGAGGTGGGGGTTGAATGACTAACCCGAATGCAGGATTTTGGGATGGTTGCTCTTTGCGGGACCTTTTTGTAGCATGTCGGTGCCGATGCCTTTCCTCCGACTTCCTCGACAACAAGGTGACCCTTTTATTCAGCTGCAGAAAGAATAAGTTGTGCCCTGAATTGACAGAAGCGGTGTGTAAAAATAAATATTTGGAAAAGTAATTACCAGCGGTGGATATGTTTTGCGGGAGTGCAAATGGAATGAATACACTTTATGCTTTGTGAGACGAAAGGTTCAAATCAATCTTTGTGAATGTGCGCTGTTTCTCTGTGCTGCTTCTCTGCTTTCACCTTAAAATCAACACCACACACTGCCTCCCTCCGTCCCGTTTCTTCTATTCTTCGATTGCCTTTGCATTGTCGATAGTCTTTGTCTGTTCTACGTTGTCCATCTCGGTCTCTGGCGTCTGTTTATTCCCTTTCTATCCTCCCACCACCTGTGTCTGAGATCTCTACCTCCACCCTTTCCATCCTTCCGTTCCTTAGCTCCGTGGCCACAGTCACGCCTGTCGCCTTGTCCCCGCCGGCCATGCCGGAGTCTAACGTCTGAGTCTGAGTCCCTTTCTAACGCTCACAGCAAATAGGAGGCCCTGCTGGGCAGTGAGGGGAACAAGGGAGGTGTTTATCTGGGGAGGCAGACCTTCGTTCCATCATTATGCCAATAGAGACAGCAGCACAGAGCTCCATGAAGCCACACAGTCCGATAAGGCCAGGAGGCAGCAGGGCTGCAGCCAAACCCCACTTGCTACAATGGATGGGGTCAGACAACGTACACAACCGACACTTCACTTACCTTAACAGTTAAAGTGCTACTTTAAAAGTAAATGACCGGGCATGACCTGTGTTGTTTACAAGTCGTATATATATAGAGCTATATTTCACCAATAATACACTTCACTCCACGCAGGCCCTGTTTTGCCTTTCACTCATCCTTGTGTTTAGTACTTCCTGTGTCCCGCCGTACATCACCGGGAGGCTGGGGGCCCGAGGTGTGTCCACAAGGTCCCCAGGGACGCATCGGTGAGTCTGTGTGTTTTGGACCGGGGAGCACAGCACCAGGTTTGGTGGAGCGTGATGGACGCTCTTAAATCACAGAGGCCCTCCTTTCCCCTCACCGGTCGCGGCTTGTCACCACGAATATGAAATCAGGATTTATCTCTGGAGAATAAGAGAGGGGCCCCCGCGGGGAACATGGGGCGAGTGATGAGTGGTTTTTAAAGGAGAGCCCCGTCTCCTGCTCTACTTGGCCGCTAAATCACATTTCACGTCACTCCGCCGTGTCCGTCGTCAATTCTCCCTAGCGGCAATGATCTTCATTTTCGGGTGGAATATAATATTTCTTTCAACATGGTTGTTGTTGTTTGACTCTGTTTGTGGCAGTGTCTGGAAAGGACCCCTGACACACAAGTCGGAAACAATAGAGGGTGGGAAGGCTTGCTGAGTCCTGTTTCTTCTTTCCCAGCCATAGTCATGATGAAGCCCTTTCGCCTCAGCTAACCACTTAATAGCTTTGACTCACGCGTGGTTTGAGGTCCATTAGTCAGTCTGGCCGGACGCAGATGTGTCTTTTGATGTGCATGATTCCTGTACAGAGTGGAAAAGTAAAGGAAAGCAAAAGGAGAATGACTCTCCCTCACTGCTTTAACTAATGGTGTGAACGTACCATTCTTCTTTCTTGGAGCTTACATTACATGTAGCTTGTGTTCTTATCAACGTACAGTTTCAACACATAGGCCTCTTCTCTCTCCCCCTCCCCCTCCTCCTTCTCAACCCCATATCCATTTCAACTTTTGCCACAAGGCTAGCATGGCAGCATTGATTGCTCCATGTCACCGTTCTGAAATCATGTACCTTAGTCAGTAAATCATGGTAGTTCTCATTCCATCGCTGCACAAACTGATTCTGCTGATTGGCACTTTTTCCCAGGCCCCTGGTCAAGGGAAACGGTTGCAGAGTTTTTTTGCAGCAATTTCAGTGGCAGTGCTTTTCAGAAAGAGCAATTTCTTCATTCTTTTGATGTCTACACTTTTTCTACTGGTTTTTCCAAAAAAAACAATTTGTATAATGTGGAATCTAAATGGATTTCATAAAAAAACTGCTGTTACTTCTGTGTCTTATTCACAGTCCATATACCATACGCAATAGTAGATAACATACAGGAGTGTTTCTATGTTTTTTTCTTGTATTTATTTACATGTAATATATTTTAATTTGCTGGGACTGGCAGATCAAGGAAGCCGTAAAATGAACCTCTTTATCTAGCTAGATTTACGACTCGCTCCCAGGCCCGTCTGACTGTTGATGGCTGAAAAAGGGTTGTAGTTTGTTGGACTTCTGCTTAACCCTGGAGTCAGCCGGGAATGAACCAAGAGAATTGTGAGCCCACCGCAACAGATGATGGTGATAGCCTCAGGTAGCCCAATCATCTGTAGTTGATGGTGCCGGCCACAATGAGAGTTTGTTTCAAAGGCTAAATTATTCATGCACGCTGCGGGCGAATATACTATGGATCTGGTCAAGAGAGAAATGGCCTCGCAGAGAGAGAGGGCTAATGTTGTAACAGAAAAATAGGACAATGCACCGAGTCAAAAGTTGTAACTTGTCTGATGTGGTACTGGAGCAATGTTGGACAAATTTAGAAAATACATATCTTTAAGAATAGTAAGGGGTTCTTAGTTGGAATGGTAATCTGGGCAGCTGGGTTTGAAAAGGCTTTGTGCCTTCAGGTGTGAAAATAGGCCTTAAAGTCTTTTCATGCATGCCCTAATCATTTGGCCAGGCATAGCAGCAAACCGGGAGAGCATTCTGCATGTCTTATGACTATGGCCATGGTGAATTACAATGGTCTTAGTTAAGTTATTGTAAGTATGACTTTAATGTAGCATGGGCATGGGCCTTCCTAAAAACTATTATCGCAAAGTGCTCTTTAATTGATTGTTATCCTTTGTCTCATTTCTGTTCCTCTAATTAAGTACATGATGAGAGAATTCCTGACAATGGGAACAGGACAAACTTGGGCTTACTTGATGATACTATTGGTTCTTTGCCCATTGATTCCTGTTCTCCCATTATATACTTTTACCTCATTAAGTTTCAACCAAAACCATCAACCATCCATAGGTTTATGAGGGTGAATTATGTGCA
Organism: Trisopterus esmarkii; assembly: GCA_027123545.1. Classification (NCBI taxonomy): domain Eukaryota; kingdom Metazoa; phylum Chordata; class Actinopteri; order Gadiformes; family Gadidae; genus Trisopterus; species Trisopterus esmarkii. The sequence goes on from JAOPJL010000002.1 coordinate 11,200,122, forward strand.
TTGTAATTTCAAGTCACAGGAAGAAGTCAGGCAGCCCTTGTTTGAGGTGATATTTAGTGACCTCAAACCACCACAGAGTCTGTGCTGTCCGTCTCATGGCCTACAGCTTCACACCATTAGGCACATAATCTCATTAAGTATTTCTCTCGTTTTCCCTGAATAGCAATCCCTTATGAATAGCAGAGCGGTACAAAGACGTCCAACTCAATCTAAACCCAAGGTCATGACAGCTTTCAGAACTTCACTTCAGTCAAGACATGCGAACAGTCAGTAAGTCGTAACGTGAGGATGACCATGAACAGACCAAGGGGGGATGTCAGGGATGTCTAGTGCTGACATCGGCTGTAATATTAGATCATAAAAACATGTGTTCAACATTTCTTTGAAAACTGTGGCCCTCACATATTTATTTTATCTCTAGAGTGCAATTTAAGTTGGAGCAATTTTCACAATAAGCCGCAAGCTTGTTAAAAATGACAATAATTGTTTTAAAGAATTGTTATATTACCACACAAAGTCAACCTCTTACAAAGTGTGTATTTTTATACGATACAAACAAATCTGTTACAGCTCTAGATAACACTCTCGTCCGAGTGTTTTAGCGGAGGAACAATAAATAGTTTTAGGATGAGTCACAATAAATTGTTTACGGCGTGGCGTTGGTGTTGACAAGTCGAGTCAATAGACAAAATTATTTCCTAAGCCGGTCAGCTAATTAGTCAGCCATGACCAATGGCCACTCTAAAGTTTAGGAGTGTTCAACGCTAGCAGAATGTGTGCACACCGCTCACCACTTCACTCATTGTTCAGACGAGTCATGAAAGTGAACAGTGTCCTCAAAAAGCCCCACTCCTTGCCGCATCATGGAGTCCATTTGGCAGACTCTAATTGGAACTAAGTGAGCGCCAATAAGTCCTTGATGGTGGTTCATCATCATAGAAGGAGCCTTTGATTCTCATCGTTGCACAATCGTATTAGTTTACCTCCTTCATTAGATGCAGAGCAGGTCGCAGTACATAATGACAGCGGGGTAGTTGATTAGTCGTTTGTTTTTCAGCTCCAGATAATTAAAAGCTTGGGAGGTTTATCTGCCTTCAGGCCTGCATTTATGGTTGTGTGCATGCAAGCAATCACAAGCATACGCACGATTTATGCGTGAAAATGGATGTTTGTGTTTTTAGTCTCGGTGACAAAACAACTAACAAAAGCAACAATGCTTTGGTCTGCTAGCAAATAGATTTGCTGTTGACATTCGATTTTCAAATAAGGTACCTTTTGAGGTTTTTAATTGTTATCTCAACTTTTGGTCATAGTTAAAATACAATGCACTGAATGATGAGGATGGTTCTCATATTTTTCCAGCTACTTTTGATGTATGCTTCTGTATGCTTTGTAATTTGAAGATTTTGTCATTCTGTAAAATAAAGGGACAAAATAATTTGTCACTTTTTTTGTCCTGGTTGAAAAAAAAAAGAAATTGTTCAAAATAAATATTCAGGAATACAATGTTTTATATATATATTTAAGAATCAAGACATCAAGTACCAAATGCAAATGCATTCTATCAACTTGATTCCAAATTCTTCCTTAAAGGTATAATTAATAATTTATGCAGCTGGTTATTTCTCAATCAGAACAAAAATGTAAAAATCATATTGTGGAGTGTATGTGTGGATGATGGCTGGTTGAAGCACCCTCACCTTGTATAAATCAGACTGATTTGACTCTAGGGCCGAGTTAGGCTACACACTTGTTGTGCAGGGAGAAGTCAATATCGCAACGTGCACTCAGGAAAGACTTCCATGGAAGCATGGATCCCCTTCTTTATGTGCCATTGTAACACAAACCCTACTACAAACCAGTGTCCAACCTCATCACCCTGTGTCTTGGTTATGGAGGGGCACAAATAAGACACCAAGGTGTAGTGGGGCGCCCATTTTGGTGGGGTGTAGCAGTGAACATGGCTAAAATGTAGTTTAATGACGTTGTGACATAGCATGGGATCTGTTGTTCTGTTGTGTTGTCCACCTCTCATTCCAACAGATCTTGCCCGGGTTGGGCCAATAACAACCGTTTATTGTTTATATGGGACAGGTTTGATACTATGTTGTTCAGAGCCCAATGGTAGCGTCGTTTAAGCATTTCCATGAACAACCAAAATGGCTGCCACTGATGGTTCACACGTCTCACTGCTCTGATTGGTTGAAGTTATATACAATCACGTCCAGAGACATTTTTGTCTGCGCCCTGTTGATAACGCCCCTTGGAAATCAAAAATGAACTGAGATTACAGACTAATAACCATTTGCAAATTGGTCTGACGACAACAGGGTAGACAAGCTCTGTTATTGTTGGTCCAAACAATCATACTAAAATGAACTGAGGCAGTTGATCCTTGTATTGCTATAACATTTCCATACACATTAACTTGGTGGCTGGCATCTCAAATCTCACATCATGAAATCAGGTCTCGACTGGATTCATTTCCTGTGTTTCCCCTGACGTTAAGGGTTAAGGGGATATGACACCATTGACAAGAGACCCAATGAAACTCACCTTAAATAAACCTTGAATAAAACTAGAGATTTCTATGGGTTTGAACATTGTCTGAAACATTTGAGATAATGTAAGTATACAATTCAACTAAATAAATAACAAAATGTGTAGTCTTTTGAGATATTTGACTACACTACGGCACATATACCATTTAATCTCCAAATAAGCCTTCAACCCTTTAATGTTACTGCTTTCCTCTCTTGCTGCTGTGGAGCATTTTCTTTTCTTTCTTAAGTGTGAATAATTTATTTCCCCTCCCTTTTGTTTTAGGGGCATCTTACAGCTGCTGGCAAAGCCCCCTATACTTGGCCAAGCCTCTGTCTGTGGGGATGTATGATGTGTGGCTATTGTGCATGAGTCAATGCAGCAATAGAGCGACTTGGAATGACTTCCCCATCTTGCTCATTTGGGAAAGGATGCACCAGGAACACGCAGCAATGGCTGTTAAACAAGGCTGGCTGGCTCCTGGCTCGCTCATAAATAACTGGAGCGGTGCTATTTCCCTAGCCCGACTTCCATGGAGCTACCCTGGCAACAAACGAACATTAGAGCTTCCTGTACAAGGGGCGTTGAACGTTTACAAAAAGGTCAAAATAATAAACGCAACAAATGATGCATCATGGAAGACATCTTGCCATTGATATCAAAACTTAAAACTCTACTCGTACTCCCATTTCTCCTAAGCTGTAGGTAAGATTTAAGAACTATTATTCAAGTCTTTGTTTACGCCTCGAATCTCACCTTCTGCAGCTTTAAATTGCATTTTATCTTGGCTGTGGTAGAGCAGTGGGTGGCTAGGCTAAGCAGTTTTGTCATGCATTGTGTCAGCACTGTTCTCCTTCAGGTGTAGAATGCCAGTGTGAGGGGCCCACGCCCGTGTCTTCAGGTTATAAAGAGATTAGTAGAGGCTAGTGTCCACCTCACCTACGCTCCATTTGCTTACAATGTGTTCACAATGCCCACTGACGACAGCGCTGACACATACACATACATCTTTAAACAAGCGCCCCCCCCATTCAAATTCTACTCGCATACCCACTCACCACTGACCTTTCCAAGCGGCTATAGACGCATATGAAGACGTGCGGCAGATCCGTCTTGTAACCTCTCTAGAGATAGGCTGTGCATTGTTGTGTTGAGGCCCACACGCTTGGTGGCGGTTGGCTGGGCTCTTTGTCGTCATAGTGCTTAAATCAACCTCTGTGTTTCCCAAGTCTTCCCACACTGTGTTATGATATAATACTGCAACGGCCCCTCCACCACTAGGACCAGGACCTAAGTGCTGATCTGTGGCGGATCCTACACAACTTGCCCAGGGAAACATTTGAGTTTGACTGATTTGACCGTTTGGCCACAGAAATTGAAAATGCTTTAAAGGTGACATGTTATGCCACCAGGTGTGACTGTGATTAGCTGTTACACGCCTTTTTGAAAATCTGCCTCTTCTGACATCAGAAGTGGGCATGTCCACCTACATGACGGATAGATGAGCAACGTTTGCTACAGTCCCACTCGGTAGGCTGGTAGGCTAATCTTTCCAGGACAAAACTAGGTGGACACGCCCACTTGTGATGTCAGAGGCACATTTTCAAAACGGCTTGTAGTTTTGGCTGGGTATAAGTATGTCACCTCTTAGAATGGTGGGGCCGAATGGGAAAGCAAACCAGCACAGTGGCCAGTAGTGCAGGACACAGGGTTTGATTTGGCTTTAGGAACAGGTGACTGAATGGGCGCATGTCACAAGTTATTATCTGCCCAGTCACCGATAAGCCCCCCCATCAGATAGAACCTCTTCATATTCGCATGGTCCATAGACAGACTTCCTGAGGCCTTACGTTATGTCCATATGTCTGTGTTTGGTGCCCAAACTGGATTTCTTGAGATAAACGACAGATAGCCGAAGTCACACCTTAAACTTGTCAGTAGGGAACGGTAAAAAAAAAACTAGTCTGTGCCAACACTCCCGCTGCGCGATACCAGTACAAGCTTATAGTAGAAAAGAAAAGGCGAGAAAAAATGTAACCGTAAATAACGGAAAAACTGCTCAGTTATCCGTTAAGATGGATTAGAGTGTTCATCTCGGGCCAAGTGTGTTGTAATAAATTGGTCACAATCCATATCTTGGAAATAGTTGTCCATGGAGAATGACCAGGGGAGAAAATCCTATTACACTCACCATCTGATCAGTGCCTGATACTGTATCTGATTTCCTAGTAAAACTTGTGTTGTTTCACCTTGTTTAATAGTTTAACCCAGGAAACCTTTATGTGGCTGATATCCTTCTCCAGCCTTTAAAACACTGGTTTCTACCCAGATATTAAGTAGAAATCCCAGATATTAAGTAGAAACGGCAGGCAAGACCAGGAAAAATACTAAGCAACGGGGGGGGGCCGGCCCCGCCCCCGCCCCCCGCCGGC
>JAOPJL010000002.1:11214418-11229392 GCA_027123545.1 Trisopterus esmarkii
GGGAAGATTTTAAATTTACAATAGCTTTCCAGAGGTGCGAGCCAGCAATTACGCGTTGTTGTGACATTCGACACGTGATCGGGTGGGGTTGTGGCATGTCAGACTGATTGTTTTTGACAGAGTGCTGCAGCGATTTCGGATAATATATGTGAACAAGGGAACGGAGAAAGTGTGAAATGTGTGATAATAACAAACACATTGTTGAAAGACACTGGGTGTTGCTAACTGAAGATGATCTGCTCCGTATCCCAATGTATGACCTCTCCTTCGTCCCCGGGCCCCCTCGCCGCGCTCTAACATGCATGATAGTACCCTCCAGGCCACGGTCAACACGTCCACCCCTCGCTCAGCCACCTCTCTCCGCTGTCACATCCCGCCTTCTGTGGGCTAATTGGAGCCTGCATAAAGAGCATGTCATCAATGCTGGCCTCCAACCGCTCTGACTTAATTAAAAACAGAGTTGATGACAATGTAGCATCCACGGCTGCGAGCTACACCTCCCCTCTTTTGTGAACGTGTGTGAAAGGTGGAGGGCAACAGATAAGGGCGGGTCTGGCCGGAACATACAACACCAGGGGGCTTTCACCCAATCAGACGCTCACCACCTAAGAGGTGTGATTTGCACTGGCCGGCACATGTCCCGCACAGACTTGAGTGTTATAATGATTATGGAGTGTTTATGACGCATAGAAACACCACTGAATGAGCATGTGCGATCATACACAAGGATAGAATGGCTATCTGGTTTTAAACGTCGTGTTGCAGTGTTTTGAGTTCTGTAAATGCCGCAGATTGTCAACTTGGTGCTAATGTTGATGGTGGGCCAGGGTACTTGATGCTCATCTATACAGATGGCAACCTTGGTGCCAAAAATCATGTTGAGCTCGCTGGATCACACAGCTGCCAAAGTGCATCAGACTAGCCACTCACGATCACGGACCACTTGTGTGAACAGAATAGTTGTGGCATTTTAATGGAGATTCGTCCTTCCTTGTGGAGCAAACATAATTTCCCACTACTCCTTGTTAGTTGCTGTATTGGCGCTGCATGTGAATAGCCGCTGAGTCAAGTGACTGGCAAACTTTGAACGATGGCGCCCTACCGGTGACGTGGTTTCCAGCTTTAGAAGAGGGTTAAGAGTTTGTATTATAGGCTGTGTATGGAAGCCACTTGCATCAATATTCACGCTGGAGGGATTTTCCTCTGGAGACCAGCTGGCCTCCATTTGGGTTTAATCCAATTTACTGATCGCTGCCATTGCAAAGGCTTCCTCCTTCCCTTACTGAATGAATAAGTCACTTCTTGCGGATGATTTTGGAATACAAAACCACTCTCCCGATATTGTCATTCGTTTTCTTTGCCTCAAGAACACACACAGCCCCAGCAGAATGGGCGAAGGGCTGTCCGTTAAACAGGGGGGTAGTGACCTTTCCTCTTCCCTCCGATTTGAAAAGCAGCTGATTGGCGGATGACTTTGGGCTGGCCTCAAGGAGCGTCTGAAGAGCCATTTGGCAGGATGGAAAGGTGGGCCATTTTACTATTTCTTTCTCAGAAAGGACATCTAAATGCTGACATCGAATCGGGATACTGTGAGACGTTGCAGGGAACAGCTAGACTACAGGTACTCTTTAACACAGAGGGCACGCCCTCCGGAGAATTACAGCTCCCCATCCTCTTGTCTGAAATCACTGGGTTACCGGCTGGTTGCTAAGCCAGTGCTTTGAAGATCTAGGGGAATGCTTATGTCCAGGTTCCCCAAGAGACTCTGTGGAAGGTACTGCGACAGTATGCGACACTGTAGCAGTGGTTAGGAGCCATTCAGATCATATGAGAGTGGAGCCGGCATTATCCTTTTATCTGCGGGTGTCCTTTTTGTGTTCTCACATGGCGAGGCCCAGCCTGCTACAGAGTGATATGCGATGGCTTTGAGTGTGTAATTATAAATCATGTCGGATGCAACTCAAATCAGTACCACAGTCTTAGATCATTCTTCTCTCTTAGAAAAGGACAACATAGGGATGAATGAACCAAAGTAGTGGAGCTCAGGTATATATCTAATTCACAAGTGTAGGAATCGGAAGCACTGGTTAGGTACCGCATCCGCAGTAATGTGTTGCATAAAGTTAACGGGAGGGAAGGGAGCTGCAGTGTAAGCTCATGAATTCACCGATCAATCCTCATTCCCAGCCTCATCGGTGGTCAACAGGCTCTGGGTATGCCCCCCCCCCAAAAAAAAACTATTGGGTGTCTGGGGATGGTGGCTCCCTCTCCCCCACACTGAGAGAGGCCCGGCGGTGGTCTGGGGCATCTGTTGAGGATTCTCCCCCTGGGTGCCCACCTTTAGAGGTTAACCAGGAGAGAGCCCCGCTGGGAGGAGACCCCAGGGTACAGGTATTACAGCGGCAGCCGGAATCTCCCAGGAGCAGAACCTGCCCTGTGTGACCACAGTCCCGGTTAGCTGTATGACACAAGGCTGGATTGATGGATGCGCTGCATAGATATGCCGGCTCACAGGTGCAAGATCAGAAATACCTTTATGCTACAACACATGACGTCCGTAACACACGCCCACTGCCTTCCAACGAGTTTTCAGTCAGTCGTATTCAAGGGTCAATAGAATAGATTCGTGGCTCTGACATTGATCATATGTGGCACATCCTGGATGAGCGGTGGCGGCGGTGACCTTGGAGGTTGAATTGTGTTTCGTAAGCAGGCGATTATCTTCCATGAGGTATGCTGGACTGGCATGGGATTTGTCAACCTGACGAATTGCCCCGGCATAATACCAATAACTTTTACCGCCTGTATAATTTTTTCCTTTTCCATGCACTATTTTGACCGTTTAGCTTAAAGGCTTAGTGCCATCCTTCGACATTGTAGCCCAGAACGCCATATGGTAAAGTTGTAGCTGCCCAATTACATAATTTAAAACCGCCAGAATTTACACCAACCAAATAGAAGTTTGCCTTTTTCTTCTATTAAAGTGGGCTGGTCTGTTCTGTGTCCAGACAGAGAGAGTTGAGATGGAGGACCAATACCAACTGGCTCATTAAGACCAGCATATGGTGATAAAAGGAACTTCAACTCTCGGGTGAGTCTATGAGACTCTATCAGCAGTCAGCTGTGACATTTTTCCGCTCCTCTGCGCTATCACTACACTATTCATTGATCTCAAAGTGATGCTACCAAATACCACTGCAGCACTTTCAATTGACAGGTTCTTCTCTGTGCAGGGCCTTTAAATATCATCGCCTCCTACACTCCCCAAAGAAATCCAGCAGATACCGTGTGTCTGATTGGAAAGGGCACATTGCTGCAGCACGCAAGGTTATTTGATGAGCTCGACTCGAAACTAAGTATGGCATTTGGTTTTTTTTTGCCAACAATATTGTGTTGGTAAAAAAGCCTTAACCACTTGCATGTTCTTAAACTACTTATGTTTGAAATTCGATTACACATATTTTGCAGACACAAAGTACAAATGGAAAGAAATGTTAAAATGACATGACACAAGGAATTACATCAGAGCAATAACCCTTAGGGGTTTTTTTCTCGACCGCGTGTCAATAGTAATTTAATAACAGCTGTGAGCCGTTGGGAGAGGCTGAGCTGAGTGGAGCGCCTGTCAGGCATTTCATTTCCGTGGGGCGTGACGCTTGTAGCATCAACAAGACGCGTTGAAAACCCTGCATCCAGACCCATTTTGATGGATCTTCATTTACTTTGGAGATATTTTTAATACAGTAGTAATTATACGTTACACATTTACCAATACATGTATTTACCAATACCTTATGTTGCGGACCAATAAAATCCCTTAAAATCACAATTGTACTGTAATCACTTCTTTTCATGTATTTCCAATTACCTTATTCCGTCTCGTAAAATGATATTGTACAGGAATGAGGGCACTTATAGGAAGTGATGACAATGATTGTAAACAGGTGACTGTGCTAATTAGTCCAGGTGAGGCCAATTAGTAGACTGGCAGAGTTGATTGCTTGAATGGGGGTGTGGTCTTGTACACCAATACTGTGAGACAATGCCAAAGTCCTTGTGATAAAATGTGTCTTAGACCTGACCGTTGACTGTTCCAAATATGACTCAACTAGCTATACTCCAAAAATATTTTTTCCTTCTAGTCTATTTGTATTCTTTCAGATAGAAATATATTCTTTAAAACTGTACCTGCAAATTGAAACCTACAATTTCAGTATATCTATTCAGCTGACTTACAATAAGTGCTTTCAACCATGAAGCTACTACCCAGAAATTGCAAGAATACATACAATATATTAGACAACCCTGTGTTGCACCAATAATTTTCTTCCACCAAGTAGATTACTTTGTTGAAAAGGCAACTTCCATCTCAAGCTTTTAGGGTGAAGATAATAAATCCACTACATTTAAATACAGCTTTTTTAAAGCACTTCTCATTCACCCACACATCCAAACCCACACAGATAGTCATAGATATATGGCTTTTAAAGCCCTTTGAGAGTGTAACTGTGATTAAGGGCTATCCAAATAAAATGACCTTGACAGCGTGAGGCAACGAGCAGTAAGGGGTGATAAGTGCCCTGATCAACACTCACACTAGCGTGTGCAGAGGGTCGCCTCTTCGCACCCTTTAAGTTGTGAAGTTGCTCATCCTTGGGTGCCTCCCTTAGCTTTCTATCATATTCATGCTACAAGTATTTCACTTTAATTAGCATTTCCTTTGTGAAAATGGTGTCACCAGCTGTAAACAAGCCATTTCGAGATCTGTGAAATAGCTGTGCAGATTACGGAATCAACATTATGGTTTATGGCTTATTTGTTTATCTAATTGCAACAGTGTTTTTCCCCCCAATACGATGGGAACATTTGGCTGGGCGTCTGGGAGGCTCAGCACCAGCATTATTGCTGCATTCTTGTTGTTGTTGTTGCTGTTGTTGTCCTTTTTGTGTCTCATCGCTGCGTGATGCGATATGATTACAAAATAAATATTTATTTTTTTCACAGGGATGTTGATGGTAAGTGGTAATGCTAGATGTCGCCTTCGAGAAATAAATCCTTCTACAGACATCCGACTACATCCTGTTCAAGGCTGCTTTTTCTGAATATCAAAGGGTAACATAAGGTAGGGCTTCTGGGTTTTTTGTAGTTTGTCTGGACGCTGCCAACAAGAAAAAGGAGAGGATTATGGAACAAGGCTGGAGCCAAATATTGCCCCAGCATTTTGGAACTGAGAATACATTAAACCATTTAACAAAACAAGTTGAATATTTCTTAATACAGGGATGGCTGTTACGCATAGATTATGAATTAGTTCATAATTGATTTGTTATGTTTATGTTTAGCTAATTATTTTTTACTTTTCTTAAAATAACTTAAGAAGTTAATACATTCTGAGCTCTGCCATCAACATCCATATAGCGGTTTATCTGACGAACACTGCGTCTGAGCAGGTTTCTCTAAGCCCTGCTGGCCAAACGTAAGCCACAGATATGCAGACTAAGAGGACTGGACACCCTGCCAACTGCCGGTTTATCATTTTGAAATATAGGACAACAAACACACATTGAGCTTCAAAGTGGCTACAGTACAGCATTCATAGGAGATTAATTATTTATGTACTGTAGGAATAAAACGTTTAGACACCATTTTCCTGAACTCCTCCTCCTTGTCCTAGGCCCAACCGGCCCATTCTGGAGAATATCCCTGATTTTAGCTGGATATATACATCACTATTTTATTGGAATATTACTTACCTATAATTCTGTCATTTGCATTAAGCTTTGTAGTGCTAGAAACCCAGTCATAGTTCTGAATGGTCATGCATCATTCCCTCATTTACACCTGAGACAGAAGTTTTTGCAGAAGTGTAGTAGTAGGATTTAGTAGGAAGTGTAAAAAGGGGGGGGCTCTAAAGAACTACAAGCACTAGTTCCAGTGAGTGTGACTTATGGGTGTATGGTATAAACAGAGTAGAGAGTGACCAGTAGATCACACGAGCACTAAAGAAGCGATGTAGTAGCAGAGACACAGTCGTTTATTCATGATATCATGCGGCGCACACAGCTTTTTGCAATGTTGATATTCTAGAACACGGGCGCTCCGGTGGAAGACCTGGAGCTCTATATCCAAATTATATAATATATAGACATCTATAATATAATAAATAATATCACGGCCAAAAGCTGTGTGTGCCTCCGGTCCGGACGATATTATGAATAAACGACTGCGGTCGGTTCTTTAACGTCTCTGGTCCTTCCACATCAATCTGAAGTCACGGTTCAATCATTATAACATCTGATCCTGTGTATTAATGAAATGGGCTTCAGAGTCAAAGCCAACGTTTCTTCCCCCAATTCCTTCTCCACCATGGCCGAGAATCAATACACGGGTCTTATTTTGCAAACCCGCACCCTCCCGTACCCGCGAATTAGATTCCGCACCCGACCAGACCCGCTATAAATTGATATCGACAGCTGACCCGCACCCAAATGAAAATTAGACACATTAGATGGAACGCCGGGGTTTTACACTACCTGGTGTTGGCATGTTGCTTTAGATTGCTGTGCAAAAAAAGCACATCATACACTGTGGACGGTTTTAGTTGACTCCTTTGCTCCTGAATAACATATCCAGCTCTGGAGAAGTCTCGCTCACAATCGCAAAACCCGCGACCGACCCACGCGGTTCAGGCGTCCGACCCGACCCGCATCCGTTTCCGACACAGTACATTATTTTTCAGCCGTTTCATCAAAATTGTGCGGGTCACCCATGCAAGACTCTGGCCAAGATAACCCTCACTACGAGTCTTTTCTTGTTGTGGAAGGACCAGAGACCTCCGAGAACCCGATGCAGTCTTTAATTCATAATATTATCCAGAGGTGCACACAGCTTTTGGCTGTGATATTATTTATTATATTATATTATACACATACCTATATATTATAAAATATAATATTATTTAGATATAGAGATCCGGGAGTCCGCAAATGGCAACAATCACTTCTCCTCCTGCTGCAGTTCACTCTGGGCTGCAAGGAGTGAACGCTGATTAGCATTGTGGGAGTTGTCGTCTTCAATCCACAAGCGCCAAAAAGTCACTGGGAAATGTATGTTACTCTTTGACTACATATATGAATCATTTTCGATACAGATTCATGTCTCCACCGGTGAAATTCCCCTTTAACAGTAACATTTGTACAGTATTAAACCGTTACACATTGCCAAACAGTAAAAAGAATAAAGGAACAATTTTAAGGAAGGGATACACAAAAATACCCTCCATCTAAAGATGGAAATACATCTACTTCTTCTACTACTACTACTACTACTGTAACTCAGTTGGAGGTTCACAGAGACAGCTTGGATCTCCTCTGCCAAATTCAAGAGAAATGGAGCCCCAGCAAGCGCACTAGCCAGGCAGAGGGTCAGATAAAGTCAACGAGTCATAACTTGATCCTGTGTGACTGGCGTCAACAGTGGAACCCGGCCGGTGTACTGGGTTCCATAGAGCTTGTTAAAGTGTGGCTCGATGGAGATGGCATGTGGTAACTATTGGGTAGATCCGTCAGTGATGGTAAGATCTGCTTGGCAACAGGGGAATCACAAAGATAATGCTAATAATTGGATGTCTGCTAACAATTTGCATAAGTATCTACTTTATACACGGGTGACAGCTCAATCAAATCAAACTTACCCTTTAAATACACTCCAAGACAAGACCTGAGTGAAACTTGACAAACACAAATCTACGCACGCACTTGTGAAGAATGCTGGACGCAAAAGGAATCTACTTCTAATGACACTTAACACCGTGAGCAAAGTGCAAAAAGAGGGACGGGTAATTTATCTCTGAATGTATCTCCACGGTCGAGAAGGCTTTTGAGGAAGCAATTACTGCCCTTTCATCGTGTTTGATGAAAGAAACGTCCATGTAATCACAACACGAGAGATACAAAACATACTTACTGCCTCTTAATTAGTGCCAATGAGCTGGTTATTTGAATGAAAAAGTATTCAAGAGGTTGTGTTTTACTGTACCATAAGAAGCCGAAGACATTCTGTCAAAAGCTTTCCCCAAGGCGCCAACACGTTTTAAACATTTTATAACTTAATTTGCTTGGTAATGTTTGATGTTCCTGAATAGCAGACGGAGCATGGCATTTTCTTTTTTTTCTATATGGATATATATAGAAAATAATATATATTTAATATTTCCTTCACTTTATAATATAGTGTTTGAGAAGATTTGACTCATCTTTTCAACACCAAAGGATCCTCAGCTCGCGTCACGTAAAGTCTCGATTCGTCTAGACACTGAAAGGCATTCTTTAAAAGAGACAGAATTCAACAAAGGACCAGACTTATGGGGAAGAATTTCTCCTCACCCGAAGGGGAAAGGAGCTTATTGACACTCCCCATGTCTGTCTTATCTCCATCAACAATAGCTTCAATCATCTTTCAATCGTTGCCCAAGCTCTTACATCCAGGATTCGGAAAACAGTAATAATTTTCTTCAAAGTCTAGTAAACACCCCCACCTTAACTTCCCGACAAGCTTAAGCCAGACAACATCAGACCAAATGATCGATGCAGCTTGACTCGGAGCGGAATCACAGCCAGCTTTTTAATCAATCATTGTTTGAGTGCAGATCAAAAGTTGAATGCAGTGTTCCATGTTGAGATTTGGCACGGCACTAGTCTAATATTAGTCTAACCTTCCTGCTAAATGGTACCTACTTCTGTCAGAGAGCCGGGTGTATTCAGGTCAAACTAGGTTATTTAATTTACTTTATTTTTTTTAACATATTATTTTGTCCTCACTCTTAAGCTGAAACACCTTTCTTCAATATTGCATACGGTATCCCCCACTCACTTGAGTTAGTTTCACTAGATATAACAGAATATGTTTGAATCAAGATTTCCACATCCATAGTTCTTAGATCATAGATCTTCAAGATTTCTTGAATCTCTTGCTGAGCTCTGAACTCCTCAAAAACACATCAAAGACACCCCCTCCATCGCCATGGGAACATAAACATACAAGCCACAAGGGCAAAAACAGGCCAATGTTTCAGTGCCTGATATTCATATTTCAAACCACCACCATGTGTTTGAATGCGCTTTTACCAGGAACACACAAGAAGCGACGGTTTCCCTCCATAGCCAGTCTTCTCTGTCATGCTGGGCCTTTCGACTCTGATCTACGAGATTTCTCTCCAGATGAAATGGCATGTCATGTAGAGCAACCGAATAGAGATGGAGAACAACCGGGCTAGAGATCTACCTTCAGATGCATTTCCACATACACACAAAAAAATACACTTCTTAGGGATCACACTGGAAGAAGGTAACGGCTTCTAGGATACAGTTGCAAAACAAACTGTAACTTAACCCTACCACAGCCTCTGGGATTCACGTTCAAGCATTTTCTTAAGGCTTGAAGAGTTTGCACAGATCAAGGGATTTACTGAGAAAATTCACAGAAACAGAAACACATTTAGCAGCTAGCCCATGGGGTCAGGCTGTGAACAATTGACCGTTATAGTGAGTTATACAATAGTGCATTCTGGACTTTTGCACATAGCCACACATAATTGTATTTTGATTTTGTTTATTTTGTCAGTTATATTATTAACCTGTATACTATACTTACAAAACAAAAATAACAAAAAATATATATAGACGTGTATTTTTTTATTATTGTTTTGTATGATTTCTTCTTTCTTAGATATTTTGACATAAAGGTAGTTGCTGGTGACTTGATATAATAATTTCGGCACATGGTCTGACTATGTTGTTCTGTGCATCTGACAATGAAGATCTTGAACTCGAGCTTAAAGTGCTTTTGGAATTCAACGAGAATAGTACAGCTCAACAAAGTGACAAAAACAAATAAGATGGTGGTGGATATTGAGCTATTTACGAGCCACTTTCATCTGAAGAGACTAAAAGTAAATACAGATAATTAAGCCAGTGTATGATTGGCTCAAGGATGCCAGATGTAATACATTAGATATTGGTAATGCTGGTAATGCTTAACCAACATTTGTCTACAGCAGGATAGGATGGTAGGATATTCAAGTCTGTCATTAAAGTTATGAAAACATGAAAATCAGCTATGAAGAAACCGAATGTGCTCCCTGACCTGCCATTAAAAAGTAAAACATTTTTTACGTGTTTTTAACCAACCTTTGAAAGAGTATTCTAGTGTATTTCCAGTTAGGTCCTAGAGAAGAAGAAATCTGCAGAGATTGACCTAATTGACTTAATAAATCATTTTGGACTTCAAATCAATAAGCTTTCACTTCTCACTCTCTCCCACTTAAGCACTCCTTTGGATGCCATTAATCAAAGATCAATTGTCTTGATCAAGAATGCCTGCACTCAATAAAATCCATCACAAGATCAATTGTCTCAGGCACAAGGGGCGGTGAGGGGGGGGGGGTGTCTGTGGCTGTGCTCTTAGCCAACTCTTAACATCTATTGGGCGGGGTCTGTGGCTGTGCTGTAAAGGGCTCTTTATGGTCCCACGTTCACGCAACACAAGGGGGTTACGGACCGTGCGGACCTTCCTTACGTCCACCGCAAGGGCCTGACGTGCGCCTCCCATAAATTGTAACCTTCCGTCGAGGCGACGCAGCCTCAAGGGCTGTGATTGGTCTGCTCACTACAACCCAACGCAGGACCATATACGTTCACGACTACGTCAAAGCGTCTGCGGCGTCCTTGCGGTGCGTGAACGTGGGACCATAAAGAGCCCTTTAGCCACCTCTTTACATCCATTGGGAGGGGGGGGGGGGGTCTGGGGCTTTGCTCTTTGGGATGTTAAGAGGTGGCTTTATTATTTAATTATTACAAAGTTATTATTACAAAGTTATTATTATTAAACGTAAGCACTGGCCTGCCGCCATGTCAGTGTGGTATGTGGTATGTAACCATCCACCTGTTTCAAGAACATGAGAAAGAGGTTCTTGGTTCACATACCGATGAAATGCAAGCCTGTCTCGATATAATGGAGAGTATATGGGGCCGCCTTAACAGCACTGCGCTACAGATCCTTTCAAATACTCCATCAAACACCATGCATTTAAAGACCGTCAGCAATAGAAAAACAAAAACAAAAACGATTCCTGTCCTGGGCAATAAGTGAAGCGGTGGCAGCCAACTTCATCTCATACTTTAATGGAGGTGGAAAATTATTTTCACACGAAGCCTTCAATCAGAAGTTAAATTTTTATCGCTGTAATGAAAAAGGTGTAATAGGCCATATTTATTGTTCCCTAGTGTCCCTGTGTCCCAGTGGAAATTACATGCAAATATGGCAACAATAAACCAGACAGAGGCACTAGGCTATCCTGAAAGGATGCAATATGCCTATGCACTGCATTGTTAACACTTGAGTAGCATTGCAAGGCTATAGTAAGCTTTTGAGTATCCTACAAGAAGATTTAAGCAAAAGCCCTTCGGGAATATGTTGATTAAAATGTTGGCTTGATGTGTAGAGAATGCACAAAAAAGGGATTAAATTAATGTAAAATGCTAATAATACAAAGATAAATAGCCACTAAAGCAGCACACAAATGGTAATGCCAATCACCTCATAGCAGCTAGCAAACTTGCCATTACAATCCGTTTTAGATTAATGCAATTAAGTGTGAACCTATCGAAGCTTATATAAAATCTCTGTGTGGATCATCGTCCCTCATTTTAATTGAATGGATTGTATCTTTTATTTCAACTGTTTTGAACTCTCATTCCACCATTACGTATGCTACAAAGAAGACATGCAAAGAGCTATCACAGCGGAAAACATTTGTGTAATTGTTCAACTTATTTTTCTCTGTTTTTTTCATGCTCCTACAGAATAATTCATTCTGATTGCTTTTCTGATTAAAGTCATAGCGAAAGGGATTTATTGTTTCCCCAGCCTGGTTTAATCTCTAAATCCGCTAGGCTGGTGTAATGGCGTTATCATCAACCAGCTGCCTCTGCTGACATGTCTATGAAGTAGAACCCTGGCTGATGCTGTGCCGTGATTGAGTTTGCAGGCCACAGCTCTTCACGTTTGCTTCTAAAGGAGAAGGCTTTCTGCAAAAACACAACCCCACATGCAGCACCACTGCCAGCCCTGTGTCACGGTCAGACGGGTTTAGAGGAGCGGAGGGCTCGCTTGACATTCTAGGGGTGTCTTCGCAGCGCATGACTCCTGTGGAGCAAGGAGGGAAGGGGAAGAAGGGGACTCTAACTGAGGGAACTCTTCTGCTCCTAATCATGTTGGACACACAAAACCAGGGAAGGAACCTTGAAATTGGTATTAAGGAGGTCTCCTCCCTACAAAACAAGAGGCTGGAGAAGACAACATGATTCTGCCTCACCGCTTCTGGTCTCCCTAAAACCGCAACGACTGCAAATGTATGCTTTTTTTCTTTGCTGGTTTTTGTTTTCAGTTTATTCCTGCGCTCCAGCTGTTTGTTTTGCAGACGACAGGTCGGATCTGCGGCCTGGTGTCTTGACGGCCAGTGGCTATAGCACACTGCTCGGTTCTGCTGTGGAGCTCGAAGCATCACCAAACACGCTGTTGAGGGGGTAGAATTTTATAGCATCTACTGGAATGGACCTACAGAATGCACCTTTAAGCATGACTGTGGAAATATAAATAAACAAATGGCACGAAGGTATTTGAATACCAGAAGAAAACAAAATGTAATTAATTTGGAGAAATAAAATGTGATACTTACTACATGTGTACCTGTAGATGTACCTGTAAGGACAATGTTTTCTCAATCTGCTGGTAAGTGACTACAACCCAGTGGTGTTGCAGGCTACCATTTCAGCAGCGGCACTTGGAAACAATTACCCAAACTGCATATTGGATTCTTCAGAGAGACAACATGATTGTGAGTGTCTGCTGTGATTGTGGCATTTACCCATCACTCAGGAAAAAAAGATTCAACTTAACTGCAAAGAAGGACTGTGTTGCCTGTGATGGATGCCAAACTGAAACCCGTAATAAGCCTGTGTACACTGGTGCTTCAGATTAATCTTAATGCTCCAATTAAAAGTCTTCAAATCATTAGCATGAGATTGCCAATACTGTTTAAAATACTTGATCGTATTAAAAGCGCGGATTAACAATGTTAACGATGTCATTTAGGTATCTGATTGTGTGAGACTGCTGGGGATTTTGGCACCCTTCTGTGGTCTGCCATCTGCTCCAAGAATAAAATCGAATTTGGATAAAGCTGCATTTAATTACCAAGGTCTCCCCTCCTTTGAAACATTCAGCCAGATGATCACGGGTACGCGGAAAGCTCCTTCCCCGTCCAGTTTAACAAGCAGGATTCACACTGACATTTTGGGCTGCATACATTTCTTTCAATACATGTGAAATGTTAAGTTGCGTTTTTGGGTCCTTCTCACTTTTGTATGAACATATATATTGTAACCTTGACTATTCCTCTGTGCTTGTGTCACATGGAACACATTGACACTAATAACAGGTTACCATTCTGCAGACGTTGACCTTACCCTGCGAAGGAAATGGAGACATCTATACAGGGATGCACTTAAGAAGTTTGGCCCAGTGGCATGGATTGAGCTTGAGTCTAAATATAAGTTCACTTACTGTAATATAAACAAAAAGCCTGATAGGAAATTAATGTTCAATCAAAAAAATGAAAACAATTCTTTGCCCCCAAAACAAACAACTACACTAATAAAGTACCTGCAATACAGGATATTTGCAGCCAAAGCTATTCCCCAAGACATTCGCTGGAATATTCCAGAGGCCTCTACCTCGGTCATCATCTCACCCCTCATGAGATGCTTTGCTTTTTGATTTGTTTTCCGGGAATCTGCGCCTCAGTCGGTAAATATATCTGCCCTCACAAACAGCTCCTGTGCAGGCCCTTTCATAAGCAGAGAACATGTACAAATGTTATTTGGTTCTGCACTGAAGGGTCCAGTGTTCCCACTCAAAGGGCACCCTGTGCCCCGGTTGTTTACCGCTCTGCCCCTCAACCTGGGCCGGAAACCCCCCCTTCAGCCGGTTAATAACTAGCCGTTTTGTTTGCCCTGAGCACATTCCAGGGCCCAAGATGTGTTCATTAAGACGGATGGATGGATAGAGGGTATGGCCATTCATGGGTATTGCTGTTGTTGACCATTTGGCATACATATCTGAACAATGGAGGAGATTATCATCAGAACAGCAACAAGTCCAAACACTTTTGCTGTCAGGCCAATAACAACAATTATGGAAATAGAGATTTTCATTAATGCTACAATTGACACTTCCATAATTAGTTAAATATTTATGTTTACAGCAATTATACCACACTTATCTCCATTAGATAACAATAGATACACCAGTATCAACGAGTAGAACTAAAGCGCAGTAAAGCACCTGGGTTTTCCCTGATTCCCGTTGAGAGAACTCTCTAGTAGTCCATGATAAGGTGAGCTCGCGGCGGCGGCGGCGGCGGCGCTAATCTGGGGACCAAACACCCGGCCCTATTGTTCAGCACCAGGACTCTTGAGTTCACCTTCCACGCCGGCTGGAAGACCTTGCAGACGCCGGCTCCTCGTGTGCGTCCTCATCTAAATTCACCGCCCAGTGCTGCCTGCAGCCCTGCATCCCAACGCCGTCCCCGCCGGGGGTTTGCAGCAACATTTTCTCATTGATTTTGGCCTCGCCCCGGAGCCGAAGGGGAAGGTGCTCCGCCTAGACCCGACTAATTTGAATCCCTCTTCAGGATTCTGTCTGGCTCCGGTTGAGGGGCTCAGCCAGTTCAGATGCCCTCTTTGATTATTTTTTCTGAGTAAAAAAGGGAAACAAGGATGGACGTAGTGACGGGGGGGGGGGGGGGGGGAAAAAAACAAATGCCAGGTTATGCTTGGTTGCCGTGGGGCCAATTTGCCAGCCCCTAAATGGGATTAAAAGTTATAACCCCCAACATGGCAAAATTTAAAATTAC
>JAOPJL010000002.1:11269287-11279351 GCA_027123545.1 Trisopterus esmarkii
TACTTATGGTTAATTTGTTTTTTTTTTTGTGGTTTTTTTTGTTTGCCCCCCTTTGGGTTATATTTTGTTTTTCGGTCTTTGGACCCTATCTCCAGCCCCCCCCCCCACCCCCCCCACCCCCCGTTGACTCATTCCAGCTTAAGGACATTGCTTTCTCCTTCCCTCCATGTCTGTACCCTGACCCCGCTCGGCGGTGAATATAAGCGGCTGTGAGTCCTCTCCCCGTGTCTATGAATATGCGATCAGAGGAGATGACCAGGGCCACAGGGTGCGGGCCCCCCTGCTCTGTTTTAGTTAAATGCCTCATGTTTTCCAGCTGCCAGTCGAGGCCTCTGTGTCATAAGGCTACACATGTAAGGGCCAATCCCTCTGTGGCATTAGACTTGACCCGCAGGCACAATTATGTGTGGTCGGCGCTTCGGAATTGACGAACATATAATGGCATTTAGATGGAGATCTACTTCAAGATTTGAGAATTCTTGTGTATTCCATAATATGCCTAAAATGACCTTTATATCTCAAGGGATATTCAAGATAAATTAACAAACAAACTAAAAAGCGTCTCGTCGACTAAAAACAGTGTAGTAACAAGTGTTAAGAAGGTTCTCTCCAAGGCAACAATTTTTTTTCTACTCATAACAAGTGGGCTTTATTATAACTGGCCCGAAGACGTAATAGTTCTGGGGGGGAGGCGGGTTGGAGACAAATGATTAGCCATCAGCTGTGTTTCTCTCTTCACTCTTCCTGCTAGCATAACATGGCCGCCACAGGAGATATGAAACTAACTTTACACTGTCACCCTGCAGCTCCTTTGGTGCCGGAGATTCTCGGCTCTCTTGTGTGAGAATTCCCTCCCTAATTGGCTGTCTCTCACCCTCAGCTGCACTTTGATAACCAGGGCTATTCGTAGATAATGATGTTATGTTGACTTTCTGTTTAAACTGTCTAATAATCTAACATTCTAGCATTCTATGATGAATGCATTCTATGATGAATGCATTTTTTTAACATCACCCATTCGTTACATTGAACCACTCGATCCCCACACTGTTCCCCGGCAGCAACGCCAGCGACGGCGGGAACGACTTGAGCAGACAGAGAGGATTTAGAACAATCACAGAGCTGCCAACTCTCACGCAGTTTGAGTTTGAGAATCCCAGACACGACCCTCTTCACACACGCTCACACCACACCTCCTATTTCTCACTCAAATTACCTCGCACCACTATCTCGCACCGATCAGGGAGTCATTTAAGAGACAGCTCCTTGGAAACACCATTTGAAGGCCCGGTTTTTGAATACCCAAGAGTCAAAGTAATTTAACCATTACGATTTGACGACCATAGTACGATCGCCGGTTCATCTCTGTCGGTGTGTCTGTGTCTGTTTGGCCAGCATGAGAGCGTGAAGGCTGAAGGTGAAGGCGTGTGTCACACGTCTAAAAACGCGACGGTTGGCAACCCTGGCATGATGTCGAGTTTTACCAGCAGGGGTGTCAAGTCTCACGCTTTGACCATAGACTCACTCATATCAACCAGTTCACACGCTCACACGCCATACCGTGTATCTCACACTGCCCAAAAAAATAAATATATATATGTTTATTCCCTGTATATTTTATTTCCCATTGCTTATGATTGGTTCCTGACCCTGTTCGCGGGATGACAGGAGATCATTCCTGCACGCATGTTAGTTACGTTATCATCCTCCTTGGAGCGCAGTGGAAGCTGGAATCACTGTGAGCTGAATGCCGTCTTTCAATCAAAGCAGAAGGTAACGTATCAAACTCACGTGGGGATTTACAGAATTAAGAGGATTTTCACTAGCTGGTATCCTCCCTTCACTGCACCCTTTGCGTCCATGTTGTGAGGCAGAGCGCACTGGCACGTTATTTAATAAGACCCAAGGGCACATATCTCATTACTACTAAGGGGGGGACCACAAACCTGGACTTATTTTCTGGAGTGGACATCAATAATAAAAGACACACAGCCAGTGTAAGTAGCTTAAAAAATATTTGAATTAATTCCACGTACAAAATAAATTATGAAATTGAAAAAAATATTTTGAATTGCATACATTTAAAAATAATATTTATTTTAGGGGACATCTTCATGTTTTTCTGAAGTCTCCCCCTGGGATCTGTGCCTATTTGTCATTTGTCATTCAGATGTCTCTTGAATAAAGTCTCATTGTTCATTTTATGTTTCAATTATTATAGCAACATTGCATTTTGTCTGTGTTTGTGTGAGGTGAAGGGTCGCCAGGTTTTTACCATATCTTGGGTCGCTCTGCCCCCAACACACGCAACCTCACTCCAAACATGTCATGAAACTTGGAAGCCCTGCAATCACAGTGAGCCAAAAGCAATAAAAACAACTGCCATCTCGTCTGTAGAAGACAACAGTGATGGGAAGGAGTGCTGAAACGCAGACCTAAGGCCAATTCAAAGTGCCTTCATCTGACTGAACACTATACTGAGCTAAAGGTTACGGTCTACATTCAGGGTGACATCAGACCGATCCTATCGCCTGTTCTCCTCCTCCAAACGTCTCTGTCAGTCTGGGCGTTTCTTTTCAACATCCAGTTTTATTAATTAAAAAGGAAAAGAGACCATTGGATTTGCACTGCTCTCCAATATAGCCCCGGAACACCAGAGGAATTGCGTTCCTTCTGAAAGCATTGGCTAACCTGTTGAATTATTTATGCCCTGCGATGTGCTTGTGCTCAGATGGGGACACGAAGGTTGTCTCGGGCTGAATGATAGGAGAACAAGGATGATTGAATATTTTTACGGGGTTATGACGGCCAGAACAAATGTGTGGGTTTAAATGCAAGTTGGCTTTCCCAATTCTTTGTATCACATGATGACTCACACAGTCTTTACCGTGTATCAGTTACAGCGCATAGATTATACATGGTCAATATTGACAAAACCACCAACCACTTATACAAATGATAATGTAATTATTATTAATTCTAAAACACTTAATACTTAAAACACTACTCTGTGTAATCAAAATGCTGGGTGAGTGCGGCGCTTGAGAACGCTTTGTCAAGACGTTCACTGACATCCTTCCGTTCAGCAATCAGCCATCCATCCAGCCATCCGTGCGCTTTGACCAGGGATTAGCAGACGTCCCCTCACAGCCGGCCCGTCTCCCCGCTCCCCTCTGCTGCGTTTTCCCCCTCAGCTGCTGCCATGTCTGTTGTGTTGACCCACAGCCTTAGCCTCCCAGTGGCTGTCACCATGAGGCTTTGGGCAACCATACACTCTCTCTGCTCCCGCCACCTCCTCGTTACAGCCCTGTGACACCAGCCACCTCCTCCTCCTGCTCCCCTCCACCCTTTTTAGTACTTCTCTTGAACGGATACAGTTCATGGCGGAAGGTAGAGGCGAGAAATCTATTTTCTGCGGGGCCAGATGCACAGATGTGTGTATCTCTTTATGAAATGCATGGTACGGTGTAATATTGTATCCACTAGATGTCTAGATGCCTGTATCAACACATTGATGGGATCAACCAAAACGTTGGGTGGATAGATGAATAGATGGAGATAAACATAAATGAAATGTCCCTGGCATATCCTTTTTGGTCACAACATCAGAGAAATTCAAAACCATAGCCAAGCAAACAAATTCCCCTTAGCCTCCAGGTTTTTCTGTCAGCAACAGAGGTAAAAAGATAATGGTTCAAAGACGGACGACACAGAAAGATCTTCACTATTCTATTCATATGTTTCATTTCTGTACCAGTTTTACCAAATGCGCTCTTTGATTGATTTCAGGGCTCAGTAAAAGCCAGGGAATGTAGGTAAAAGTGCTGCAACGTTCAACACATAACACATGTCTCGTGATTCCCGCCACGTGGGTACGAAGACAATATAGCTATAGTGTCCTACCGTGTTTTCCCAGTGGTTCCGTCAGCCTCACACTGCTACTGCATTGGCCAGTGGCCACCAGTGTTCCATCAGCTTAACCCTGCGAGGATGGGGAGGGATGGAGACAGGCTTGTTCCGGTCTATACACTATTCCATTTGACCATGATTAATGGGATAAAGGCTCCGTTCACACCTAACCAAGAAAGCCATCCTCCTCCTCCTCCACCATCTCCTCCTCCTCGTCCTCCGTCTCCTTCTCCTCTCTGATCCTTTCTCCATCATCACTCTGTGGATTGGTTTGGCCCCAGGATGGTGTGTGCTCAGTGAGTCGTGTGGCCCTGAAGCTGTAGGGGTCAACTAGCCATTCGCACTACCATAACTCCTCCATGGCCATCAGCCGCTTGATACTGCAAAAGCCATCTTTGATTTCTTCTTGCTTTATTGCTTTCATTCTTTTTTTTTCTTCCTTTCTCTTTTGCCCGTGCCCGTCCATGTCAGTTTGTTTTTAAAAGCAAAATGGAACAACTGAAGAAATAGAAAGTACAGCAAAGACTTGGTTATTTCTTTGGTTGAGGCTGGCTATCGATCTCTGTTAGCTGTTTGCCTAGCTGTCCCTGTGGCTGTGTGACTATCTGGCCGTGTGTCTGTCTATCTCCCTGTGTATCCGTCTGTCAGTTGATGGTTGTCAGCAGAGCTTCTGGAGCACAGCACGTTTGCTTCCATGTTCCCTCCAATGCGGCAGGTGGTCTTAGCCGGTGATACGGGGGATCACAGAGGATTTCTATCTCTCTGACCCCGGTGTGCCTTTCATCTTCCTCTCCCCGCTCCAGCCATCACACACAATTTAATCAAAATATGTTTGGGAGACCTGGTCTGGGCCCTGGATTCCACCTTTTCCTCACTTCTGCCCTTGCCTCACTGAGCTGTCTTCTACCAATGCACAAAATGTGTGTGAAATCTGATTTGGTTGAGGAGAAAGAGGAAAACAAGGGGGGAAACAAAAAACAAACAATGACAATCATGAATGGCACCCTGGCATCTGGGCATTGGTGTGGCACCAACACAACCACCACAGCCAACATGCGCCCACCGTTAAATCGTATCTTCAGGTCATTCAGCCTCACTCACTCTTTATGCAAGAAATCAAGGTGAGTCCTTTCTTCATTCATTCCTCAGAAGAAAGGAAGAATAGTCTTTTCACTTGAACATTTCCATGCAAAAATGTCTGTGATGCTTTCACCTGCCCCCTGTCTTTGTCTCATCCAGCTCATTGCCAAGTGGCTAATGGTGGGCATGATGGTATAGTGGTGAGCATTCCTAGCCGAAAGGTAATGGCTTTGATTCCCCATGTCCGCAGCCTACCTGTAGACCTCCTTGAGCAAGATGCATATCTACTCACTAATCCTAATTACTTGTATTTAATTGACTGTAAGTTGCTTTGGATAAAAAGCCTCTGCGATTTGACCAATAATTGCATTCAGTACCTAAATTATATTTGAGAGCTGGTTTTCTGAGCGGACCTAGTGTCCTTTACAGATTTTTCACACTAAGGTTTAGGGGCCTTTATGTATTAAAAGCTAAAATGCTCTGTAGGCTCTTACTTTCAGTTATGACTCACTCAATCTCCATCCCTATCTATTTCCCCTTGACTCATGAGGACACATATCCATTCTGATTGAGAAATGCAATCATCCCTTTGGCATGGCCTCCCTGCCAGCGATGAATTATTTATTCTGGTACAATACTCCATCCCCTCTCTTTTACTTTTCAGTGAGGTCATCTCTGCCCTGCTTAAAAGTTTGCTTGACATTTACAAATGTTTACATTCTATGAGCTTGATGTTTTAGTTTTAGTGAAGATTTTACCTCAAAAAGTGTTGATGCACTTTGATTTTATGCATGTGGCTTCCCTTTAAATATGTATTTCATGTGAAATGAACATGGAGAGAATACTACTAATACTATAAAAATACTATCCAAATATTATTTGTTTATTGGTAGGACTTTATGATTATTATTCGGCTTGTGTGTGGGTAAGATAGGTAAAGGATACCTCATCATATCTTTTGAATAGCTTAAGAAAATCCTTTTGATCTTGTGGGATTTGATATTAAAGAATGTGACATTTGCATAATCAGTTACACAAAACCAACAGAAGGAATGCAGAAGTTAGAAAGAAGTCTCTCTTTTCATCTGGCAATCACCCTTCTGTATTCTCATCTTCCACTTTCCCTGTTTATTATATCCTTCCTTTACAACATAAGCATATATCACCCTCTCATTCACTCACAAGGTCAACCGCCAATGCACTTACTGCACACACAAACACACACAGACCGCAGCTCAGTCATAATGGACACCAGAAGCTGACCGGGGCTTTGCCTCAGAGTAGAGTCGCCAGGTGTATCAGTCTCTGTCCAGGTTGACAATGATGGACCATTGGAGCCCATTCTCCCTGGTCTACAGGGTGCAATGACCTGTCGTGGGTTAGGGTTAGTAACCCACAACAGGCCTCCAGAGGACTGGAGGCTGGGGCCTGGTTCTAAATAGACCAGGCTGTCATGTCTCTTTGTCATGCGTGATGACATATGGCAGGTCATGAGAGGCCTTTCTCTTCTGATGAGCAGCTGAGCGTTACGATCTGACATCAGGGACCAGACAAAGTCACGCTTTCCTATAGACCTTGGGCTTGGTGGCGTTCAAATGCACAAAGGTACCTAACCCTAATGAAAAATCACGACGGGGAATTGGAAACCGATAATTTGTTGGCTGCTACGGACACTAGATTGAAAAATCAATGCAGATTGGTCGATGATTTGTTGATTGCAATTTCTGGATACAGGGCCCTCAAATGTCATCAATTCTCTGGTGACATTTCTTTAATGCCTGCTCTATAGAGAGCTAATTGAGGCTGTCAGAAACCTGCCCTGTCCTTCACTTGCATGAGAGAGAAAAGTGCTGATTAGGCAGATCGTTCCATACTGTATTCTAAGCATTCACATGGCTTAAACATGATTTAGATGAGGGATCACAGTGGAAGTGATGATGGTGGTAGAGGTGGTGACGATGACGATGACGGTGACAATGGTGGTGGTGGTATTAATGGTGGTGATGATGATGATGATGACAGGAGGGATGGTGAGGATGGTGCTGGTGGTGATAGTGGGGACGATGGTGGCTGTGGTGATGACGGGGGCTGTGGTGATGATGGTGGCGTTGTTGATAATGGTGGTGTTGTTCGTAATGTTTGTAAGGATGATAATTCATAATATTGAATTATTTCCAAGGTGTTCGAGTCTGTGTTTTGACAATGGAGTTTTATTCTGTATTACTTATTTACAATTTTTATTTTTATTACTTTTATAATTGCCTCCCTATCCACCTTATTCCAGGCTAAACAATGTGTGCTGCAATGACGACCAGTCCGGTTTTCCATTTCCAGTTAGAATACGTCGCTGGTAGTACTTTAGTGAGAGGATGAGTTCGGGCTCCACTTGCCATTTTACATAATGTAATATCTAACTTTTAAAACTATCGCCGTAGTCTTAAAGATATGCGCTAGCGGTGCAAATGTGCTAGCTGCTATGTAAACAGCACCCGACCGGAAATGGAAAACCGATGGGCCACTATGAATCATGGGAAATAGAACATTTGTTTATTTTTTTACTGATTAATTCCAAATGGTAGTATTTGGTGCATTTGTGTCTCATGAAAGCTTTTTTTCATTAATTATTGATTACATGTTTTTAATTCTCCTTTTTTGAAATCATTGTAAATGCTAGAAGTAAACAAATTAATTGTTTAATATCTAAAGATTTCAAGTGTTTTCGCTCCGACTTTGTTTGCCTTTCTTTCAGTGTCTCTCTTGCAGTCTCTCACACACACGCACGCACACTCGCACACACACACGCACGCATGCACGCACGCACAGTCACATTACCACAGCTGGAGGCCTTTCATCAAACGTAGTTCATGTGTCCCTTGGGCAGAATTTGCATTTCCATAACTGTCAGGGGAAGAGATGCAAAGCTGTCACTTTTGGGTATAAATCTGTGCGGTTTAAAAACGTTGTTGCGCCTATTCTATGTCCCCTCAGTCAACACACACACCCCCACCAGTTGTTACTGTGACAATGGATCAGAGCTGTGAAGACAGCTGCTTTCAGATCATATCCCTTCGGTGGGAACACTCAGCTCCTTACTTATTCTCACAGAAGCTTCATTAGGTGGTTGGGTTGTCTGGCAACCATTAGGAGCAATCTGAGATGACTGCACACACTTTTGGAAAACTTTCTGTGCCCAGAGTGTTGTTTTTCGATGGCGTCTTTGTTCTCGGAAATATGTAAATGTTGCTGTATCACAATTCAACCTGAGTTTATTTATTATGTATAAAACCAAGTCGAGGTGAAGGGCTTGGAGCCAGGTAGCAATATCTCCTTCATGACTCATTCTAAGGGTCTCATATTCAGCTGACGCCGCTGAAACTGGAGCGTTTTATTTCATCTCTTTTTATTTCCAGGAACGCCTCATACTTTTTTGCAGATTTGGAAGATGTTTTTCTGAGAGATCCTCAAGATTTTGTTGTGTCTGGTGACTCAAAAAAATGGACGGACGAATCCTAAGGCACACTGCCAAAGTTCTCGTTTAACATAAAGGCCCTTCTTGACATCACATTCTCAGCGTGTATTATTGGCCTGTGTAACTCCAACTCTATCTACATCTCTGTAGCACTTCCCGCTCGGTTTCTCTCCATTTAAAAGCCCCATGCCGACGCTTGGCTAGGAGAAATGGTGTTTGTTACCCTATATCATATCAAAAGATTGCAGTGTAATGCGCTAAGTGGTTCTCATGGAGGAGCGGCATCCCCCTGTTTATTGTTGGCCAATGGGTTACATTTACTGCCATGAGCTGTTGAGCGAGGGCTCCGTTATCACCTGGGTCCTTGGGAGCTAATTGATGTGGTCTAAAGACCACATGGACGAGGTCAAGGTCTCAGGTTCTCGGTACGGGGTGACCATGAAACACGATGCCAGGGCTGCCCGGCTCCTTGTAAGAAAGGCAAACTTTCGGTTGCTACATTTGCAGATACTAAGGGTATCGGCATGCCAGCTCCGCTCTCTGTCTCTTTCTCTCTCTCTCTCAATTGTACTCCCAGTGTTGTGGCAAATCAATATCCAAGGGCGAATCCTATTTCCCTCGTCTGTTCTTTGGTTCTGCTTTCAAAACTCAAGGGAACTGGAGAAAACACAGGAGATGAATGTTCCGTCTGTGGTGAATGGATCAAATCCAAGTGGATTGTGTCTGCTTGTAAAGTTTCTGCAATGAAACACGATCATCACAAAAAGTTAACCAACTTTTTCAAGGTCCGGAGCATCATCCCTTCATCCATCATTATGTGAGCCTTAACTCCTGTCACATAATAAAAGCGTGTGTAATGCTTCAGCTAATTCCCCTGTTTCAAGGCTCCATGTGATTCATGGTGCCTTCACCCTTGGGAGATCAAAAGCATACACAGCAGATGAACGGGACGCAAATGATACTCCATCAAATACAATGTCAAGTCTCCACTGCATCAACACGTGATTGCATACTCTGCTAAGACAACTCCGCTTGAATCATGTCCTTCGACCGTGTGCCTCTTTCCTTTCATCTATCGGTTCCATTACTTTGTTTGCACATTATGTGATTTAGCCAAGTTGGGTTTATACTTTATAATAGTCTGAAGAATGGAGGAGAGACGCAAGGTTCATCTGATACAAAATATACATTTATAGCAGCAATGGATCCACAAGTGTGTAATCCCCTAGTGTGCATTCCACAAGTGTGCAAGGTGACTTTCTAATCAGGCCACCTTGCTTACCCGACGAATGCCCTACCTCCTTGGTGAATAAATCCCTGTAAAATAACAAAACATGATTTTCACAAGTCACACACTGCAAATTAAACCAACTAATGTCCACTGTAAATCAAACAAAATATAAACTTAACCAAAGTAAAGAACATAATACTGCACACACATGCAAAAAATGGGAATTACACCACTAGAGGGGAATACATTCAGCCACCAGCAGGGGGAGAAGCCAGCAAGCGACAGAGCCACCAACACTTAGGGCCCTATTTTAACGGTCTGAAACGGAAGTGGGAAAGCGCATTGCGCAAGTAGCTTTGTGGGCGGTTCTACGGC
>JAOPJL010000002.1:11303193-11313877 GCA_027123545.1 Trisopterus esmarkii
GAGGGTATTTCTGTCCTCCACCCCCTCTCTTTCCCTCTCCCTCTCTTTCTATCATTTCTGTTACTCATTATCTTTCGGTTGGTCAATGGTTCTCTTTTTGTGGTTCTCTTCCATTATTTCTATAATTTCCTCACAATCTCTCTCTTCTACTCATCTCTCTCTCTCTCACTCTCTCGCTCTCTCACTTTCTCTTATCCTATAATGCATCTCTGTGCCTCTCGCCCCGTGCTAAAGAGACTAGCTAATTACCTAATCACCTCTGGCGTCCTTGAGCTGCTGGCCATGGTTCAGAGGTCCCTGTCAGGCGTAGCCCCTTACCGTGACAGAGGTAAACACACAGGATGACACACACGCACACAAACACAACCGAGGGTACATGACTCATGGGGGCCACCTGGCAACCTTTAGGCAAAACAAACACAGCCTCACCTTAAGCGGAATAATAAATTGTTTTCTTTCGAGAATGCTAGAGACAAATACAGACCGCTTATCCGGCTACAGAGAAACTGTAAATATGAAATTAATTGGTTTCTTTGCTCCAGTATCTGCCCTTATTTAACCTTTTTTCCCTCACATACTGTTTTGTTGTTTCACTGGTTCATAACGTCTCTTGACAAACCTGTGCCCACTGTGGGTTGAATTTCAACGCTCAGAATTATCTAAGAATATAAAATATATATAAATAAAATGATAATGTGTGGCAATAAAAGTTCCCTGGTTAAGTCACGTCAGACAGATGCAGACTGTTCAATCAATTTCATGATGCCAAATAACAGGCTCTCTGCTTAGAATGGCAGAGTTTGCCATGGGCGCAGGCCAGCAAGATATCTACTTTTCCCGTGAACAGAGAAGTCAAAAACGATCAGAAATGGCTGACATGTATCAGACACTCACAGAGTTTGAGGAGAGGAGAACATGGAATGATTCAATACATGGTGCAGTCACACAGGAGACAACTTAGTGATAACAGAACATGAGTTGCAAAGTACACGCACAGAGTTTGGAGTAAACAAGCATCGCAAGGCCACATGAGGATACTAACAGGGCCTTGATATATGCAGGGCTACACATTTCAACTTCCAACCGTAATGATGATGTTTATGGTTTTCTCCTTTCTGGATCTCTTGCTCTCAGTCAAAGGCCACTCATTCTGGATGTATTGGAAAAAAAATTTACGAAAATGTACGATAAATGCACCAATGTACGAAAGTTTCAATTAATTGATCAAATGAACCAAAAGATTAAGAGGAATCGTGAGTGGCACTGGCATACCTTAACGCAATAGCAATGTAGCATACATGGTGTCATCAAACTGTACCCATGACGGTAGCATTTTGAGGTGGCTCTTACGTGACGGGCACAGACTGGTGAGTCACAGGTTGTGTGCGAACAGGCCACAGTTGCACACTGGTGGTCCGTGGCCGCTGGCTAGGTGGGGTGAAGGGGCGGATTTATGCTTGCGACCGCTGGGTGGGAGTTGGAAAAAATGTGTTTAATGGGACTAAAATAACACTGTAATTGAGTGCCTATTCTAAGACACTCCACCGTCACGACGAAGGGACAATGGCAGGTGAGGTGTGTGTGGAGCTCCGTCTGGGCAGTGGTTCATGTGTATGGTCGCATCCTAAAGGGGGGGGGGGGGGGGTTAAGCTTCTCAGACACTTGATTGCTGTTATGATGCAGTTTGCAATGTGGCCCAGCAACTCCTACCTTTTGTATTGAAGAGGAGCAAACTGCCCATGCACGACTACTCAATGCGCAAAGATTATGGCACCCACGCCCGGGAAAAACTTGACTTATCTGTAACCTGTGACAACGTTTCACATTCTATTGCAGATTATACATTTTACTCTCTTACGTTATTTACCTTGCTCATATTAAAAAAATACATACCTATCTAAAATCCTTTTATTTTTTAAGGATTTTTCAACGGGTGTCGGGCAGGTGGGGTGGCGCCCCATTCCCCTCTACTGGCCAGTCGCCACTGGTTGCAAGTCAAGGAATTTCTTGTAGCAATTGCTCGTAAGAGGATGTGAAACAAAAAAATAATCTTGCCGTTTTTGTCTTGGTTTGCAAATTCCTAAAGCGTGGCTCCCTCGTGCCATAAGTAATGTACGTTCTACTGGGATAACTTATTGCGCATGGTCCCTTTCATGTGTAGCGTTGCACAAGATTTCATGAGTTCATAAAAAATGGGATCTGGAAATGTATCCTATTCTCAAGGGGTTTCTATTTCCAACTGTTTTAAAATAAAATGTGTTTTTGTATTGAAGCCTTACCATTTGGACCTGGAAATATTTATTGTAGACTATCGACGACTATAAATCTACAACCGCAGCCTGCTGGAAGTTTAAAAGTCTTTGATACCATGCATACATGATTTATCTTCGATAATGTTAATCCGCTATTGTTAGAGCCAAATTGCTCACACATGCTGCTTTCAGGAACTTTCGGTTGCTTTGTTTTGTCTTGGAAAATTTCATTAATTCTAATGTCAGTGATCCAGGAAAAACCGCCTGATATTTTGGGGACAATGCCTCGTCTGGTGGAAACTGGTTATTATAGTGGTCTGAGTTTTTATTTGATTTTTTCAAGACGAAGGCTTTCATTTCTATGACATCTTTATTAACAATGTCTTATCATTATCTCGGAAATGTTTCTACCTTTCCCATAAAACTGCATGTCCCTCCAAAAGGTTGCTGGGACAGCTAACTTCTAAACCTATTTCTATCTCCTATCCTTCATAACTTCTGCCATCATTGACATTTCTCAATTCGCTGTCTTCCCCCTCTCTGGCTTTCTCTCTCCTACCTTCCTCTCCATCCCTATCTATTTTCACATCAAAAGAGACGTTTCCATAAATCTGAGTGCCAGAACCGTTAAATAAATATAGACATTTTAGAGAAGGACAATTTATTCTGAACATGAAAGTCTTGCTGCCTTTAAAGGGGTCAACAAAAGGAAGCCAACACTGTCCTATTAAAAGGAAACAAAAACCCCATAGAAGATTCCAGCATACATTTCAATAAAGATAAGATAATTGCAAAGGGGAAGGTTATGTGCATTCTGTAACGAACTAGAAATCAGTATAATTAGAAGAGTTAAAGCCCCTGGGTTTTATTAGGGTATGGGGGTACAGCACGCTATATATAAACTTGTGGGGGGTAAAAACAAGCTGTTCAGACCAGCATTTTCAACAATTCTGCTATGTATATGTGGTGTAGAACAAATAATAAACAAATGACACTAGTAGTAATAATAGGCAAAATGCATGTTGCATGTATTTGGTGTGGGTGGTGCGCCCGCGCACGTGTGTGTGTGTTTACGTTTACATATTTATGTGTGATAATGTGAGAGAGAGAGAGAGAGAGAGAGAGCGGGCCAGGGCCAGCAGGTTACATAGGCTACTCTCTGCCTTCTCTACGTCCCTTCACTTGTCCTTTGTCCTCTTCCTCTATTCAATTCGTCCCGATGTTGCGGACATTTTAAAGGTCGAAATATGCATGAAATATTTCGGCATTAACATATGTAAAAACGACTAGACCTATGTTGAACATCTAATGTGTCTTATTCATCTTGTGTACTAACATTGTGTACCAAATGTTTCCAACCATTGCTAATCTCTCGATTCGGTCAAGCCTTAATGGCAGCATCTACCCTTTAACCACTAGCATCTGCGAAATACGGGAAACACAGAGAGTGAGGAAGGGGGTAGGCGAATTAGACGGCTATCCACTCATTATTCAGTCCAGTTGCCGTGACTTCTGTTGTCGAAGCTGTCCAAAGCACAAACGTAAGGGTGAATCGGGAAGATTACAAAGAGGAGAAATGGCCTACTATTATAGTACTAACAACAGTGATAATAGCATGCTTTATGTTATTTTGATGGTGCTGTTGGAAAACGGTAACTATCCTCAATGTCGATAGTGTAACAGTATTCGATCGCACATTGCAGTTAGTCATAATAACGATTATTATGAATTAGAATGAGTATCCTATTTTTATAATGCCTCAGAGACAGAGCAATTTTGTCAACAGTTTCACCTTACTACCGATAGCGTAGAATTGATTGTCCCTTTCCAAATATATATATTAGCTTTATTAGTGTGATCATTTCATGTTTTATAATATTGCAACCTTAAACCTTGTCTAGACTATCAATCACTGTGATTGATACATAGTAAGTAAATAAACAAGCTTTTCATGATCATTCATATTATTCTCTCTCTCTCTCTCTCTTGTCCCCTTCAGTGCAGTGGACCTTCATATGATCTGCAGCATAAGGGAGCCCCTCTCTGAGTGCCTTAATGGACATTCCGTCCCAAGTCTCTCCCTTTCAATGGGCTTTTATTTCTTCCTTTCCATGGACGTCTTTGTAGTCAGTCGGTAATCAGCCTCCGGGGGAGAATAAATGTGCCCTCAAGATCACTCCAATGTGCGTGCATATCATGTCTGAAAAAAAGAGACATGAATCTGAAATATGCCCTGCTGCTGCCGGGAAATATTGGTTTTGAGGCATATATGTTTGTCCAAATGACACAGGAGGCTTGCATCATTGTCTTTTTATATTGTCCCCCAGCTCATCTCTGCCAGACAATATCACTTTCGGTTGAACTGTGCGATGAAGCATGAAGCACTTTTTAGCTGACTAGAAAGTCAAAGCAATTATCTCCTCAGCGCTGTGTGTGTGTGTGTGTGTCGGTGTGTGTCTGTCGGTGTGTGTCTGTGTCTGTGTGTGCCATAGCTTAAGCAACTACACGTTCCACTTTGAATGCAAATGTGTGTTTGTTTGTGTACAAACGCGTATGATTGTGAAGGAGTGGTGTGTGTGTGTGTTGGATACTGCCCTTGTCTTTGTGTGTGTGTGTGTGTGTGTGTGTGTGTGTGTGTGTGTGTGTGTGTGTGGCCTAGCTTATGAAGGGGTACGTGCATGTTCCACTTTTAATGCCCTCATCATCGCCAAGGTCTGGAGGAAATGACACGCGGGCCTGATGCCAGAAACTGCCACCGTGCGAGGAGGACACAGCCGTAAAGTTGCTCTGAGGAGACTCTGATTAACTTTGCTACAGGCCCAGTGGTACTAAAGCCACATCGCTGTGGAAAGAGCTACCCATTGGGCCGTGATTTAACATGTCCTGTCCAAACGCTGACCACCCGACCCAAAAGGTCTGATGTTTGGTCGTCTAGGAAAAATGATGAATGGCACTCACCCTTTATTTAGGCTATAACTTTAAAACTGCGGAGGGACGTTCATGTGTTCTGCCACTAAAAACGTACTCTACATCAAAGCGTGTGTCCCTCTGAAGGCTGATCTGAAGGCATTGCTTTCATTCCTGCGGTTTTGCCTACAGTCTTGTTTTCCCCCCGCTTATATCAGAAGAAGCAGATGACAGAAGGGTAAACAGGGTTTCCCCGCCCTGTGCATCCAGCAGGGGCACAGTGCTGCCACTGGAGTACTTGTGCCACTGCAGTCAGCCATAACAAATCAATGTTTTATTAAGAACATGTACATCATAGGTGGCCTATACTGCACCCTCCTTAAGTGTTACGTTAACGTCATTATTGTCGTTGGAGAAATATTGTGGGATACT
This sequence comes from Trisopterus esmarkii, assembly GCA_027123545.1. Lineage (NCBI taxonomy): Eukaryota > Metazoa > Chordata > Actinopteri > Gadiformes > Gadidae > Trisopterus > Trisopterus esmarkii. Next base: position 11,308,785 of record JAOPJL010000002.1, read on the forward strand.
GTCAGCAAAATAGAGTTGCTATAGAAGAATCACATGATGATACGATAGCGGCCTAACCCTAACTAACCCTAAGCTCATGAATGGCTTTGGACTAACTTAAGTACAATAGAAGCAACATGATTAGGAAACATGTATGAGCGGATGGATACAAATTGCAGACTGATAACTGCACAAGCACTTATTTCAATGCCAATATTAACTTCCTTAAGCACACTTCTTGTTGTGTTATATTGTTTTACCATTGTATGAGACTATTTCATTTTGTTGGAATGCACCAGAGCCCTACTGGAATCAGTGATCACACTCAAATCCCTCTGCACCCACACACATCCACACATTGCACGCACACATCAACATAGTCCACCTAACACACACCCCAGCCTCGCTGCTGGAAGAAAACATATGCGACGTGATGTAAGCATGTCTGAGCATGGTTAAAGGCCAGACAAACATTTCTGCTCATGCCATGAACTCTCTGTAAGTGTGAAGTAGAGCCCTTATGGCCCTGGTTTGCTTCTCACTAATATTTCTCTATCGTTGATCATAACTCAGGAATGGACTCGATTTTATGAAGATGCATGAGTTGTTATATTAAATAATACATTTTATTTATTCCACTTGATGATAATTATGCATATTTACCCAAGTAATGCAGGAAACTCCCGTGTTTAATCACCCAGTAAATCGAGTGCTGAATAAGGCCAGCTGGCAATTAGTTTTGGGGGGTTTATAGGTAAACACAAACTGTACTTTTTATTATAAAAAGCTAGGACATTGGCAAGCCCATTCAACTCATTACCGTGGGGGGGTTCAAGGTTATACAACATGCCAAATAAAATACTACAGGTAATATAAACCATAATGGTTGTAAGGAAATTCACTGTAGGAAGGTTGCAGACTCACTTTTCAATGTAAAAGCCAAAAGTGCAGCAGTGACCACTGAAGGACCACAAAAAGAGGGAGATTTAATCTTGCTTCAAAAAACAATTGTGCCCTATCATAAAATGTTAAATCGAGGATTTTCAGGACTTTTTGTTAGCAGTATTATGTATATTACACTTTGCCATAGCATTCCATAATTTGAGCACTATAAATATTTGATACAACACTTTTTTCAAGTCATTTGATTGGACAAGAGGCAATCCATGAGTGCTGATAAGCCTATAGAGCATATCTGTCAACAGAATCCTATATCACAGGCAGCACAATAAATGGAAACATACAGATAAATGTACTGCTCTAATGTGTAGCTCGCCTGCGGTAAAAGCGCGCACCTACAGAAAGTAATAAGCTAGCATGCAGGACAATGTTTGTGTTGCTTGGCAACAGTCCAGTCCCAGTCCAGTTGTGGAACCATTTTTGTGTTGGCGGAGGCGAATAAATTATTAAAATGAACAAACAAATCACATTGTGTTGTCGCTTATTACTTTTCACTAATAAATGTGGCTTGTAGAACAACAAAATCACTGGAGAGGGAGTGCTGTAAAATCGAACATCAAAAGGGACGTGATTATCATGGTAATGGTTTCCCTGTACCTGCGACCGCATCCAGTGGAACAGCAATCCTTTTCATGTGATGTGGCTTAATTGAACATCCCAAATTTAGAATGCTAATAAGGGAAGGTTGCAATTGAGGACAGGCTTAGCGGGAGCAAGCAGACAGGGATAACAGTTAATTTAGCGGATAACAGCTTTTGTAGCTCTGTGTACAAGGTTTATAAAAAGCGTAAACTGAACACATACACACACAGATAGAAAATTGAATGTGTGCGAGATGTCTTTTTAAACACAAGTGAACCCACACTCCTATTGTACACACTGGCAAATATAATTGAAGCAGTTATAAATGCCTCACATGAAAAATGGGACTAAGTGTCCACTGTCCTGATTCTGAAACAATATAATTAGAATTAACAGTTAAATATAACTATAGCAGTTATCACTGAGCGGCAAACATGGTGTTGCAATGCAAACAGCGGAATTATCCGGTTATCATTCGACAGCATGCAGGGATTTCAAAAAAGCCATCCAGCACACATTTTACTGCTTTGGTGGGCACGTTTCAACTGCATCAACTCACAGGAACTCCCGCTCAGTAACACTCATAAGAGATCTGTTTGGGAAACGCTGACACCAATGGAGATACATGGCGGCTTTCATGCTCTTTAGTGTTTGTATTGTAAAATGCATGGGAAGTATAATATTTGGTCCCAGCTCAAGAAAAAAAAAAGGCATATCTTGCACATCCACGGCTATACCAGCGGCGGAAAAGGGCAACAGACGGTAGGAGCGAGAGGCTGCGGGCGCAGGGGGAGAGGGGAAACCACTTTGCAGAACGTTTGGAGTTTACATTGGATGATTGGAAGGTTGAAAGGACAGGAACTATCACAGCGGTTCCACGCCAACGACAGGATCCATACGGAGGCGGGGCCCTTATGTGCTTCATTTGCTATCAACGAATTCGCCACATCCCTTCCCCCTCCTCCGCTCCTCCTCTCCTCCCCTGCTCCTCCTCCCCCCCCCCGTCGGTAGCCTCAGCTGTCCTTCAAATGAAGAGGGGGAAGGAGTGATGAGCGCTTAACCTTTATTCTGACGGCGGCAGGGATGCTGGTATCCATCACTCACTAGGGCCCATCTCCTCGGGCCGTGCATGCGGCGTGCCGGCGGCAGCCCCCACGGACGCGCTGATGGATGGCTGGGTGGATGGGGGGATAGATGAATGGATAGACGGACGGATGCGTGGCTGTGGGTCTGAGGCTGGTGGCACAGCGGAGGATGAGCGATGGACGGCGGAGTTTAAAGAAGGGAAGCCCGTTCCCCCTCCGCCCCTGTTCCCCCCGTCCCCGTCCCCCCGTCCCCGTCACCGTTCCCCTCGTCCCCGTTCCCCCCGTCCCCTTCCCCCTGACAGTGCTACTAAATGAACCGGCTGTCATCATGGGACGCACTTCGCACACGTGTTTCCGGGGGTCCGGAGGGCCGTCGGAGAGACCCTTAGCTTTAGCGACCGCGTAAGGGTTTCAAGTCGACACCTTGCGAATTTGAAACTGATTGAACCTTCTGACGGCTGCGGCGTCTCGCACAGGTGCCTTTTCTCTGGTAGAATATCTCCGTAATGAAACAGGAAAAAAAAGTGTTCCTCTGCGCCTCCCAGTTTTGGTTTCCCGGACCAGACTCTGTGTCGCCTCCCCTTTGGATCTCTGCTATGACAGAGTGGGACCGCCGGACCTGAGATTCCGTATAATATAACAATGATGTTGTTCATTGGTTATAACAAGAGACTTTAAAATAGGGTGACGTAGGTTGACTTAACCCACCATGGAAGAGCAGCACGCCATTACGACGTAGCCGTTTGTGACCGTGCGCAACAACCCAAGCGCATCGGTTTGTTCTGGTCTCGCTATTTACTGGTGTGACATTATCCGTCATCTCTTTTGAACGCTCACCTGTGCAAAGATGAAGAATCCGGTTTATCCCTGCCATCAGTTCAAAATGCTAATCAGCAGACAGGATTAATCCCTATTGGATGGGCTATCAACCGGTCATGTGACAAAAGATGATTGCCTCTTATCTTGTCTCTATTTCCCAGCGGCCCGTGGCCTCAGACGTGTTAAGTCTCCCTTATAGCTCTGCACTCCAAAGCCCATTTAGAACACCAGCCACTCAATACAATGCCATCTACATATATATATATATACTGTACATACACGCACACACCCCAGACATGCGCTGTATTGGTGCACGCACACACGTACACACGCACACACACACACACACACACACACGCACACGCGCGCGCACGCACGCACGCACGCACGCACGCACGCACGCACGCACACGCGAGCACGTACATGAATATAAACATACATACATACACACAGGCCAGGTACACGCACGCACACACACACACACGCACGCACACACACACATACACACATACAACACACTCACTTTCTCACTCACTCACTTATGCACATGCAGGCAAGGTACACACACACACACACACACCAACACACACACACACACACCTTAACACATGCACACGCATGCACACACACGCAAACTGTGAATACTATGTTATTGCAAGTAGGAACTATTTAGCTTTCAGCACCGTTCACAAATCAGTTAGTGTTTAACTGTGTTTGTGTTGTTGTGTTTGTGTTGTTTCATTCGTGGCTCAGGGTTGCGGTGGCGCGAGAGGCCCAGCAGGTGGCGCTGGAGCAGGAGCTGCTGGAGAGCCTCCCTCTGCTGTACAAGAACCGGCCCGAGCAGGTCACCATGTGCCTGGAGTGCCGGGGGAGGGGGGGGCAGCCATGCCAGGGGGCCGCCAACATCACCGTCACGGTACTTCACACGCACGCACGCACACGCACACGCACACGCACACGCACACGCACACGCACACACACACACACACGTGCATTCATGTATGAAAACACATATGCATATACACACACACACACACACACGCACACGCGCGCGCACGCACGCACGCACGCACGCACGCACACGCACACGCACACGCACACACACACAGGCCTCTTGAACAATCAATGCATCACACTTCACCTATTGGACACTAACTCCCCCTCAAACACACACATCCATCCACACACATATACACACTATAGGCCTACTCTCTGGTAACCCTAGCAGCTGACGGCTCTGCCCTGTTGAAATATTGACGCAGACTGGGCAGACTTTCTACAGAACCACGTCCCTCTACATCCATCTCCTATAAGATGTGTGTGTGTGTGTGTGTGTGTGTGTGTGTGACCCATAGTTCCTGTGTATGTTTACATGTGTGCATCTGGTGTTCATGCAACACATGTTGCATGTGCGTATTTCCATGCATGTTCATCATGAAAGGGCACACGTTTATTTTCAACAACCAGGAAAACTAGTTCGGTGTGGCCAGTAGAAAGTAGTGATGTCAAGATACTCTCTTTCTGAAACACGCCTAGTAACAGGCTAAAAATAATATGTATTCTTTGCTCTCTCTCTCTCTCTCTCTCTCTCTCTCTCTCTCTCTCTCTCTCTCTCTCTCTCTCGCACTCTGTGTCTCGCTACCTCTAGCGCGCGCTGTCTCTCTAGCT
>JAOPJL010000002.1:11566542-11580106 GCA_027123545.1 Trisopterus esmarkii
CCCCCCCCCCCCCCCCCCCCCCCCCCCCCCCCCCGCACCGGCTGAGTCGCTCACAACACTCAGAACAACCGCCCCAAAGCTACTCCCAGCTAATGTACAGCATCATCGCAAAAAGAAACTGGTGTCCATTAGCCGGGATTAACCTTCCGCTTCCACCCAACCGAATCCTCTCAACAACCAATTGAAGTGAAGTCTGTTGTATTTTTTTTTTGTGGTTGTTTTTTTTATCCCTCGAGTCCCCACGGGTTATAAAGTAGCATAAAACGACTGTGATCTCGTTATGGGAGATGTCACGAGTCATGTTTTTACAACAACAGCAGCGGCAGCAGCAGCGGCGGCAGCAGCAGCGGCGGCAGCAGCAGCCTTGGCATCCAGCATGATCCAGGCGATGGTCTTAACGGATGACTATGCAAATGATGCAGCTTCCCGCCCTCATTCTGTGATTGGGGGAGACATGTAACAGCCCCGCCCACCCGCACACGCACACGCGCACACGCACACACGCACACACAAACGAACGCTCGCACACGACACACGTAAACACAACAACAGAGGGAGGGGAGTGATGTGATTTACCTTTTTGACTCGGCTTGCGGTGAATGTGCAAGAGTTACCTTTCATCAACCCCAAGACTTCATCTTAGCATTGCGGTTGAGAGGGGACAGTCCACCCCGCATGACAGAATGATTGCAAAAAACGTAACGATAAAAAAAAAGAAAAGGCACACAGAAGATGGCCGAATGGACAACAGCACAAGAGGAAGGGGGAGGGGGAGGGGGAGGGGAGGGGGGGCTTGGTGGGTAGTCTAGAGGCGGACGGTGGGGGAGAGGGGAGGGATGCTGTCAATACAAAAAAAAGGAGGGAGATTCAGTCCAAAGCACATTCTCAACCAACCAACGACGAGTGGGAAAAGAGAAGCTGGATCATGTTGAAAACAGTCGGGTGTGTGCGGAAGGAACACTGTGCTGTAGCTTGCGTTGCCGTGCCCAATAAAAAGGTGGTTATTTGGCTAAAACGATTTTTAATGCATGGGATGTCTTTTTAAAATGCTGCCAATGAAAAGGGTCAATCAAAACCACAGCAACCTGTGACATGCGTCGGTGTTAGTGAGAGTTTAAGTATCTGCGTATTCACGGCCAGCTTGGTTAATTAGTCAGATGAGAGAGAAGGTAGGAGTCTAAATTATTTTAAAAAATAATAAAGTTGGCGTTCTTCCATTTCTGAGAATATTGACACTGAAGGCGAGATAATTTAAATTTCTCGACCTTCGTGGGTATCAAGCAAACTTTCAGCAAAGACACAATACGTGGCCGAAAGAAATGCTGAACCTGAATCCCACGTTCGCTACACTTAAGTCAGGGAAGCTGATAAATATTACATCAGCAAAAGACTGCACATCACAGCACTGCAGAGAGCTATCCAAGATCGCAGGGGGATAGACATACATTGCAACTGTCAAGCATTTCTGTACTCTGCTGTTAAGCTGTGTAAGAGCAAGTGATTCCAGTGTAGACTGCTGTTAGCGGGATACTCTCTACCACACCAGGAGTGAATATTAACAGCCCACAGTGTTTTGATGTACGACAGTTAAGTTCCAGGCTGACTAGTCCTGATTTGACTCAATATCTACATAAGTCGTCATTATCATTAAAAAAAAATTTATATTGCACTTTGGGCTCATGTTGGTGTATGTTAAAAACCGATATATATACTCAGAAATATATATATGTTGAAGCCACCTCTCCCTTTTCTCACCGGTTTGAAATGTGCTCTGGACAGAGTCTCAACCCACCCTCATAACAAAATAAAAACAGTCTCAAAATGGCTGCCTGAATTATGACTTACGGTGACCTCGTCAGTGTTTTCTCACCCTCTTTCAGATGCGGGGTTAACGCTTATGCCTTCTTTGGCGTCAATCGGAGAGAAGCTAAACTATATATTACACATATGTTCATTATTGTACCATTATTATTTTTTTTTTTAAGGAACAATGTAAGTCATAAAACAAGATTAAATTGATCAGAGAACAATCTTTCCTAGACAGAGCTATTGGGAGACAAAGTAATGGGGCAGAATGGCACGATAAGCACTTTGTAAACCCGGTGTTCAGAGCTTCATCAGGACATGCTGGTTAAAGCATTCACCTTTAACCTGTCTAGTTAACGTATAGACCGCTGAATGGTGCCTTCATTTCCTTGTGTTATATCATTATATGGACCGAAAATGGGACTATGAAATATATTATTCTTAAAAAAGCATTATTCATGCAAGAATTTGTATATATTCTTACAAAATGTAGCTATTATTCACATGTGAATTTAAATATATTCTTAAAAAAATAAAGTGACATTATTCACTTGAGAATTTGAATATATTTTCCATGTGAGAGTCGGGCCGTAAGTTCCTCAACAATCTCTGTTGTGTTTGTCTGTCTTTTAGATAATCAACACAGGGAAATAAGGCCGGCAGAGGCGTTTTGAGAATGTCAGCGCTCTCCCTTGCCCTTGGGTGCTGGCGCGACTTTGATATCAAGCGACAAACAAAATAAGCCGTCTGCCGTGAAAAGCATCCCGCTTACAACCTCATCTCCCTGGCAGGCACAGAGCAGAGAAACACTGTCGGAGTTGTGTTTGTGTTGGGCGAGAAGAGAGTAAGGCGGAGAGCGTGGGGGGGGGGAGGAAAAAAATAAGATGGAGGTCTGAGCCCTGCCGACTGCAAAGAGTTTAACGTGCCACACAGAGAAAATAAACAAAATCAAAAATGGAAGAAAGGAGAGATACACGTTTTGGATCAGGCACTATCAACGAAACTAAATGAAGGTAAAAGAAGAGAGAGAGCTGAAGGGGAGAAACCTATTGTTGGATCCCTGGTATGAACTTGTCCATGGCATGGGCCCTTAGAATGTAGGGCAACCATTTAGGGGGCGAGGGTAGGGGGGCTTCATTTGCTTAGCGAAGGCAGAGCTTCTGATAGGGGTTAGTAAGGGAGGGTCATTCACGGATGGCCAAGGCTTTTAAATGGTTGTTACCTGGAGCTGTTAAAAAACAAAAACAAAAAACAAAACAATAAAAAAACAAAACAAAGAAATATCAAAAAGAACATTAGAACGGAACCAAACAGAACAGCAGCGCAATGATAGTCAACCATTTTTTTTTTCACACATTCACATCACATGTCTATGCGTGTCACGCATCGTCGAGTTTTTACAGCTACAGGGAATTCACCTATTCCCACATTGCCACATATTTCACTTGTGTTGCGATACATACTCTTAAGTCAACCAAGGCAACGTAAAAAACGACAGCGACACACACATCAACGACTAGCAAAGGTAACTCAAAACGACAAAGAATTAAGCCGTTATGAACAAGTGAGACCAAATATGTGGAATAAGAGGTATATATCTAGATATATCTATAGAGGTAGAGAGCGCTTTGCCGCGTGAGGGCCCTTACAGTTGAGATCCATGTACCAGGCATCGTTGCCGTACTGGTACTTCCAGATGGTCTGTCCGATGGAGCACACCAGGGAGATGGCCAGCAGGCAGCCGAAGAGCACCAGGATCTGGAAGTTGGTGATGCGCTCCACGTTGGACAGTTTCAGAGGCGGCCGGGTGGAGTTCTGGGTGGAGGAGACGGTGGGGCGTAACCGGGGGTTAGGTCCGATATGACCGTGTGTGCGTTCGACCACGTGCGAATTAGACTCGAGTTGTGTAAATCAAAAAAGAATAGATAATGTGATTAATAGCAACAATACATATATGGTAAAAAAGCATCAACATACATTTTGACTCTAAATAACTACATTCACGTTACTATTATATACTATTAGTATGAACAATCATTACACCGTAGTCGATTTTTGGTTAAATAGATAAGTTAAGAACAGTGATCCTATTGGTTATTTTTCATTGACCTATCTGTGGGAGTGTGTGTGTGTGTGTGGATGATGGCCGGTTTAAGCAGCATCACCTGGCCCGACTCAGCCTAATTGGACCCTGGGGCTGGGTGACGCTGCACACCTGTTGTGCATTAAGCAATCAGTGTGCACAGGTGAACATGGGAGCACCAGCTTACGCATCGTTGTCAATCAACCGCTGCACTAAAACCGGTTTTCCATCATCATCACCACCACCACCCTAATCACCCCAATTAAAGTCACCTGGGTGGGGTGTGGCATGAGCCCCTGGCCCATATTCCGATCAGTCTGACTCGGGCCAGGTGAGGCAGCTTAAACCAGCCATCGTCCAAACACACTCACACTACTACTACTACTACTACTACAACTAATCATCATGTCAGGGTTGTTGTTGTTTTTTTCCAGCGAATACGTGAAACGTTACCTGCATGAGCTTGGTGTCGTGTCCTGTGTAGACCACCACGCCGTGGATCCACTGGGTGTTCCGCAGCTGAGCCCCCCTCAGCAAGATTTGGTCAGGGCCAAGTGAGAGCGTGCTGCAAACAAACCCCCGTCAGGAAATCAATACAGAATATGTTAAGGTCATTTCTGTTTATACGATACACAGCAGTATATATATATTATGGTCATATTTGTTAATTATATTTCCCCAAGATTTAGTACATACTGTATGTGTTACGCTCATATCTGTATTATATTTCCCGAGGTTAAATACATTGTGTACAGTGTATATATATGGAATGTATATATAAATCAAATTTCCATAGATTAAATACATAGAGTATATATTACGCTCATATCTCTAAATTAGATTTCCATAGAAGAGATAAAACAACAAAGAGACGTATCTCTCGCCGTATTTAAGCACATTCTGGCAAAGACTCCAGACGTGAAGCACTATAAACAACTTAATTAAGAAATGATTCAATGATTAAATGATGAATAAATGAGCGATCCTGCTTGTGCTGCCGGCTAAAGAGCTAACCACAGGCCAAGCGGCGACAGACCGCAGTGACTGCCGGGGCCGGGCGGGCGCCCACCTGTCTCTGTCCAATCGGATGTTCCCCACAAACTCGTAGAGGTGGCGGTTGGGGCTCTCGCACTCCATGCGCCCCGAGAGGCGCACCAGGCTGTCAATGTCCTTGATCTCTGAGGTCACCTGGAGACCCTGCGGTGACATCATCAGACAACATGATGCATTTATTCAGCGTTTCTCTCCAAAAAAAAACACTTTGTAACTGAGAACTTTAAAAGTTCCCCTTAAAAAAGTACATAAAATGTTAAATTAGAAAATAATGTAAATTTCTATAAACCTTTAATGAATAATATATATATATATATATACACACATAAAAATAATTGTTTGACCCAAAATTAGATTCACATTGTCATCGTTTACAGTAAGCATAATATCTGTAGGTGGCGTTGCGTATACAGCAGTGTGTGTCACGTGCAAAAGGATGGATTATCACGTGAGATCACCTGTCTTATTTTGAGGTTGGTCTCTCCGTCCAGGTTGGATGTTTCGATGTAGCACATTCCTTGTGGTTCACTGTTTATAAGAGAAAGATGGAGAACAGTGTCTCCGAGTCTTAGGACTTACACAACGGTAGACTTTCCACTGCAGTGATTATAAAGAAAGATTGCATAAGCCACGATCAGTGCCAACCATGTGTGCGTGCAGGTTGGTAGTGGAATCTGGTTTCTTCTTGTTTACCCATTATTGTACTAAGATGTCCTTCTCAGATTGGGAAGTAAACAATAATGAAGCCTGCTAAGTCAAACAACATTGTTTGTTGCTGCCTTGAGTCAGGCCTCGTCTTCCTAAGAAAGCAATAACATTCCACTGAAAGAACATGCGGGCAAAGGAGAGGCAAAGGTATAGAGTGAGATAACAAGTATCTTGTTAGAAGAGAGGGAGAGAGATGGGATGGGCGGGAGGCTTAGCAGGCACACAAAGCACAACACCTAAAGCAGGCAAATAGGATCTTAACAGACAGAGCCCCATGGACTAGTGGCTGAGCTGGGTGGCTGGTTAGTGAGCGACGCTGAAGGAGGAGGCGTCCTTTAAGTGAAGGGAATTGGGCTCTGGAGCTCATTCTAAAACCATCTTCTGGCATTAGCCATGAAGGAAAGGTAGTGTTTCAGGAAAGAGTGCTAGGCTCTGCTGGAACCTGTGCAATACTCTGGCAGTCCCATTCCTAAAAACGAGGACAATACTTCCATACTTTTGGAATAGTAACACACTACAATAAGAATAAGCTATAATATGCATATAGCAATGTGTAGCATTAAGGTAAGTCCAACGCACACTTTGATATGTGACTCCATGCAAGATTTCACACCAAATGTCTTTGTTCCGGCTACGAGCAAAGTCATGCAAAGGTGAGAACACTAAACCAAAAGCACTTCAAAAAGGTAAATAAGGTGAACTTTCTCCATCAGAGCACGTGCCCTTCACTGATCCGCGTTCACTCGGGCCTGTGCTGCATCCAAATGTGCTTTTGTACTCCAAAGTATCCGGTAACAGTAACAGAATCAACAGAACCATAGTGGTGTTACCGGGGAGACTAAACTGGAGACGGATACGTGGAGGAATACAAGGGAGCGGTCAGTGACCTCTGGCATTCAGTCCGGTGTCTGGCTTCTGCCAAGACAATCAGTCAGTTCGCCCAGAGTGGGAAAACCTCCCATCTGGGCCGTTCCACATGGAGACCATGGCTTAGGCTACAGTCGACCGCAGTGTATCGATAAGACTGAACTGCTGTGTGCTGCCTCGCCCCCCCCCCCACCCACCCACCACCCCCGCCCACTACAGCCATTATGTTACTGCCACAGGCGGCCTCAACGGCTAACAGTGTGTTTGTATGTGGTGGTGGTGGTGGTGGTGTGTTGCTGACCTGGAGGAGAGTATGACAAGGTCGGCTGGGAGATGGTCCCCGTTGGCCGCCCGAACTACCTCCCCAACGCCCACCTGATGGCAGCCGTCACATAATGGGGGGAGAGGGAGACGTTCAGAAAGTTCAGCCATTCAGAAAGAGGACAAGAAAAGGTTGGAGGGAGCAGAAAAAAAAGGAGCTTTTGTTTTTTGGTCGTTGACCCAGACGGACGGGCACCAATCACAAATGAGAAGAGAGAGAAGCCGTTACGGGGAGGGGAGAGAAAATGGTTAACCCCGTGTGATCCAGACACGGGGGGCTTATCCTGAGTTCGCCTTTTCAAGGAATCCATTTGGTCAGTGTTGATGGGAACCATTGAGTCACGTAGGGATGCTAGGAACTGAAGGAAACTATGGAAATAGCTTTAAATTATGTTACATAATACAGTTAGGAGTTTGAAGTTTTGTCTATACACTTTGATAGGTTGAATAAAAATAATGGGGAATCAACCAAACATTGCAAAAAATGCAGGTTGAAAAATCTAAGGCCAAGTCACGCCCAAATGTTTTTTGAAGAGGCGAAGGAGGGGTGCAGGTTGCAAGAATGCAAACACGGTTGATCGACTCCTAATCCCAAAGTCCCAGCGCAGCTATACAAGCTAAACAAGTGATGCATTGTAGGTCAATGTTTAACCGGTTTTCTAAATATAATGATATCAAACCCAACCCTTTGGAATGCAGTGGCATGGTAGACAAACTGGGAGACAACGATAGTTTCATGTTGTCGCAGTTAACTTTTTCACATCACTTGCTTAGCAAGAGCTGTGAGAATGAGCGAGCAAGAAGGAAGAATAAGGATCATTCGGGGAACGGGGGGCCTGGGATGTTCCCCCCCCCCCCCCCCATATCCGTGCAGCCGGTCTGAGCCCGATACCTGGACGATAAAAGGACAGTGTCCGCTGGAACGTAATCGCTGTCATTTAGCCTAATAACCTCGCCAACCTCAACCTGCAAAAGATACAGGAGCTGGTTACTGGGGAACATGACCTTGGGAACAGAAATGGATGGGAACAACAACAACAATAACATGAGAATAGACCAGAATTTACAAAAAACATGACAAGACAGACAAACACGATAATGCCTTAAAAGAAAGGATTACCCCGACACCCATTTCCCTGATCGCAGTATGGACCTAAAGAATCTGCCTTCTTATTCTTGTATCCTTCAAGCCTTGAAAGCAATAACCCATCTTGGATCCAGCTGTCCTTCTATGTTATAGCAGAACAGCTGGGGGGGGGAGGAGATGCCGTCAGACATTAGATATTCATCTAAAGTCTGATTTGTGGGACCGAACCAGCCCATGACGGTGTTTTGTGTTATGACAATGAATTGTTGTTCTAGCAATACGATTACGTTGTAACACTACAACACCGGCAACCCCACTCAGCCCTTCTCTCGTCACCACTGATGTTGCAAACGCAAATCTAAATGAACACTTTTAATCATTTCAGGGGCCGTGCGGTCTACAGGGTAAACGGAAAAGAAACACAGACTAAATCAGTGTGAGAAGCGGCTCTTAAAAAGCCTTCACTATATATAAGTGCTGCAAAAATCCAGAAAAGATGTGCACTTTTCATTTGTGGGTTGGGGTTGAGACAGTGTTCCAATATTGCATGTTAACCCTTTTGTTGACTTTGCATTTTTAATTCCTCACGCGACTAAATAATAGGAAGTCGAATACCATGAGGAACTCAAGCCAAGAGATTAATATGGCAATCTATGGTAAAGACACTGAAAGGCTCGATTTCAACACTGCCTAGACCGCTTTGGCTTTACCCTCCCTCTCCCTTTGAGTCAGACAGAGATGGTAGGAGCGATTGTGAGAGTGCGGAAGTGAGATAGGGAGAGAGCGCAAACGTGTGAGAGAGCTAGAGATGTAAGACAGAAAGAAAGGAAGCGAGATAATGAGAAACAAGGAAAGAGACAGAGAATGGCAGAAAGACAAGGCAAGGGGGAGCCGTGAGAGAGAGAAATAATAACAGAGAGATGATGATAGAGAGACAAAGGCAGACATAGAGAAAGGGAGAAATTGTTCAGTGCTGTATCCTTCTACGTATAACATTTTACTCAGGCTGCGTTCCAACACTCCTCCTGGTTCCAGACAGAGTGCCTAGGCCATGGTATGAAAACCGGCTGTTCCCCACACCACTGTTGGAACTGCCCTCTATCCTGCAGCAAGGCCCGATTCACCACCCTCCACTCGGATCATTAACACTGGAATAATGAGAAACTGAAACTGAAAATGTGTGTTGCGCCTCTATAATGAAGTTTCATCGCACGAAACGTGTGCTTCGTCCACCTCCAGATGCTCCGCAACACGGCTAGTAAACGCAGGTCTATAAACAGGATCATTTGCACAGTACGTCGTCAAATACATTACCTTCTCCCAGTGCACGATCTCCCAGGCACCATTCCTCAACACTGTGGAAAGATAAATGCAAATTATGAGCAGGGAGAAAGGCTATGGCAGGCACAACAATGCAATCCCGTTATTTAATAGATAAGGCAATGCGCCATTCTAGTCTAGAATCACATACGATCCAACTGCTACGCTGAATATAATTTAGTCTGATTCAATAAAAAATTCTAGCGTATCATGACGTGTTCTGATTGGTGTTATTAAAAAGAGTAGCAAAATGTTATGTACGATGGGTCAACCTTTTGGGTTTGTACGGTGCAAGTGTGACTATAGCCAAGCTATGCAGTCGTTCGCTAGTTTGTAGCACTGTCCCTGTCCCCTGATTGGTCAGAATATCACAAGGTGTGTTGCATTCGGTACTTTGTCCCCACTCACACTAGGCATGTTAAGCTACACATAAAGTTAATAAAACATTTGTATCAAGTGTATTAAGTAATAATAACCAAGTTCACAGCAACGTTTGTCTTTGTCTTGAGGGACCAATAAACCCAATTTAAAAAAAGGCCCTAATCCCTAGAGACAAAATAAGAGGACCGTGACTATATCTCCAAAATCCAAAAGAGGAACACAAAACAATGATCAAACTGTATTTACCTTGACATTCCTTTTTGTTTACGACATTGTCAGCTTTGTGGCGTTTCTGTTGGGGCAGAGAGAGAAGAAGCAATTATTAGACAGAATCGTTATTCTGGTTTTTATTTACTTTTAGGGAAATCTAGCCGATGCTTTTTTTTTTCTCAAAGCGACTAAAAATAAGTACATTTGTCACAAGAAAGAGAAACAACGCTATAGTTCACTGTTGGCACAGTAAAGCTATTAATAGAAACAAGTGCCAAGCAAGTACAACTGCTAAGTTAACCCATTTCCTGTATACAACAAAGACAGCTAGGATAAGATGCTACACAATGCTGCATGCTATTTTTAAGTCCCAGGACGTACACCATACAATAAGTGTATACATCAGGTGCCAGGACGTACAACATACAATAAGTACTTCAGAGAGGTGTTTTTTAAGAGAGTAAGGGAGGAGAAGTGGCGGTTGGGGGTAAGGGAGGAGGCTATGTAGAGTCTGTGTGAACTCTGAATTCTCACTTCTACTATACCACTTGATACTGTATTCATTACTAAAGAGCTCATCTGCTGGTAATCACCCTCAGTCTGGGAAAGAAAACCCTCTATAGAAATGCTTCTGGAGGGGGCCTTGTGCTGGCTCGATGAATCAAAGGCGTAGTCGGGGAAACACACAAACTCTTCCCTGGATTATACAAGCCCACTTTAATCTTGGAGCAGATATATGGTGGGGAAACCAGCGTGACAAAGTCTGGTGTTATACACAATGGGTTTATGGACTGTGGATGTTGTTTAACCTATGGGATCTTCAACAGCATGATGAGTGCAGTCGTTCCCATTAACATCCCATTGACGAGCAGACAATCGAAGGGGCGTGGTGTGAACTTTTTTGCTTTGTCTTCAAAAGAATGCGTTATATTCACATCCCGGAATCACAAGGCAGCCAACAGGTCTCTGAGAGGTTCACTGAAAGGCCATGGCGGAGTAGAAGAAACGGGCCATCAGTGTTGTGAGCCTTAAAGTGCTCAGTGAGCTCCCCACACGGCTGGTCCCTCTTGTTCCCTGATGGAGGGAAAGGATTCAGGTTGCCAGGAGGCTTGCTTGGCTCTCTGCTGCATCGCAACCCTGCAACCCTCCCCCCCCCCTTTTCACTCCTCCCCCCTGACTCCCACTACCCCCTCTCCCTCCTTTCTTCATATACTGCATGTTCTCTCCGCAGCCATTTGTACGCTTTCCCTTCCTAAAACAGACTTGCAGTTCTCTATTCCTCCTCCTCCTCCTCTTTTATCTGCCCCTCCCCCTCACGCCTTCTCTTCGCTCTCCTCTCTGCCTCCCCCCCCCGTCACACGCTCCATGGTTACAGGTGTAGCGTAGGCGGTTTGGTGGAAACAGCCAGCGTAAGCTCGACTTGGAAAGCATCCAACCGAAGGAGAACGCCACTAAAGTCAACCGCCTGCACCTTTAAGGTGGGATGAAACATCGCCGCGTTCTGCTGTAGTGGCTGCGGTGCACAAGCAGCGTGGCGCGTCAGACGACACCCCCCCCCCCCCCCACCAGCTGCAGTGCAACAGGACAAGTTAGCTGGAGACGCTTTCCCTGAAAACCCATCCCTCATCTCACTCCAGCCGAGCGTGAGCTGTCAGATGATGTCATTCAGCCATGACACCCCTTCCCTACGGATAAAGACCAACAGGTCTGGTTGGTCCTTGACCAACAGCAGTTGTTACAACTGAAGAATTAAAAGAGCCATTTTTGACTGTCTTAACTTAAAGTAAAGCAAAAAATCCTTAATTTTGTCAAGTTAAAAGAGTTAAACAAAACAGTAAATGAAATTGAAAAGTAATGGTAATAAAATAAACTCTTTCTAAAATAAAATGACCGTACCTCTTCCCTTCTGAAAAATATGTCATAATGACATAATAGGTGGGCTATGGCTCAGCAGCACCCAAATATTGCACATCTATTCTGCTCGGTCATTCTGCTTGACCACATATCAGTAGTTGTGGCATAATACTCCACATTCCTCAGCGAGAGTTATTAGTATATTAGCGTTATTCATCTACTGCATCAACAATTTCCACATGTACAGGACCTTGCATCAAGCCTTTAGTTATGTATATAGTGTAGTCACCTTTTAAGGCTATTTGTTATTGTGTGTATTTATTGTATTGAGCTACTGCATAGCTAAATTTCCATTGGGATCAATAAAATATCTATCTATCTATAGCCTTTAACATAGGCACACATTTAGATGTATGCAGCCAGTATGTATTCATTTTAATTGAACACAAACTGTTTTACATCAGTTATTTTTATTTCATCAGAACAAACAATTCTAGAAATGTGTCCACCTCAACGACCAGTCTCTCCTCATCCATGGTTAATTATGATTTCGGATAAACGAAAGAGGGCGAAACCAAGGGGTGTGGAGTTGATATAGAGGTGCCTACGGGACCCAGGATGTACAAAATAGCTTCAAAAAAGCGCTTTTGAAGTGGTGTGAAGCTTAGCGGGGCGGCAGAATCCACAGTTTATTGTATGTATATTGGTCTATCTACATACTGTACACCTGAAATCTTCAATAAAGGCGGGATAAACAAGCATCAATATATCAATATATGCTCACCATATTCTTACAGTGTACATAGGGTGAGTAGTGGTTAAAAACAATGTGATTCTGCAGTGGGAGTATTAGTTGATAGAGGCGATTGGTCTATCCACATAGGCTTCTTTACCCCTGCTATCTTAAATAAAGACGGGATAAACAAGCAGGTATTTCAGATACTCACCCTTTAACTTGAATTTTGAAGCGTACCTCCTAAGGTTGAATTTCTGGGACTTATCAAGGCCATCCCGGAATGTTCCCGGAGACAGGAGGTCATACGATTGTTTCCATCTTTCCTCCATAGCTTTACAAACACAAGTATTTAGAATTTATGTTACACGATAAATATCTTGACATGACATAACATGACAAGATGTCGTCGCCCCCCTCCCCCTCCACCACATCGAAAACTTTCTCCGCTCCCAGACTCGTAAAGATAACACATATATCATCTTATGTCTACACTCAGCAGAAGTGTGCACATATTTACTTGCTTATACTGTATGTGAAAAGGCATAATGTTGAACATATTTTTTTTAGATAATTGCGCAGTTAAAAACATGTTTTAAAGAAAATACTCACCATCAGCCTAAAGGTAGCAGAAACTGATTGGTGCGCACGCAGGATCGTGAATTTTCAAGATGCGCATGCTCAGAACCACTAGGTAACAGGATTTGATGGGTAGCAGAAATTGGCAGAACACCTGGATCCTACCTAAGTTTGTTATTATATATATATAAATATATATATATATATAAATATATATATAAATATATATACAGTATATATATAAATTACGTAACTTAAGCAAATTACGTAAGTAAGTTACGCAAATGACTTACAGATTTAAACTTATGTAGCACGTAAGTTACGCAAGTTACAACTTTTAAAAGTAAACACTTATCATAAAATAAAATCCTTTAATTGGCTTTTGTATATACAAAAGTGTGAAATAGAGAATTCAGTTCTGCTCCACAGAATCACAACAGTTCTGAATGGATGTTACATTTACATTGTGGGGAATTTACAGACACGTTCATCCAAAGCGACTCACAACCATGCATACACACATTCACACACCAACGGCATGGTCAACCACGCAGGGCGACAG
>JAOPJL010000002.1:11603824-11614452 GCA_027123545.1 Trisopterus esmarkii
CCCCCCCCCCCCCCGGCCCCCCCCCCCCCCCCCCCCCCCCCGCCCCCCCCCGCGCCGGGGGGGGCGCCGCGCCCAGACGCTGCCGCTTCACAATATGGACTGTACCATCTGCGTGGTAGGGGGGCGGCGGTCGTGTTACTTCATACGAATATGATAAATGTAAAGGAAAATATGTTTGTAGTTGACTATTTGGGCGAAATTGAGAGAGGACAGACGTCGAGCTCGAAAAATATCGGGTGTTTTCTGTTGAAGTTGATGGGGGTGGATATTGATTGGCACACTATTGTTGTTCGGGGAATCCTATGGGGTTGCTGCTCACTGCAGTTGTTGTGTCAGCTTTGAGGAAACGAGCGAAGAGTTAGTGTGTGTCTAGACCTGTTATCTATCATTATCTCCAATGCACATGGCCATTAAGTTACACCATAAGTTCAAGTACGCGAAAGGTGAAATTTACTTTTAATAATTTGCTATTTACTAATTTGCACTTATTGAGCGGATTGTGGAATTTATTTTTAACCCCATGCTATGTCATATGAATAACAGGGTTGCTTGTACAATGCCTGTCACTTGTTATTACCACGTTTTCCATACTGCACGGTGCAAGGGGTTTCAATAATTACAAAACAACAAATGTGAATCCCTTATGTCCTACAGGCATTAATCTGGCTATCTATATATAGGCCTTGGCCTACTATTAAAATTCATAACACAAATATGCCTACGGTATAGATTAGCCCAGCTGTTAACTTTTACCTAAACTATTTGCAATGATCTAAGGTGTGTTCTATTTTATAGTTTAGGAATATGTGGAGTAGACCTACTATTACTACTACGAGGCAAACTTCCCTCAGAGCCTTTTTTGTTGACGATTCCAAGACTGCAATTGAATTACCATTTTAATCACGTGGGTCATTTTAACCACACGGCCTATTTCTTCTTAATTAATTTATGCTTGGAGGAAAATGCAGACGCTTCTACATGAAGAATGTGTCTTGATGGGTCAAATCAGGGAGGACAGCCTGGAGGGTAAAAGCAGATATAGTTTCGGTTTTTATTTCAGTTGCATATCAAATACTGCCCAGCTTTTGAATAAGCAGTTGAAGTCATGATGTCATCGTAATGTTATTATTACTTTATCATTCTGATTTCATGTGCAGGCTGGTTTTACGTTAGGTCTGACCCCATGAGCCAGGGCGATGTCCTTAAAACCCTTCTTGATCAATATGTACTAAACCTGTTTGCGTAATCCTAGATAGGTGGCTGTTGATATATTCTGGTCTGTATCCTACCTGTAGCTTCTGGTAAACCAAACTGTTTACCACCAGTATGGAAGAACCCTGACTTCAACTACAATGTCTGAAGGGATTGGCTTTTTACTGCAGCTTGGAGGAATCCGTAGCACACCAGAAGCTGCATGTGTACAGCAGCACCACCCCTGCAGTCGCCTGAGTGAACTTCAGCTCCTGACATTTCCTTATTGTGTGTGTGTGTGTGTGTTGCTGTGTTTTCGTCTTTGTAAGGGCTGCCGAACAAAGGCCAGTGGTAAACCTATGAACCATGTTGTGGATATTCCCTATACCACTGTTAGGTTGTCTGTACATGTACTTGACTGAAGCCATTCCTGGGTTTCAACGTCAGACCCCTAGCAGACTGAGGCCAATTGTAACTACTGGTATAATGGTTTGTGTATATATCTTAAACTGTTGAATAGAGGTGTTACTCCATCTACCCAGTTACCCTGTCTAATCCTAAATGGAATACAGAATATTCTAGATGTTCAGTGAGATAACATCCCTATTTGACTACTTTGTCTTCACGCTATCCTCTGCTCAGGGTGGATCCTTTCTTTTTCAAAGGTTTCCTTTCTCCCTGCCGCTGCACCTAATTCAACATCAGAACGGCAGAGAGAGGATCTGGGTCTGTGCCTGCTGTGGTTGCTAGGCAACAGTCAGACGAAGCCTGCCTCTTCGATTATGGGCACAGGGTTTTTGTGTTTCAGAACAAATTAGTCTGAACAACGCCTCGCGTCAAAATCCCCATCCCAGTCAAAACCCCGGGCCACAAAGGTGGGGAAAATATGTTACACAATCAATGTATTATTTACGTTAATTCAAATAAGAGTGCCTCTTCATAGTTTTCTCTTCATTGTGCTCCTTACTGTGGATATAAGATACCTGTTATAAAATTAAACAAAGCTTTAACGTGTCCTGGATTCAATAAGAGGATATTTGGATTGCAGAGAGTACCAAAATGGATTTGGTACAAGGCCCTGCGTACAAATTAAAAAATATTCTCACCAAAATATGTCTTAAGCATAATTAAATGGAAAAGGAATAGGTGAAAATATAGTATGTGAATGTTTTTAGTGGCTTATTTAGCAGGCTGCTTCTTATGGGGCAGTTATAATGAGGTGTTTAATAATAGCTTACAGTTGAAATTGTGTTTGTGCATTTTACAACAAAGACTTTAGAATATTTAGCTTGGCCATTGAATCAGCATAAATGTGTCTTTTCTGCATTTCTGTCAGCCCTCTGACATGAGCTGTCATGAGCCTGTGACGATATGGTCAGAGACCCAGGGCTCAGTCAGGCTGGCCTGTGACGATGTATTCAGGCCACAATAGGATTGCCCAGTTGGCTCTCACCCCAGACCTAATTTGGTCCCACTGTAGCTTGTTGATGATTGAGTGTTTACTGTTAACTACCTGATCCCATGTGATTTTCTGTAGCCGCCCTGCGGAGTGATTCGACGATATTGATTACAATATGTACAAACAGGCTATGGTTTACACGGTACAGTCACTGCTTTGGTGCTCATAAAACAAACAACGTTCCATGTCCGTTGCAAATATCACAAACCCTGACCTTAAATGAACGACACACATTCTGCAAGGTATTGGAGCCCTCTATTATATTTCACAGCAGGGAGCCACTGCACAATGCTGGTTGAAAAAAGAAAAACACATCTATTGCTGTAATCTCCGCCCCCTACACCCTCAGCATCCCATCCACCCCCTCCACCTTTGTGTCAATGGGTCACTCCCTCCCTTTAGTGCTGTTCACTGGGCTGCAATGATTTGGTCATTAAAGGAGAATGATCTGAGCTCCAGCGGTGAAGGCTGAGTTCTATGGTTGCAGGGATGCGGGCAGCCCTGCTCTGCTAGTCTCCCTGGCCCCTCGAAGGAGCAGCCGTGGGGGGATGGGGCGCCGGGGCGGGGCAGCCAGCGAGAGCTGATTCGATTTTAATTCGATTGCAATTGTCTGCCCCCTTGTGGATGCAGGTCTGTATTCAAGGTGGACCCATTGCTGGAAGGGAAATATTCTACTCTTCATGTAATCGGTGTTTGCACCCTAGACGGCTACCCATGTGGACCATCTCTCTTTAGCCTGCCTGTTTGAAGCAATGCTCTATTAGGATAATAGGAATGCAACTACAGTTACACTTTGACTGAATGATAAAAAAAGGTCAGCTATACATACCAAAAGATAATTGACATATATTCAATGACAATATCTATATTTTTTTATTATTTGTACACATATACACGTATATATGTGTGTGTGCGTGTGCGTGCGTGTGTGTGTGTGTGTGGCGAGGGGGCCGTGTAGTGGAAGCACTGCCAGAGTTATGGCATAGAGGGGAAATCGAAAAGCGCTAACTGGGCCATTATCTATTAAAATGGTTGGTATTTAATGGCAGCTGAGGTACACTACAAAACCACATTTGCTCCTCTATTGGTGCAGAGGTTGGACAGGCGTGGCTTTGCATTACGTAGACACTCCCCCTCCACACCAGTGGCTCTGCTCTTGTCTGAGTGTGTTGAAGTGAGATAAAATAAGAAACCTTGATTCAGTTGGGCACAGATGGAACGGATGTGTTGAACGAGTGCAAGACAAAACAGCCAAAGGCATCAGTGTCTCCTGGCTCTGCTCGGTGTTTCAACAAACAAGGAAAGAAACTGGGCCTTGTGTTGAATGTTAAACGTAGGAGACTCCCAGATGCTGCCAATTGTGCAGATATGCACAGAGAAAGGGTGTCAATTTGGAAAAACCCACTCAGCATAAACAAACTCATGAAAATGATGTAATATGATTCAAAGTCATGACGCCTGGTGTCATTTGCAACTAATTAGTATTTGGTGTTATCTCTACATAATATAGGTAATATAACACAAATAAATGAGTCATAAAATTTATGATATGAGCACAATGACACAAAATGTATCAACTCTCTCCCATCTAAAGCTGGGTATAGAAGTTCATGGGCATATCCATAACATAACAAAAAGTCTTTATCCTGAGACCCGAGAATTGCATTAACATGCAACGGTCATCTCACCAAACCCCCTTGTAATTACTTTTGTGTTCGCCCCTCCATAATGGCGTAGATGTAGATGGACTTCTGGAGGTTGTCCATGCCGATCAATGGGACCCAGCACCTTAGCCAAGTTCATAGCAGCCGGGGACTTCCCATGGGGAACGCCAGGAAACCTTAGTTTGACACAGTGGACCACCACATGCCAGGAAACCTTAGCCTGACACATTGGACCACCACCATCGCACTCGTGTCTCTGTGGTGGGTCTGTCGGCACGAGGCAGAACGGACAAGGCAACAGACCGAGGGGGTGGCAGGTGGCGGCATCCCTAAAGGGCCAACAATGCCACTCAGAAGGAGTGGTGTTGTCACTGCCGCACGGGCTGACGTGTCACATTTCCCGAGTGACCCTTCATCAGCCCTGACAGGGTACTAGCTGTGGTGTTGTATAAAAGACTGTAGCTGCTGCTGCTGCTGCTGCTGCTGCTGGCTCTATCACTTCCTATGGTCTGGTCCCCTTCTGCTGCCACTGCTGTTGTTGTTGGGATTCACAGTTAGCACCTTCCTTCTGTTAGTCCCTCCCATCCCCCCTCCTTCCCTCCTTTCAACCTCCCGCCATCCCTCCCTCCCTCCATCCGGCCATGGACTATAGAGTATGCCCGCTGACTTTGTATAGTGTGCGTTTTCAATGGCGTCATTGACAGAAGTAAAAAGTTACAATACAGCTTTGGCAGGTTGTATAGAGATTTCTGAACGGCAATCTATCACTCTGACTTTAGTTAGTGTAAGGACTGTCTGTGATAGATTGATAAATGTGTCTATAACAGTTTGCTGTCAAACACACACACACACACACACACACACACACACGCACACACACACACACACACATATATATATACATATATACGTACAGACATACATACATACGATACACACAGAGGGAATCATCATCAGTTATGGGCCTTGAATATCCTGTTAAGCAAAATGTTTGTTTACGTGTTCTTTTAACCCATGTTAGGCCCATTAAAGTTCTTCTGTCAAGCCTATAGAGAAACCTGTGTAAAAACTCATCAATAATACACAAGCCGCACAAGATCAGTTTACCTAAGGTTGGCTTTCTTTGGTTACCATGGCAGAAATGGCATTTATTATTCAACCGGTAACTCTGTGCGGCAAGCTTAGACTCTCGGCCATTCTTAGCAGACTTCAAACTGTGAGGATTAAGCACCAGGAAAGTAATCCATGGGCAAGAAATAGTGTGTCTGAGCTTTACATTTGGCTGCGAATGAGAGGCAGGAGAGCTCGGAGCCATGTAATAACCTGGACCCGGCCTCTCGATGGAGGAGACTGCGATCACGCCGGCCGGGGAGAAGCCCCAGAAGCGGGTTCGGTTCCGCGTGGCTTCGGGGAACAGCGGCCGGGTGCTGAAAGAGATGTTCAAGGACGACGGCCCCTCTGACTCTCTGGACTCCGACTGCACCAGCGGCTCCGATGCGGACCGGGCCAGCACCCCGTCCACCAGCGGGGACACGAGCACATACGGTTCTCTGTACAGCTCTCTGGGCTCCGAGGTGGACGAGAGCGAGAGCGAGCCGGATGACCTGCTACTGCATGCCGGGGCGCGCAAGGACCGCGTGTTCACCACCAAGAGGGTCAACATAGTCAGTAAGAACGGAACCGTGAGGGGGGTTAAGGACAAAGTGAGCGCGGGTCAGGTCTTGTTTGAGAATCTGTCCGAATCCATTTGTGTAAGTATGTTTGGCGTGAAAGGGCAATGTATATGCGTGTGAAATGATGAGGTCACTGTTTTCTCTGGATGTTAGTTGTCATGTCAACGTTTTCTCCTCGCCCCAAGGAAAGTAGCAGGTAGCCACATGTATGCAAATAGGGGCGATCGAAAGAGTACAAGGTCACAGGAAAATTAAAGATTGATGACGCATTTGAGTAAGGTGATTCAGGAGGAACTAATCAGGTTAATGAAGTCTTTGCTTTCTAGTATCTACGGTTAGGTGCTCTCAGTTCAATGTGTGCAAATAGGCCTACAAATGTAAAGGGGGAGGACTTGAAACATTGAAGTCGATATTAACACGCTGTTGTAGAAGCACGTTTTCTCCTTGAGGGTTTTCTTTTATGGTCTCATAAAGAACTCAAAGTGAAAAGTGATCCAAGTGCAGTAACTAAGTCATTCTTTGATTCAATGTTTAGAAACAAATAACTTGTGATAGCAAAGCATATCAAAATTGCACTACTTACACTGTTATTATCCTTCCAGTATATGGAAAATGTGAATTTTCTAAAACTGCCCTGTTCGGGTGCATTAGATAAATTCAAAGAGATTCGACTTTTAAAGACGATCAACATTATCTGATTGAGGTTTTTGGGCCCTTCACACAGCCCCAGTTATTGCTTGAGTTCGGGCGGATCGTCATCTACACCACAAGCTTCCGCGTGGTGAGGACAACCTTCGAGAGATGCGAGTTGGTCCGGAAGATCTTCCAGAACCACAGCGTGAAGTTCCTTGAGAAGAACATCGCCCTGGACATTGACTACGGCAAAGACCTGGAGGAGAGGTGCAAGCGTGTGGGAGAACCCCCCTCGCTCCCGGTCGTGTTTGTTGACGGACACTACCTTGGGGTACGCCCCCCCTTCCCTCTTCCGACCTGGGAGGCTTCTAGGCCCCTTAGACTGAAATTGTGTGAAACCAATCACTATTGACAATACATGTACATGTATGTTGCAGGGTGCTGAGAAGATACTAGACATGAATGAATCAGGAGAACTTCAAGACCTCTTGACAAAAATTGAGGTAGGCATTCATCATGTGGAATTTTGCCATCATTTAATACCCTTGTTCTGTTATGTCATGTCTGATGTGTCCTGACATGTCATTACTAATGTCTAAATGATCTAGGCCTACTCACTTGTTGGTCCAAAGACAAAAGAAAATGATCATAATGGCAACTATTAAAATGTTCTCTTTAAAAAGATATAGCATCATCAGGCTTTATCAATAAGTCTATATCGCTAATGAAAATAGAATTTCATTTCAAATTTCAATTCATTGTCCAAATTGATACCAAACAGTAGGCCTATCAATTCTAATTTCTCTCGTTTTCTCATGTGTAGGCCTAAAAAAAATGTATCAGAATCCTATTTCTATCACACAAAGAATATTAGATTCATACAACATTTATTGGATAATAGATCATCTAAATGTAATGACATTTCACGTTGGAGAACCCTTGAATGTCCGCTCTTCTGCGTCTGTTTGCTTTCCAGAGGGCCCAGCACCACCACCCGTGCCAGTCCTGTGGAGGCTTCGCCTTCATCCCGTGCCCAATGTGCCATGGCAGCAAAATGTCTGTGTTCCGCAACTGCTTCACAGACTCCTTCAAAGCCCTCAAGTGCACTTCCTGCAATGAGAACGGGCTGCAGCCTTGTCCCAGCTGCAGCAAATGAGGACACAAAGGGCCTGACCCAGAGACTTGCAAAGGAACGAACATAACTGCTCGTATGCACACACACAAGCACGTCCCGTCCATGTCATTTTCAGTAATATGTTTTGTAAAAAAAAAAAAAGAACATTGTGATCTCTCTTCATAATTTCTATTTTTCTATTTATATTCCTCTCAATTATAAATGAATGTTCAAATGCTTAAATTCTTCAATCAGGATATTTTTATTTAGCATTTTTAAGACTTACATATCACAGATCACATAGCTCAATTGAGAACAAAGCCCAGAAGATTAGTTATCGGCATAAAAATAACCAAATGTAGAACTAGTCTAGTAACCAAATACTCAACAAATACATGAGTACTGGTGAACTTGATCTTGTTAGATAATTTGAGTGGAGATTCCTCATTAAGCATTCCTTCATCAATAATCCTTCCCCGGACAGCACTAAGAAACAGAACTGGCTGTGCAGACTGACAGGACAGTGAAAGTAAGCAGCTCAGTTTGCAGTCTGGTCAAATCGCTGAACTGGGCCTCTAAGTGATCGCCTGCTTAAGGCGGTTAAGACATTTAAGAGAATACTAGAGAGAAAAGAGACAAAGAAATTTGTTTGGCTGTCTTAGAATGCCCTGTGCCAAGTATGCACTGTTTACAAACGTTTATATGCACACATGTGGACCTTTCACACATAGCTACTTTCCCAAAAGATAGCGCATGTTTTTCAAATTTCATAGGCCTTTTTTTTTTAACATATAAATTTTTATACAAATCACTACTTTTCTTCTTGTAAGCAACACACAGATTAAAAAGATGATAATACAATTAATCATTAATAGGTATTTTAATTGGTTGACCTCCATCCAAGGGGTCAGGGGCAGTGGGCACGCGGGAGAGGGGCGCTCGACGCCGTCATAGCCCTGTACAATGCTGCTTGAACAACTCGACAAGGCAGCACTGTAAAGAGGCTAAAAGCGTAGAGCAAAAGACATGTCCGCCATCGAGCTTTCACTCTTCCATCAAGCGTTGCCTCGGTCGGTCTTTCTTCCAGACGTCAGCCCGCCCGCACCTGTGATTGAAACAACGAGCAGAAATGATGACGACGTCACGCGTATATAGGCTGCATATGCAAAAGGTATTGAGTGTCAAAGTCCCATGCCAATTAGCAGGCGCGATCGCTGTCGATGGGTGAGGGTGGGTGCGGATGGGTGAGGGGGGGTTGATTGTTGGTAGCCATCGTGGCCTTGTGATATGTGGGAGAGAATCAAACCGTGGTGGACCACTGCTGCTGCTCCCCTAACTGGAGTTCAACGGGGAAGCGTACACCCAATATATTTTGCATACAAATTCCCTTTTTTTTGTTGTAGAAAATACGATCGATACGAGCGATTTCTAACAATAAAAACCTCACATCGCAATGGAAACACGGTTAGCCCGTAGATACCGTGATCGGTCTTTCTCCCATTTTTGCACCCCTGAGAGGACGCTACACGGTTATTTACACCGGGAGCATGTTGATCCTGAACGGCACAATGCATGACCTGGAGACGGGGGGAAGACATGGAGGAAAACGAAAAATGGGCAGTGGCACGGGCACAATTGACTTGGGAATGGTATGACGAGACATGACACCGAGATGTGCGGCAACACCCAAATGGTAGACAACATTTAATGGTTAAAACCTGCAAACGACGGGAGTCCTTTTAATGTCTCCGTGCTCCGGTGTCCGGTTGGAATTCTACGGTTGTTCGATGAGATTAGGTATGGTCCAGCAGCGATGTTGTCTGTGCGCAATGTTATCAACGGTCGGTCAATGCGCAGACTGGTTAAAAATGACTGCTTTTTTTTATTGACGTCAGCGTAGGCTACTCCGCTCCTCGCCTCCTCCACCCTACAAGGGCTCCATCTAACGGGCTTTGCCTCACAGCATCCCTGCCCTCATATCATCAAACAGCCATACTAACTGTACTTGTACTTGTATATCAATTATGATGTATACATTGATAATTGTATTAAGTCAGCACAAGACCTTGAAATGATTTATGATTTGATCAATTGGCAATTAGAAATAAGCCCCCTCCCGAATGCGTTCCCATAAATTAAGCAAGACGTCATCTCTCCCTTTGCACCTGTTAAATAAATATTGTATATATATATCTATATCTATAGATATATATATCTAAATATATATATCTAAATATATATATATAAAAAAAGATTCAAATAAGATTCGAAGCAAATCATTTTAATAAATTAACTGAAATGTATTCAAAGAACTTCAGCATTACATGGTCTAACATTAAGGAAATATTACATAATCAGTTAACATCTGAAAATATATATATCTGTATAACCACCTGCCTAACCAGCCCTTGGGATGCAGCGTGGGCTGTTGAAACAAGCCTCATTCACAGATCATCACCCACTGCATTCTCCAAAGACCAGTCTGTGACTCAGTGCAGACAATTAACATCAGACTCAAAGTACATTGGATGTCGGGTTCGGCAAGTCAAAATATGATTTATTCTCCACGCGGTTAACCCATGTCCATAATGTACACCACAACACATCTCCCTCCAAAATAAATCATAGATAAAATATAAACTGTAGCGGACCCTTATTTACAGGTGAAACCGGGCGTCATTGTGTTGGTTCAGTCTGGAAGAGGGCCATCCAGTGGAACTCTTTGGAACAATACAATCAAGTCATACACCGACAGCCTGCCACCCCTTGCATTAGATGCGTATGTTGCAGCAGCAGCAGTTAGTCTTCCAGAAGATGCATAAGCAAGCAGAAATTGGGGGGGGGGGGGGGGGGGGCGGTTTTTTAATAAAATAAATGTGAAAAACAGCGGGATG
>JAOPJL010000002.1:11659741-11674225 GCA_027123545.1 Trisopterus esmarkii
CTCTCTCTCTCTCTCTCTCTCTCTCTCTCTCTCTCTCTCTCTCTCTCTCTCTCTCTCTCTCTCTCTCTCAGCCTCTTCTTCTTTCTCTCCCTCTCCCTTCCTCTCTCCCCCTCTCTCTCTCTCTCTCTTGCCCTCATTCGGCACTATGGGCTCTGGAGCAGCAGCGGGGCTGTTGCATGTTCCGCAGCAGCAGGCGGAAGGGGTTCCTCCTGCGGCGGCCCTCCTTCATGCCGCGCTCCCCTCTCTTCCCAGCACGGCCTTTAGCGGAGCTCACCTGCGTGGGGTCGGGGGTGGCGTTGATGCTGGTGGTGGTGGTGGAGGTGGTAGTGGTGGTGCCGGTTAAGGTGCATGGGAGCGGGACAGCGGACGGGTCGAGCGGAGGTGGGGGGGGCAGCGACGGTTGCTTCTGCTTCTTCACCTGCTTCTCCAGGTGCTTCTGGATGGCCGAGCCCAACACAGCCACCTCCACCACCGCCCCGTACACCTCCCAGGTCATCCCCTTGTCGTCCCAGCTCACCTCCTGCACCGGCTCCTCACTCTCCTCCTCACCGCCCTCCTTGCAGTTATTCTCAGCCCTTTCCTCCCCTGCTGTCGTGCCTCCGACCTTTCCCTCTCTTCCAGTACTACCATCCAGCTTAGCCTCTCTTACTGTAGTACCATCCACCTTTCCCTCTTTTCCAGTACTACCATCCACCTTAGCCTCTCTTACTGTAGTACCATCCACCTTAGCCTCTCTTACTGTAGTACCATCCACCTTTCCCTCTCTTCCAGTACTACCATCCACCTTAGCCTCTCTTACTGTAGTACCATCCACCTTTGCCTCTCCCGTCGTTTCTCCAACCTTTCCCTCTCTTTCCAATTTAACCTCCACCTTTCCCTTGTTTCCAGTACTACCACTCACCTTTCCCTCTCCCATTGTACCATCCACCTTTCCCTC
Organism: Trisopterus esmarkii; assembly: GCA_027123545.1. Lineage (NCBI taxonomy): Eukaryota > Metazoa > Chordata > Actinopteri > Gadiformes > Gadidae > Trisopterus > Trisopterus esmarkii. Next base: position 11,660,679 of record JAOPJL010000002.1, read on the forward strand.
TTCTCCCGATCTTTTCTCCACCTTTCTCTTGTCTCCCAATGTACCCTCCACCTTTCCCTCTTCTCCCGATTTAACCTCCACCTTTCCCTCTTCTCCAGTCATACCATCCACCTTTTCTTTGTCTCCTGATGTACCCTCCACCTTTCCCTCTTCTCCCGATGTAGCCTCCACCATTCCTTCTTCTCTCGTAGTACCCTCCACCTTTCCCTCTTCTCCCGATGTAGCCTCCACCTTTCCCTCTTCTCCCTTAGTACCCTCCACCTTTCCTATTTCGACCCTCCCGTTCCCCATCGAGGAACCTCCCTCCTCGTGCACGTCAGCCACCGTTTTCCTGGCATTGCCTTTCCCCTTGTCCGTGTCCACCTCAGGCATCTTCTGCACCTCTGGCTCTGCGGTGGCACTCGTGGGAAAACCTATGGGAGCCAGTGGCGTTCTTGGCGTCATGGGCGCCGTGGCGATCGATCGGTATTCTACCTGCGGTGTCGTAGCAGTAGACCTCCCACCAGAGGTTGGGAAGATGAAGGTGTTGCCCCCCTCGGGAGGAGTCATGGGGCTGGTGGCTGCAGACTGACACTGCACCACCTCCAGGCTGACCTGAGTGTACATGTTGCTGCATCCAGAGGGGGCCGGGGAGCTGGGCACCGCAGGCATCTTCAGGGAGCCTGCTCCTTTGGTGACCCCTTCAGGGAGGTTGTCGCCTAGATTAGCATCTTCTTTGGTTTCTCCAATCGTCGACTTTGATGTCTTCTTTTGGACTGGATGGTCTTTGTCACGGAAAATGATTGAGGGGCCCTCGATTTGCATTTTGCTTTGTTGAAGATTGCTTATGGGTTTGTTCGGCGCATGTTCAGTCAGACTTTTCTTCTCCGTGTGACTGTTGGCTGTGGACACCTGACTCTCAACACGTTCCTTTCCCACCTCCTCCCCGGTATCCACGGCTTCCCTGTCAGCCTTATGGTCCTTATCCTTCTCTATCTTCGCAATTGGCCCAGCTACAGCACTGACGGATGCCTTGGCCACCTTTTCATCCTCGTCATCCAGGGACTCTGTTGTGCTGTCATGTTGCGTCACTAGGATTGTAATGTCCTGGTCCATGCTCGGAATCCTGTGTGTTTGTGGCCTGCCTGTTGACTGGGCGGTAACTTGTGAGCTGGCTAACTGAGCCGGACCCTTCTCTGGGCCCCCGTCGCCCATCCTAACTTCCCCTTCCACCTGCCCCAACTCTCCTTTCACCATGTCCGAAAAGGTCGAGGCGGTGGGTGTTCGCGGGGTCATGGGCGCCGTGGCAACGGAGCGATACTCCACCTGGTGAGCCATCTGCACCTTGCCGTCGTTGCTCTGCACTCCCTCTGGGAACACAAACGTGTGACCACCCCCGGGGGGCGTCATGGGGCTGCAGGCCACCGAGTGGCTCTGCACCACCTCCAGGCTCACCTGGGTGCGCATGTGCTGCTGCCCCGGAGGGGCAGGGGATGGTGGAACGGGAGGGACCTCCACTCCTCCTCCTCCTCCTCCTCCTCCTCCCCCTGCTTCTCCTCCTCCCTGCTCAGGTTTCTCCTTTCCTGTGGTATTGTCCACAGAGAGGGCTTCAGCCATAGCCCGTTCTTCCTGAGTATTTGGTTTCTGGTTTCTTGTTTTGCTGTCAGTCGGACCACAAGAGGACAATGTGGCTGACCTGGTAGATGCGGCCACCACTTTATTTTCCGTCGATGGGTCATCTGTGCTGGGCTGGTCACTCTCCAGTGGGACGCTCTCAGTCGGGGGGCAGCTGTCGGCCGCAATGGGGGTCATGACGGCCAGGGGCTCCGCAGGAAGGACGACAGTAACACCGTCTACCGCGACAGCGGGGTCTACAGCCGCTTCAGAGCTCTCCAGCTCCTCCTCTTGGATGTTCACTTTTTGGACTTCTGGCCGGTGGTCCTCTTGGCTGGCTGAGCGCTGGCCGGTGTTGGTGGGAGACGGCTCTGGGCCAGCTCTCAGAACGTCTGCTCCGCCCAGATGCTCTCTATCATCGGTGTCTCCGTCGCAGTGCTGACAGTCCTTCACAGGTCCCCCGCTCTCGTCCTCGAGGCTGCCCATTCTCTCCCCCCGCACAAACTCTGACCGACAGAGACCTGCAAGGCACGGCCACGGTGACTCTCGTGTTTGTTTTCATGCACATGACTGTCAAGAGCACACATCTCTGACGTTTAATGTGCCATGTTGTTCATACGGACATCAGGTGTTATGTAAGTGTTAGTCTCACTGTAAACTATTTGACCTGAACTAATAACATTGTGGATGCTCAAGTTGAATAGATTAATTATAAGACCTTCTTATAAGATATACAAATAAACATTATGTTTTAGGTATGGTACAGTATGGTTCTGTGATTTAAATTAATCCAGAATGGTATAATTATTAGCTTCTCAGATCTTCTGATGGTGACGACACTTCCCACATTTTAAATCATCACACAGTGCATCACAACATGTGGTTGCACGACACCGTTGTTCCAGATCACAAGCATGCACCGGAATTCATAAAGAGTATTAACATCAGAAGAGCAGTAATCCCCAACACAACGAGGTGCAGCAGAGAGAGTAATGAGTGAGGGACATACCTCAACAATGGAAGCCAGGTTTTAGTCTCTTCATTTTCTTTTCTCCAGAAGATTTTAGACGTAATCTGCAAATCCTCGTGTTCACAAAAGACACATGGCTATCCGGATAGATGGTTCATCTTGATAGCAGCGGCTACAGGTTTGTCTCTAGAATAATCTATCTTCGGCAAGCCTCTGGCTTTAGCTGTGGCTGTGTCTGTGGAAGCCTTCAGATTTCCTGTTTCCCTGGAAACCACCGTGGAGTTTCTGGCAGTGAGTGGTCATGTAATGACAAAATATCTCTTCTGCTATCCAATCATAGACAAATTACAGTAATTAAGTTCAGGTTTCTATAATCACACAATGATGACTGCGTGCACAGGGTTTAACCTGTGAATTCCACAAGTTGACTTTATTGAAATAAATGAAAAGAAGCATCAAATGTGGGGGTATTGCCACTGCAGTGAGATATTTGCACAGTGTTTGCACTGTGAAAAGTAAGTACATTGAAGGACATTCATTTAATAGACTATACTCTCCTGATTAGTTATCAAAGATATTTGACTTCTGGGATCTCAATCAAGGTAGTCATACTCTCAAAATACAGAACATTTTGGAAAAGATGTATGCAGTTTTGCATAATATATATATATTATTTTAAATGAAGACTCTAAGAAACAATGTTTTTGTTGTTGATGTCATAATGTAGCTCACTGGGAAAGGATACGAAAATCTACGCAAGTCTCAGAAGGAGCTAGCAGATATCTTACTCCCACACACGTCAGCACTCAAAAAAATAAAAATTTTCAATACCGCCCCCTCACAAACACACACTTCTAGACACACACACACACACACACACACACACACACACACACACACACACACACACACAAGCACATGCAAGCACAGACAAACAAACGCACACACACTGCACTCCTCTCACTCATAATTGTTGGACCACTTCAGTAGGCCTATTGAGGTACTACTACAAAGCAGACTTATGTTGCTGATATTTTTATTCATTTGGCCATTGAATATGTCCTCTTTTCCTCCACCGAGTATAATGTTGAATCACGCCTTGGCCAGGACACTGTGTACTGAGAGCAGAATTCTCTCCAGTAATTCAAACGCCCAACAAATCCCTGGCAGAGTTCTGTTGCCTAGCAACTCGTAGTGTGATGGAAGGGGGGAGGATGGGGTGGAGATGTTACTTGAGCCAGCCAGGGCCAAGGTAAACAGCTCTCATCACTTTCTCATCAGGAGCCATCGGACTGCCAGCGGCGCACTACTCAGTATTGTGCTGGTGATAATGACTATGTTGATTGGTAGATAAGTAGCCCTCGCCACAGAGCAGGGAGAGCATGTATTTACCCGCCCTGTTCAACTCCGTGGGCGTTGTTTGGTTCACCAGGCTATCTATCTATCCAGTGATACTATTGTTACTGATAGAGGGGGATGGGTGATAACATTAGTTTTTCGAACAGATTTTTATTGATTTAGATTGATTGAGATACACACCAAAAGTATGTGTCATAGTGTATTCCGTCCGTTTGTCTGTTTGTGTCTCTCTATCTAACTTCAAGGTTCAGGATTCAAAGGGCTTTATTTGCATGAAAAACGTACATGTACATTGCCAAAGCTCAGAAAGTAAAAGATCAAAAATACTATATCTATCTACCTATCTATCTATCTATCTAACTATCTATCTATCTATCTATCTATCTATCTATCTATCTATCTATCTATCTATCTATCTATCTATCTATCTATCTATCTTTGATGGCATTTTCTTTTCAACATTGTTGACACACTCAAGGCAAGACAAGACATTCATCCGTAAACAGTCGGGTTTCAATTGGTCTACAGCTTCTGTCCAAAGACCTTGATGGTGTCTGAGGCTTTGTCTGCCGCTCTCCCGATGGTCTCCTGAGCCTGTTTGCTGGCCTCTTGTGCAGCTTCAAGAAAAGTCAAGCATTAGATTATCACATCCAGATATACCAATTCAGCTTCACTCATCTAAATGGAATCCATACACCTCCATCATTTATTTGTTCATTCATTCGATTATAAATTGTTTATTTTCAGCCATTATACTGTAATCTTTTGATGTAGTGTTACCTCGTCAAAAAATGTCTTCGAAAGAAAGAAAAAGGAAAAAAAAACATATATTTGACTATCTGCTGCTGTTGCACCCATCAAGAATGGAGTTACAACCAAAGTCAGCTATGATAACCAAAAATGTCTCCTCTCTCTCAGAGAACATGGATGGATGTGTGTGCATGTGTGTGCATGTGTGTGTGTTGTACCTATGTCGGTTGTATCCTTGGTGGACTGCTCCACCTGCTGCACAGCTGCCTGAGCTGCCTGGACTGGAAATACAAGAGTAAAAAAAAGAATAATCATAATTCTCTCTACCTCCATAACTTCAACGATTCTCTGTTCAAAATGTTTTGGGTGTTTGGATTGTTTAAACTGTTTTCCTGCTAATTCATTCAGCCAGTGCATTATGCAGTGATGGGCATCATGCAACTACTACTACTACTACTACTACTGCAACTACTACTAATAATGATGATATTGATAATAATAATAACAACACTATATTATGGATCATCACTTTACAGCACTGTACCTGCCGAATCTGTAACTCCTTTTGCTGCGGATTGACTGGTGCTTTTTAGGCCCTCGAAAGACTTCTTAAAGGAGGCCATAGTTGATCCTTTCCAGTCGTCTCCGGTTGCCCAGCTGTGGTCTGGCGGCAAAAAATTGGTCTAAAGAGGAGATGGAGGGACGGGCCGGTTTAATACCCCCTCCCTCCCCCGCTGTATGGGCCTGATGACACCCGGTCTGGGCAAATTCTGAGCGCTCCGGATTACCGGAACAAAGGGCCGACCAAAGGGGAGCGATTAGCCTGGCATCCCAAATATGGCAGCTCCCTGCCGCGGGCCGCAGCCTCCCCTCGCCAACTCAGCAGATTCTAATGTTTTGATCGTCACCAAGCAAGGCACAAACTGCATGAAAACAAGATAAAAGATTTGCTAACACGATGCTTAAACGGCACCGTTGTGTTTTAATAAGAAGGAGGTAACTTGAATTTGTGCATAAAGTTGGATTTTTTGTTTTATATTTTAAAGCTATTTCAATTAAATGTTTGTGTTCACTTATTTTGCTTTTGTGATCAACTTTTATGGAAAAAAAGGAGTTGCATGGAAATGGTAATTGTGATTTTAAGCAGCACTCAACAAGTGGTTGATTTTTTTCTCTTTTTTTATTTACAGAGGATTTGTTTGTCTGGCTTGACACATACATTGTTATATTGACACGTCCTGTATTTTAAAGCACATATTGTTATGATAACCGTGATGATCTCCAGACATTACAGATTGACTTTAAAATCTTCAGAACACACAAACAAACACACCCATACGCACACACACAAATATGTATCGTTTTTCCATTTCTAACAGATAACTAACTGGAATGATTCACGAGTAACTATAAAGATACAATGTATAAAACTCTTACTTCAAAAAACCTTTAAATAAATAACTTTTTCAAATCAATGCAAAAGAGAAAACCCACAAACAGGCAGTTTAAACACACTTAGAGAGGATATCGATGCAATCCTATCTGCTTGCAAATAGACTTAATTTATTGTTAATCTTTTCAACTTCCGTCGGTCGGAAGCTGAGGAATACATCTATTGCACATGTTTCTAAATACAGATACGCACGAGTACAGAGCCACAAGCCCTGGTGCCGGACTCATTTCATTGGGAGGGAGTCAAGGAAATGAGTGCGGCGGGGCAGTCCTACGTCTCAATAAATACCTACACCCAACACATCACATGAGTAACATGACATTTACAATATCGAATAATAAAAGATTGGTCTCGAAGGAAGAACTGTTGTTCTGAGGGAATGCACCGATTTTTTTTAATTTTCGGTCGTTTTTTTTTGCAATGGAGGGTATTATTATTGTTTGGACATGTAGTCGGCGTGCGTCCGTTTTATTGTCAGAAATGTAATTGTGCTGCTGGTTGTGTTGGTGGCGTTCAGGGGATGGCTTTATGCTTCTGGTTCATAGTCCTGCGGGAAACACAGAAACAGTACTTAGAGAAGGAAGGCACACAGGCCATGCATACAAATATACTTTATAAATGACAAAAATATCATATAATATAATAAAAAAGAGTAGTTCAGATCAAATGTATTCTACTATTAGACAGAAATCCCTCTAATATAAATAAAGACGTCATACATTCTGCTGGTGCAGTTCTCCCTGATAACCTGTAGAGGGCAGCAAAAGCTCGCACCACTTTCAAGGACGTGTCGTGAGCACATTTTTCTTCACCATTGCTATGCCGAACAGGCTTCCTCCTCACAGCCCTACTCCATTTCCTCAGCACATGATCGAAAAAAATAGAACAACAAAAAAGCACTTGGTGTGTCCGTGTCATTCCTTCGACACATCTAGGTCATGGGTTTCTGTATGTCCCACTGGTGCCCCCACCGTCTAGCATTAGCCTACTAGGCCAGAGTCACAGGACTAGTACCCGTGGCAACGGATGGGCTCAGCCAGCAGACTCCATATTTACAGCAATGCACGAGACCCTGACGGTAGAACCTGTACCCACAATGCACTGGGTGCTAAGCGTCACCACCACACCCCTCAGCCTGACTGAACACACACACATACACACACACACTCACACACTGCTGGTATTTTCAAAGGGTCTACTGGGGGAGGGGAAGAGATGTAGAAGATGAGGCAGGGGGGGCTGAGGGGGAGGGGGGTCCGTGGATGGAGGACACCGCCATTCACGCTTCAGCCTGGGAGAAATATGCAATTCATCCCGTGCTATTGACGCCATATTATATCACATTAACGTGATTTTGTTCTCTGAAAAATGTTCTGAAAATAACCTCACTCGCTCTAATGGCAGATTATTACAATAAAATACAATTAAAACCATGAACCACTCAAAGGATTATACCTTCCTGCTGCATCACTCCTCCACCCTGTAACGCTTGCTATCGATTCAAACAAATCACGTGAATGTATTTTTTTCCTCGGTGTGATGGAAGGGGTCGAGTCCTATCCTCATGGTCGGGAGGAAGCGTGCTCTAGCGTCAATCTGCCTCTACTCTGGTCACATGTTCCCCCGACACACATGTGCAAATACGCCCACGACGCTCACGATGCGAGCACCGTGGCCTCGCAGGGCTTGAAAGGGCACTCTGCTTGCTAAGTCAGTTCTCTGATCCATCTATTTATAGAAAACATAAACTGAAGTAGAAATAAAAATACGCTTCACTCTCTCTCTCTCTCTCTCTGTCTCTCTTTGTTGATGTGTGTTGATTACAAACCTCACTGTCTGTATTTGCAGGAGCTCAGAGGCAGGAGAGCAAGTGGAGGGAAAATACAGAGGAGTGGCGATAAAACACTAAATCCACACTGAGTAACCACGTTGAGTTGTTGAATATTAACATCTCTCATCGTTCTCACATAAAAGCATCACTTGGAGCTGAGCCGAGCCCTCTCTCTCTCTTGCTCTCTCTCACACTCTGTCCGTATATCTCTATTTCTCTCTGTCGCTCTGTCCATCTGGTTCTCTCTCTCTCTCTTTCTTTCTGTCACTCTGTGCATCTGTCTGTCCCTCTCTCTTTCTCTCTCTCACTCTACATATTTCTCTCTTTCTCTCTGTTGCTCTGTGACAATGTCCATCTCTCTTTCTCTATGTCGCTCTGTCCATCTCTGTGTCTCTCTATCTCTATTTCTCTCTGTTGCTTGGTCAGTCTATATGTCTTTTTCTCTGACTCCGGGTTTCTCCCCTTCAGTCTCCCTCTATCTTCCCCCCTCTCACGCCTCTCTCTCTTTCTCTGTCTCTTTCATTCTATCTCTGTCTCTCTCTCCCTTTTCCTTTCTCTGTCTCTCTCTACCACCTGCCTTTCTCTCTCTCTCCATCGCTTTATCCTACCTCCCTCTCTCTCTCTCTCTGCCCCTCCCTGTCTGTGTGTGTATCTCTCACTCTCTTCACTGTCTCCAATCCACCATACACTCCCACCACCAAAGCACCATTCAAAGCCATTTGCTTCCCAGCTAATACCCTCTGCACTACTACTGTGAAGCACATCGATATCCAAGTGATGCTTTGAAGCACTTCCACTGGAGCAGGGTATAGATAGATACCGGAGGACCCCTTGTGGTTTCCTGTGCGGTCATCGCTTACCTGCTGGCTCTCGTCATACGTCTGTCCTTCTGGCTCTAGCATCCCCTCCTGGCCCTCTGTAGCCTCCTGGCCGTACTCCTCAGGCTGGACAGACAGAAGGAGCAGAGGAGCACGGGGCCGAGAGACATGCAGGAGATGAGTAGAGGGAAATAGGAAAGAGAGAGGAGGAGAGGATGGAGAGAGGGTAGATATTTTTAACATTTAATCGGTATGCATTCATCCACATTAATTGGCAATTCCATAGATATAATACAGGCCGAGCCAGAATGGGAGAGAGAACGAGAGGTTTCTATGTAGAGAGAGAGGGATGTGGGGGGAGTTGTTTTAGTCACGATGCATGCATTTACACATAGTTAATTTGCATTCAACACATACAATATGCATATATGATACACTCTCGTTCAGAACGAGCCAGTATGACAGATAAACTATTATAGATACTAAAGCAGACATATTGAAATCATCCCATCATATTGTATTCAAACAAAAGCTTGTCTACAGATGGAGATATTTACGTCAAAACAAGTACGTTAATCTCCAAGTATCTTTTACTAAGAGGGTTACTGTGCAGACGTAGCTCATATCATTCACAGCACCTGCTACTACGGTCCCTTTCTAACAAGGCTAGTTAGTTTGGCCCACATTTATTTTTAAACCCTCCTCTAATCAGGTCAATTAGGTCAGGAAGGCACGGTGCAGTCTTGTGTGTCAAATGCAACATGGGCAGCATTTCAGCCCACCGCAACAAATGCAAGTGACCACACGGATCATTTGGATGGAAATATCTGATTAAATACAATATGTTATATATGGTATATTATGAGGGTATCATCTGAAAAAGACCATCATTGTAGTATTATTATTTCTAAGGCACCAGCATGAGACTGGCTTTATTCCCTCATGATTGGGACAATTCAATTGGGTCTGTTTGTTTGTAAAAAAATGTATCCCAATGTGAAATGAAAATTGGCGCCAAATCTTGATAATGTATATGTTCTGATTGAATTTGCAGAAGAACAAGTGGCAGAAAACATGGGGGAGAAGAAAAGCACTTGTTCTTCAACAGCGAGGCCCTTAACCAAGCCTATTAGTCCGGGTGCCAGAGATTTACTAGATTACTGTGTCCGGGGGGGAGGGTCTAAGCCTGCTGGAGGGTTTTATCGGGGTTTGGCGGGGGCGATGATGGAGGGAGTCCTGCCGCTGTCGTTAAAAAACTCGGAGGCTTTAGTCAGCGAGTAGGAGCGAGGAGTGAGAGGAGAAACGACCCAACGGCCCCGACACATGGCGGTTGGTCTCTGGGTTCAGTTATTAGCTTTACAACAGCGGCTGATTACGGGCTTAGTGTCCTGCCCTCTACCCACAGAGACCAAGTGGGCCAATATTAAAGTTTGCCGCTTGTTAATCTATAATTAAAACCTTTCACCCTCTAACCCGGCTGGCCGTGCCTCGCTCCAGTTTCTCTGCCACCAGATCCCGCCGGATTCTGTTGTTTCACGAGGGGGTAAAGAGAGACTGGTAGACATTGATTAGCAGGCGGTAATAATAGACGTGTTGTTAAAGGACAGAGGACAGATCCTTGTTCAGCAGGACTCCATGGGTAGGTCATTTCAAGTCACCAGGACATGGACACCTCCTGGCCAGCTGCTCCTCTCTATCCATATTGATCATAGGTTTTAGTGTGAATTTCTACCGTCTATTAGGTATCCTTCCTCTCACTTACTGGTTCCCCATTACTATCATAGGCACCCTTTGCGGTATCTTGTCCCAAGTCTCTTGAGAGTTGCATTCAGCCTCATTGGCGTTCACTGTGGCTCTGGTGTGAATAAACAGAGGGGCGAACCCGGGAGGGATCGTTTACGTACGTTCATGTCTGTGGGGAACTCATCCTTCTTCACCAGACCAGTGGCTGCAGCGATGTTGCCCATCGCTCCATGGGTCTTCTCGGCCACTGGATGGACACACACACACACACACACACACACACACACACACACACACACACACACACACACACACATAAATGAGGATTGACACGTGGCTTCTTCTTTCAATTTAATGAGGAACTAGTATCTAAATGTGTTTACAGAGACTCCTACACAGATAGGATGTCAGATGGGGTGTGGTCAGCAGCTAACTCACCTGAGCCAACGCCATCTTTAGCCTTGGAACCTGAAATAAACAAATAAACAAACACATGAGCCAAATAAATAGCAAAAAACATGCCTGCACGATGCATAGCCTGAGATGAGAAGACGGACTGCATGCCCATAGCTCAACAGCACTTACCAGGCTGCTCAGAGCGTATCTCATACCAAGGTTATTTCATTCTGACGTTGGGGCTATTAATCTCAGGTTCAATGCTTCATAACCGCTCCGACAGTATTCTGCTAGCTCACGCGTCGAGCAATTTCAGCCTTCTTCAGACTGCTTCCCATCCTCACGGAGAAGGGACTGTTTCTGGCGCCTTAAGAGCAGACAGTTCTCATTCCCCTGCTATTGATCCTCGCTCTACACTCCGCAACTCTGGGGATGGCTGTCACATTGTCAATGATCCCAGGACACAATGGAAAGCGATCTGGCTGCTGCTGCATAAAGGGAACCTGCGTCACTTTGCGAGTTTTGTCTTCCGTGTCTTCCGTGGCTGGTGAGCGTATATCCACTTCGACGCCCTTACTCTCCCTCGCTCTCTGTCACTCCTTGACCTTCGCACCAATCTCACTTATGTCAGATGTACCGCCACTAGTGTACTCCTTGAGCACTCCACGCAAGGCCCCGCTGGCCCTGATTACACAACCCGCAACCCCAACCCAACCTCCTCCTCCTCCTCTTTCTCCGCCATAGCATGGAGCGGTCTTACCCATAACTAGCCCCCTCCACACGGTTGTGACAGGAGGATGCCTCTTCATTTTAACCAGCTTCAAAGCGGACTTGGGCATACAGGAATACTGTGCTTTGTGTTACCCTCTGGGGAGTGCTGAAGCTCACTACACACACACAATGCTCGTAGCCGGTAGATCAGCGGTCCAGTGTGTCGATATGTACCTCTACTCCCTCAGTATATCGGCGTGGGATATAAATAGGGTAAGATGAACGTGGCAGCCATTTCCCTCGTTTAATGTGAGATTGAATTGTTCTACTATAATGCGACTCTAACGCGAGGCTGTGAATGAAAGGTTTAAACGTATGAAGTGAGTTTGATGGTGAGTCTTTGAACCTCGGAACAATACGAAGCACAATTCTGCCAACACTGACAACAAAACCCATTGAATGGGCTGACTTTGAAATAAGAGGAGATCAGATAAGACAAAAAAATTTACCAATCCCAGACTGGGAATTTCCTGCGTCGCTAGACAGGACGTCGCTGAGGCATCAACCTCCTTCATTCATTTTTAAACTGGACTGTACTCTGAATGGTAGCTTGGAGTGGGAGACAGAAGTAGCATCACCCTTCATCTGTTTCAGCTGTTTCTTCACGTCAGCTACTGAGTGTAGGGTATTAATCCCGCCCCCACTAGCACGACCTCCACCCTTCTGCCTCCACCCTCCCGAGGGTGACAGTACAGAGGGGATGTTGGTGGTGATGAAGAGGGAAGCGGTGATGGTGGTGGCGGTGTTTATGTATATGTGTGTGCGTGTGTGTGTGTGTGTGTGCATGACGGAGGTGGAAATGTACATCAGCGGGGGAGGAGGCATCTGTCCGAAAGTGGAGAAGCAGGCCTATAGCATGGCTCCCGCCCCTCCTCCACAGACAGACCTTCAAGCGCAATCACGCAGACCTTTTCTAGGGCAGTGGCGGCAGGCTCCACAAGCAGGAGAAGGCAGAGAGCCAGAGATATGTTCCAGATATCGACCCCCCCTACCCCACCCCAACCCAACACCCCTCTCACTCCCCTCTCCCCGACTTGGACCTCTTAAAGGCAGGGGGAGACCTGGATGAGATCCTGCCAGGGTGAAAGTGAGGGGCAGGAGTCACATGGCGACACATGCTTGACATGCCTGGTCATGGCTGTGATTGGCGGGGCGCGATGGAGGATAATGATCTGAGACACCGGGGAGCCCAGGTTCCTCCCGAGACTGCTGGGACGGAATTAGACAGCGTTGAAATGAACACCAATCATAGCACGGCCGTACGCAATGGAAAATACATTGTGTGTGTGTGTGTGTGTGTGTGTGTGTGTGTGTGTGCGTGTGTGTGTATATTTCTGTGCTCTTGTTCAGAGATGTGCATTGGGATGGAAAGGAGTGCATTAAAAAGGCCTGATGACTCAATGTTAATGGGCCGGAACTACAAACGAGACGTCAACATTAAGAGCACCGCCGCCTAACCGCGCACGCATTTTAAACACGATATCACTTCTTCTTGGTTTTAAGGATTTATGACTAACAACCTCAATGATACACAGTGAACAATACATAATCACTGGCCTTGGATAATTGACTAAATAGTGAATAGTAAATAGTATAAATATTGCAATTCCACCAAAAACATTTATTGCAGTAACACTGAAGAAGGGCCCACCAGCCTCCCGTTGGAGGGGACTGCTTGCTGTTTAGCAGCTGTCTCTTGGTTAATGTGTAGCACTGCTGGTGTAGACTGGTGCCAGAATGGACGCATCCTAATCTCCGATCTGTGGGAGACCTAGGGGCCGCTGGGTCTCAGCGTCCCGATCTGTTGCTGCTGCCCAGCTCACTGACACACTGGGAGAGAGGCTGCCTCCTCACACAAGCCCC
>JAOPJL010000002.1:11761140-11773976 GCA_027123545.1 Trisopterus esmarkii
CACACACACACACACACACACACACACACACACACACACACACACACACACACACACACACACACACACACACTAAACTCACACACACACACACTAAACTCACACACACACATCTTGGAAATTGAATACTATATATATTTGTATTCCCCAGGTAGAGCAATGACACATAAAGAGAATGCACAAAGAGAGAGAGAGAGAGGGAGAAATATATAGGAGATAGTTAGGCAGCTAAAGAGCGGGGAAAATAAGCGGATAAGAATAAATGCCTTAATTTCAATGCCTCAAAGCCAAATCTTCCCTGGCAAGCGGTGGCTGTGCCAGCAGGGGTGCGTGGCAGGGACATCTATGAACATGTCTTGCACCGCCTCCGCCACATTACTTACAATTTGAAGGAACACTGGGCAGCCCAGTATACTGCCTTTGGAGTCACTCCCCCTGTCGCTTTCTCCCTCTCTCTCCCCCTCCTCCGCTCCTCTAATTGGTTATCTATCCTCATTTAACCCCCACTCTTTGGTATTCGGGGGAACCGGCTTCTCATCGCAACACTTTTTGGTCAAGCGGAGCTCACTTTAAATCACCGAAGATAAGGACAAAGTATCTCTTCGGTCAATGCCGCGAAGTCGGGATGGGAGTCGTCCTCCCCCTCTCTCCGCACACACACACACACACACACACACACACACACACACACACACTCCCACACACATACTCCTCTGAAGGTTCAGGGCAGTTTTCTAAGGATGAAGAACTATCTCGCCTTGGCCCAGCTTTCCCCGTCATTATTGACCTGCTACCCGTCTCTCCAAACACAAACAGACCTACGCTTCATTTGTTTGACTCCAATGCATTTAGTTGATCTTGTTCCACATCTCCGTTGTTGACGGTCGAAGCGCAATTCACCGAGCAAACTTTGTTTATTCCTCCAGAAAGCTGCGTCATTTGAGCATGTTTAGTTTACGTAACTTGTTACACACTTTCACAAAACAAAGCTGAAACACAGGTCTACCCTCCCGGGGAGAGAAAGACACAGAGACAGACTTGTATTAAGCGGTTTGATCCGGTGAGGAGAGTTAAAACCCTTAAAGAGACTGGTAAATAAATTGTGCTGAGCAGCAAAATCGTAAAAGGAAGGAAAAAAACTGCCATAATGCATTTTTTTATGAAAAACATAAATTAAAGTTAATTAAAACATATCCCTTGTGCTGGAGCCATATTTAAGTAAATTGGGTATTTAACAATGTACTGATTCTCATTCTCGTCTGATATAAAAACCAGTCTAAGCCTGCTGTGAAAGCTTGAAATCGTCCTCTCCATCCCGCTGCTACATTTCTCTGTTTCAGATCCACTACTGCCTTTCATTTTAGCCACAGCTCCCAGTTTTCATCCATACCTCAGCCGCACCATATCTTCTTAATCGTTGGCAGGCAATCATGACTAGTGTCCAGCTACAAGGACTGTGGGCCATTCACTATCCCCACTGGCAGGGAACCTAGTGTCAGTGATCTCTTTAATGGTGCCTGCTCGCTGGCTCTCTCTCTCTCTCTCTCTCTCTGGCTCTCTGGCTTTCTCTCTGGCTCTCTGGCTCTCTCTCTCTCTCTCTCTCTCTCTCTCTCTCTCGCTCTCTGTCTCTCTCTGTCTCTCTCTCTCTCTGACTTGCACTCTCTGGATCTGTCTGACCATCCCTTGTTTGCTTTTCGCCATTTTCATTTTGTTGTTATTTCTTTCAGACATATTTTGGTCACCAAAACTGTCATCTTTGTTTCAATATGCGACAGACTTAAGAACGCTAGACTAATCTTTGCCCTTCCTCCTTTGCACCTTCTCCTGAACACACACACACACACGCACGCACACACGCAAAGCAGGCAAACACCCTATTCTTCCCTGTCTGGAGTTGATTTATGCTCATGTTTTACCTCCTCTTCTCCTCCCTGCTCCTTCCCCCCTCCACCCCCTCCCGCCCTCCTCTCGCTCCATCTCTCCAGCCTGGTCTGTGTGTTTGTCATCATGATTATAGTGGGGGGGATTATAATTGAATATATATTGGTCTTTGTCCATGCACAACTCTACATTAACTTACTATAATTGTCCCCCCCCACCCTCTCTAATCCAGGCCGCCTTTTATCTTCCCACATAAAGGAGAGCTAATCCCCAAATCCCTGTTTACTGCACGCCGTCCCCTCTCCAGCTCACTTGATGAGGTGCAGTTGGCTCCCTCCGCGGCTGCGGTAGCCAAGGTCTGTGAGGTTGAGGTATGATGTCTCATGCCAGGGCCTGGTTTGTATACCTGAATACTTTAGCTTATGTCATGGTCTATTGTAGGGCTTAATACCCAATCTTTCAAACTATCTAGAGCTTAGTTTGGCCCTAGATACATTGAAAAGGGTTTAAAATTGTGTTTTTTAATTGATGAAAATGTCTTAAAGCAGAGGGGTAGGCAATTTGGGGGAATCAGCCAGAGGAGGCTAGATTTTGAAAGTATCCAACCGAGAAAAATCCCTTACATCCCTGTAGGCCACCGCCCAAAGCCGCTTCCCCAAAACACATGACCAGCTCGCTAGCTTAGGCAACAGTTCTGCCTACCCTTGTGGAATCATGCACAATGAGTGAACTGGCAGTGTATGTGCAGGTAGCTGGGTAGGTAGGTAGACAGCAACCATCGAAACATCTCATCCAGGCCGAATAAAAGTATTGGTTAGGCTTACAGGACGAAGATACAAAAATACTGAGAATTTCGACAAATTTGACAAAATGGTTTTATATGGTTATATATATAGGCTATGTATCTTGCAGAAGTGCGTTTTTATTAATCAAAGTGTTAAACACATCTACAAAGGGAATCGTAGATAGATATTCAACAAGCTAAGGCTAAACCCAGCTGGAAGGAGAAGGAATCCTTGATAAGTGACTTGTCAGAGTAGCCCCCCCTCCATCCCAACCCCTGTTCTGGTTTCTGTCCGTGTGGGAAGACAGCAAACACATAGGCTGAGCCAATGACTGAACTACAACAACCAAAAAAAGCACACAGGAAGCGTCCAAAGTTATCATTTAACAGCGGGAGCTCTCCGCCTCTAATTAGCCCTGCTCTTCTGCCCCAAATCGCTGTCCGCACAGAGACTGAGTAATCGGATAGTACCATGCGGGAGTCTGGTCCTCTTTCACTATATCAAGTAGCCCTGGCCTCCCACTGTCCGATATCTGGAGATGCTATTTATGATTTACCAGAGGCCTCGCCCGTTCATTATGCAACCGAACTGCAATCACTCGTTGTCTAAATCCCACCGCACTTTCTGGCCTTCCTTTGTGTTCCACAGGGTGAACTCCTGCCAGATCAGCCCCGCGCCAAAATACGTCCGGCGATGACTCAGGGCAGACACATTGTTGTACGGTGTTTTCTACTTTCTTTTTTTTTGTCGCCGTATTACAATTGATGTTAAAATTCATATTTCATGAGCAGGGGCGATTCATCCTGTCGGTGGAGGGGATTGAACAGTGTAGCTCAGCGTGACTTCGTTCACAGTGGGAGGCAGGTAATCTGACTTGATTAACAAACGAGTGACATCTGTTGGCAATTAACCTTGAGACCGGAAGCGTGCGACCCTGGACTGGGCCAGCGAGTGCTGTGGGGGGGGGGGGGTGCTGGACGGAGTGCCAGGTCCCTTCATCCAATTACATTATTCTAACTCTCCAGCTCTAGAGAACTCATGGTGGGATCCCGGTGGATGAGACCACTGAATTCATGTGAAATGACCCATGTGTATTTGCTCATGCTATTTGAGTTGAACCCCACGTTGCTTTCTTAAGGGGCAAAATTAAACGATAATATAGATGTTAAAAGATTAATGATTGGTCGATGGCCTTTGTAATCTACGTAATACTAGTATCTATGGTTTCACAGTGTCAATGTTTACAATAAAATTTGAAAAGGTTTCTGAAATTATATTAATATGTTATTCAATGATGACTTATGATTTACCCTTGTGGATAACTGCTTACAGAACAGAGGCTCAATGTAAAAGCATAGATTCCAATACTCCGTACTTCCACAAGTAATCATAACGATTTTCTGCAGCGTTTCTCCAAGAGACAGCGGAGTGCTGATTAAAAACCATAAATACAGAAAGACAAAATTAAACCTAATTTGCTTCCTATTTAAATAAGAAATATATTTGACTGACTAAACCAATCTTACTTCTTAAGCATAAAATGTATACACCAAAATGTATACACCAGGATAGTTTGAGAAATAAACATGTTTGTCTCATCACGGCAAAGGATAACAGAACCGGCGCACGAATGGAATTAGAAATAGATTCTCGTTCTATAAACAACACAGAATAGAAAAAAAAAAATTATCCATTGTTCAGTACCATTAAATAAAGCGGTAGAAGGGATACAAATATAACCTCGAGAGGAAAATTTGTCCAGTTAGAGTTTGCTTTAGAATGGATTAACCGTGTCTTTCACCACAAACACCATCCCCAGATGAAGATGTAAAGGGCCACTGAAGAGTGTGAAAGAGGGTGAAATAAATGTGTTCCAGTTAATATGAATAGATGTAAATAATGGCCACGGCTACGTTTTTGTTCCCTTTTCCACTTCATTTGCGGCGGCGAAGAATACTGATGAATATTAAGTATGTTTACTCAGACTCATATGTCAGAGGAGACGCTGCACCACAAACACTCTGTCAAGATTGTGTTGTTCTATTAATTTGACAGCCAAAACCCATACATCATTGTGGGTTTTTTTGTGTTTCGTCAGATTACGTCGAATCCAGGTGGGAATTAGGATGTGATGATAATGAGGAGGCTGTTTAGAGACCAGACCTTGTTTAGTTAGTTCCGCTAGTTTATTTGCTGTGTACTTGTGGCTGAAATCAGTCTAATGCCTTACCATGTTTACATAATTCACCCTATGAGATGGAAAAATACAGACATCAGACATTTACAATATCATGTAACATCCAAAGTGCTTTTATCAGGCATCTCGATTGTGACAAGTCACAATTGTCAAAATGAATCACGCTTGATAAACGTCAAAATGTTATGAAGTCATGAAAAAAAAAAAGGCTTCATAAGAAATGTTTCTCCTTGCAATTCTCACTGCTTGTGAAGTCTCTTAGCGTTCTGTCCAGAACTCCCTGAGAGTAATACTCCTTCCTCCACACAGAATCCCTCAGATGTGGCCGTAGCTCTCCACCCCCCCCTTCCCCGACCGCAGCAGCCTTTATCCCCCAGCCGATCGATACCTACCTCAGCTACTCCAGGAACCCACCACCCTCCTCGTCAGCTAGAAAAGTGATGCTTTCGGAAAAAAAAAAAATGAAAAAAAGAGAAAAAGAAAATGTGGAAGCAAAAAAAATGATTTGGTGTAACGGCCTGCTTGCGTGAGCGTTGGCAGGCTTATCTCCATGGGGGGGTTCTCAGCCTCGTCGGGGCGGAGAAAAAACCCACGGCAACAATAACGCGGCCTCGCCTTTCATCATCGACGGAAAATAGAATGAAAGTAAAGACTCGCAATTAAAGGAACAGTGGCGGCTGTTTCCGATCCGTGAAACTCTTACCGGCTTTGCCTATTAAAACATCTGTAGGCCTTCCTCCCACCCGCCATTAAATATTTAGCCCAGCCCGTTTCCTTGTCGTGACGTAAATATCCTAAAGTGTTGCCGCTAAAGTCTCCCCGTGGGTAATTATTAAAAGTGCTTTTAATGGAGGGTTTAGAGGTTAGCTCATATCATTCATCAAATGATGTGCCATTTATACATCATGAATTGATCGTATCATGTTTACATTTCTGTGCACTTAACAGTAGCGCCGCCATCGTGGGCCACTTCCTGTAATCACCGTCGCATTAATACGGAGGCTTCCTCCAGACTCCTCTCCATAGAACATGAATGCCTGCGATTGAACCCGGGGCTCAGAGAGATCCTGCACAAACAATGCCTCATTACAGTTCTATTGTATGATAATGTGCACCCGGTCTGAAAGGAGGAGAGGAGCCACGTGGATCCATTTGGCCCCGGTTGACGGTTCATACCTACTCAAAAGTCGCATAGCCACCTTCGCTTCTTAGCTTTGTTCAACAACGTAGCCCTATTCTCCGGCGGGTAGTGTTCAATCGGGATTGTGTTGTACAAAGGTATTCTTTGAGAAGTGTTATTTTCACAGGGAAATCAATACCAGGATGTGCGCCCAGCTAAGTGCATTTCTTAAACAAAACTCTTGAAGAGGCTCTGTGTGCCAGAAGCATCTGTGTTGAAGAAGTGGCGCTTATGATGACAACCACTATTAATATAGTTATTTATTTACCTCTCTTAAATCACTTAAGTTCGTAGTATTTTGAAGGATGTATGAAAGGCTTGTTCTTAGCACCTAGCTACTGCTGGGCCATCTCTATCTTATCGGTTCCTTTTGTATTTTAGCTTCTGGCTAGACACAGGGGATAAGAGACAATAACTATTCTCGGTTGATTTGTTGTTATAGCAGACTGTTTCAAAGCTCATCATTTCCCATCTGGGGTCAATTAAGTCAGTTCTTATTATCGTTGATAGAAATGAGCGCAGGGCTGCTTTTGCGAATGTGTTATGGCTAATAACACAGATGTGATGGGTCATGTTGTGTCACTGATGTAAAGTGGATCTTCAGGACCACTGAATAATCCCCTCATGCAGACTGCGAATACTTGAACAGGTTGTCAGTGAAATTGCATGGCACATTCTTCAATCTCCTGCTAGTTTTATCCATTGAAAAGTAAATTTATTTAAGTCCCCCCACCCCCGCTCCCCCCCATCCTTCTAGAGAAAATAACCAAATCTTTTGTCGCACCTTCACTGTCGCAGTACAATGAGAGGGTGCCGGGGAAGCAGGCCAAGAGCGCTATCTTCCTATTATATTCATATCATGTTATTTTCTCTTCCACAAGAGCCTCAATTCACATTTATTGAACATTGGGATTTGTCGGCGGCACGTAGCGCGCACGCGGGGGGGGGCGAGCACATCGGGGAACATTGATCCAATCTTCGCCAGGATTGGGGTGGGGGGAGGGGCATTTCCAGTAGAGACACAAGGACACATTGTGACTTTTTTATTTAAGAGATGAAAAATAATCAAACGTTATTCAAACATCATGTGCTCCCCCGAAACGTCGCTGTAGACACCCAAGGGTGCAGTTTAAATCCAAAGTCTTCTCCTCTCTCCTGTTTTGTTGTGGAATTTTCTGGGTGATATCACCGGGGAGAGGTGTGACTTGAGGCAGGAACAAACCTGCTGTTCCTCGCCACTTCAAACCAGCATAAACAAGCGGCTCCCTGGATACAGCCGCTGCTCTGCATGTGTGTACACCTGAAGGCACAGGAGCATACCAAATGAGGAAAACAACAGTACAGTGTGTCTTTGGGTGTCTTTGCATCCATTCATGACAAAAGAGAGAGAGCGAAAGAGAGAGAGAGAGAGAAAGAGAGAGACGCAAACAAAGTGCATGAGAAAGGGTTTGTGATGGTAGAGCTAGAAAGAGATGGAGGTTTGGGCAACACAGTGTTGTGTTGGTTGTTCTTCAGCACCGCCTCACACTGTTCCCTCCCCTGCCCTTTCTGGCTCCTGTTAACTCTGCTGGTTTACCACAACAATGATTTACCCTCCACACACCCGTCGCCTGCTATACGACCACATACTGCAGCTAGCAGTCTGTCTTTCGCACTCTCCACGTACTTCCCATACCCCCTGCTTCCTCACAAGCACACACAGGGCTACACCGCAACCCCCCCCCCCCCTCTCTTTAACAACCACCAGAGATTAATCATCCCTATCAAACAGCACGGCAACAATAGGACATTTGTATTCATTTAATTACGTTTAACTGGCTGTGATTTATCGCCGCTGTGACGCGATTGCGGGATGGCAAATCATGATGGGTTACATCACTGAGACGTGCAATCCCTTCTTCTTTGACATGATTCATCCTGGCACCTCCTCAATGATACCTTCCTCACATATTTGCCGTCTGCTCAGCTCTGACACGGGCCGAGCTTGGACAGGAACCTCACACGCGGTCGAATGGACGCGCTTACACCGGCGCCCATCTTTCTGCCCCGCACTGGGTCGATACGTGCGAGGAAACGCATTTTTGAAACCGGGGCGATCAACTTAAATATGGAGCAGCTAGAGAGTGTGAACTCATTGATTCCAGTGAGCGGATCGATGGCTAGATTAATCTACCTATAGAAGCGTTCATCCATTTCTGATCTGCCAATGTGGCGATGTTCCTGAAGACAAACCTCTTTTTACTGCCCGCTGCTTATTTTAGCTCAATTGAGCACAAGTGTCGACGTGGGCATGGGGCTGTTATTTTTCATGGCCCTGGGTGTTGTTAGGTATGGTGCATTTCTTCACCTCTAAATGAGTGTACTCTTCCACGCTAACCTGTTAAAAAAAGGAGGAGGATGGAATTGCCCTTTAAATAAGAGAGCCAACTCATTTGTTCTTTTGCATGGCTTTTTGGCTCAACTTTTGCTTGAGAACAGCCATTTACATAATCTAATGCCATCTCCTATTGCTAGTGTTATGTATAATAAATGGGGTAAAACAGAGGGAATGTTTTAAATGCCATTGCATGGACTATTATGAAAAAGAACAGGAGATATTAGTAATCACACTACACAACACATACAGACACCGGCAATGTTTGTCAGTGTATTGTGTGCACTTCAGGATGATATTAATATGGATGCAAGTTTATGAAAATAATAACATTCAAAAAGAATTGAGAGTAATAATAAAACCAACTCATAATGTAGTTGAAGACTGCTGCCACACTGGCTCAGTGTTTACATTAATATGCTGCTGCCAGGGATGTGTTTGGTTCTGGATAATTAAGGCAGGTGTACGGGTTCGTCGCTAGGCTATGATGGTATTTGTCAACACTAAGTTAAGACACAATAGAAAATGGTTGTTTGAGCGGCGACAGACAGAAAACCGGCTTGTTTCCTTGATTGGCCCTTAATCACCCTAGTGGATTACATCCAAAAAAGTACTTCTCATCAGATGCGTCGGTTATTCCAGCAAGCCACAATCGTTCTCCCAGGACGCCACATGAAACGGCGTGTTCAGAGGAAAACACCAGCTGCCTCATGTTTCTCACGTTATTTCGAGGTGCTTTAGCTACCTGTGTTTGCCATGAGAAATTAGGTGCTATTCTTCCTTTTTGGCTGTGCATGTCAACAGACAGTGACTCAAGCACTGTGCACATTCATGCACACACGCCGAAACACCGGCTTAAAACATTTACGAGGCGAACAAGCGAGAAACCTGGGTGTCATTTTTAACTATGTCCTTATAGATGTAATTCCAAACATCTGCTGGCTGACTTCCCTGCAGGTTTGACGCCTCCTGACCTGGGACCCTCCAGGGTCTTTATCACTTCCACTGAAGAGATCCCAGGAATGAGAAGCTTCAAAAAGGAAAAATCCTCAACATTTGCCCTTCATCTCATCCCAACACCTCTGACGAAAATCATGCCCGTCTCTGATTCCGGCCCCCCATCGGCCCGAAGGCATTACCATTCCTCTCCTAGTTGGATGCCTTCCATCCTGGCTCCACGGCCGCTCCTCTTGACAGGTCATGCAGGGTCTCCTAATGGCTACAGATGCTGGTTCACCTCACTGAGCGCAAGGGCAACACGCAGTGAAATGGAAAAATTGGTTGGTTTTACATAGACTGTCCGACTGCGGTTGGATACAGCGGTTTCATCAACCGCACAATGCAATATGAACACCACGCAGACTGCAAAGTGCGAGTTGCTCCTTTAATGACGCCAGGAGCTTCATACCACCACTGTGTCCTTGGGAGTCCCTGCTTGAGTGGTCTTACAAATGTGCATAATCCCTCAGAATCTCACTCAAGTCTTGCTTCCTTCTTGAAATAAACAGAGCGGGACGCAATGGACATATTTCAGAGATACCAAATATTTACAGATAGCAAATGTTTACAGATGGCAGATCTTGACGTCATCATTCACGTCGTATTGTTTACCATTTTCACACAGCGGTGTGTTTGACTATGTCGACTGAGTAACTAAGAAGCCCAATGCGGGCGCTTTGTTTTTCGTCGCAAACCAGCCATTTTGTCTATTTTTTTACGCGTATCAGACCACACAGGTTCTCTAGAAACCTGATTACGTTCTGCAGTTGTTCCTCTTTGGCTTTCTTCTTCTCTCGCTCTCGCTTGGCGCTCTGACTGACAGAAGCAGCACTCCGCTATGCTCTGTCATTAGGCAGCACTGGCTCAGATTGGATGAGCCTGATGACTTAGCGTTGTAAATAAAAGCCACCTCGTGTGTGCGGCTGCTCTGCTTCAGCAATGCTCAATATTTGCAGGCGGGAGATAAGGGCCTAGATGACACTTATTCCGTTTCAGTGGCAGCAAAATCAAAAGCCGCCCTAATTGAAAATTTCCACTGAACAGCTTTTGCCGTTACCACCTGCCGTCTTAAAATGTGGTTTTGTTAAATTCAATACTTTGATATTACCCCTGATAACCAGATTGGATGAACAATGTTGTTCACAGCATACACACTCGTCAATACATGGGTGAATAAGGGCTACTGGGTACAGCATATTCAGTGGGTGTCTACTGGGCAAGGGTTGTTACAGGGGATCAGTTTGTAATGAGTATGTAGTATGTCCATGCTGCACACAACCTAGGTGACTCTTACTGGACCCCAGACAAGGACACAGGGTGGTAGTGGTGAAAGCCAGGTTTATTGTAGGGTTTTGCAGACAATGATACATGATGCAGGTGTCCCATGTTGCCATGCAGGAGATCTCCTTGAGTGTGTGTGGTGCTTAACCTGTACACTGATTGCTTAATGCACAACAGGTGTGCAGCCTCACCCTGCCCCCTGAGTCCAATCAGTCTGACTCGGGCCAGGTGAGGCTGCTTAAACCAGCAATCATCCACACACACACTACACAGTGATTACATTGAAAAGAAAAGCTTGTTTGTTAGTTTCCAGCTAAGATTGAGATGGCCACTCTGTTATTACACATATGGTTAACCAGCTGTTATGTGTCACTTTTTCACTTTTCTTTAGAGTTAAGAGAGCAGTACTGTAGACTAGCAGCACACAACTCTGATTGGGTCACAGGCACCTGATCAAAGGACGAGTTCTGATGATAATCACAGCTTATCCAACAAAATAGCTCCCTTTGAAAGTGTTGCCTTGGAACATTTTTTCGCAACCTCAGGCTAGTTAAAAACTTTTATTGTTAAACTATACACTACACTAGAGTTATTTTGGTGGTAATAACCCTGACACATCAGAAATCATTTATGTAAAGTATTGGCTTGATGATGGAGGTTAAGTTTGTGTATTTATCTCGAGTTGGTTAGATTTGGATAAGGGTTTGGCGTAGTTACAGTTTGAAGTCAGCTTAAAGATGTGGGCGAAAAGCAATGCATTGTGGAAAATACTATTAGAAAAAACCTTTCTGAATCTGGCGTGCAGGCTAACTCCCTTTTACTTTCCCTTTCCATTATATTAAAACATTAAAATAAAAATACAGCCTAATGAATCAACTAAAACTTACTGGTATAATTGGAACTAAACAGCATTCTGTTCTCAATCTCCACTGCTGATGGGCCTTCTCTGCCTTTCAATTGCTTAGTTGCTGGAAGACCCTTTCAAACCTTTATCTGTGTTCTTTAAATGTAAAAGTAATTAACATGTTGGTTCAGTAATACCCTGTTTACTTTTTCAAAAGAGCTATGGTTATTAAGGTCAGCAGGAAACTGATGAGCACATCTCATAGCAATTTATTATATTAATTGCTTTCCTCCCATTCCTTTCCATTCCTATCATGATGGGGGCACTCTATTAACCTAAAACCCAATTTTAACCTTTAAGTCTTGTTAATAGAGATTAACCATATATTAAAAAACATAATTGATTGGCCATAATAATGATTGGTGTGGTGTAGTTTGATTGTATGCAGATGTTGTGATTTGTGGTTTGTTGTAGAAGGCTGTTGAACCCAGCCTACGTGAGATGTGTTTGAATCTGTGAACAATGGTTGATTCAAGTGAGTGATTTCAAGTAAATATCGAAATTAACAAGAATGCTATTCATTTTTACACATTTATTTGACTGTAAATCGGACCTCAAGGGCACTCAATAGCTAAAAAATATTTAAGGTCAAATCCCCCATTTACTGAGAAAGGAAATTATTTATTACAAAGCATTTAGTCCTACAGTCCTGCAATGGACTAGGCAAATGTCAGTTTTGAATATTTGCAGAGGGAAGTAGCTAGTCAAACGGTATGCCAATCAATGGCTTGCAAACACACCAACACTCCTCCGCAGTCTCACTCCTCCACACACAAGCTCTCATTGTTGTGAATCAGTGAATCATGAGTTTTAATGCGTTCCACTGATGCATCATTCCTCTTTCACTATTGTACTTCAACCTTCTTCCAATTGAATAAGAAAATCTGACAGTATCTGCTTAATCGCCATTGGTGTTGAGATGTTGTTTATTGAAGTGGAGCACAGGTTTGTAGTACGATTGTCATGACTGAGTGTATAAAGAATCTATTAAATTGACACCTCCCATTTTGAATTCAGCACTTGATGATTGATTGACAAAAGACAGTTGACAGGATAGGACAATTATAAATTCTGAAGTTGTACTTAATATACAGTATCTCCTTTATTTTGTATTTCAATGTCTGCAATAGCTCTCTCTCTCTCAATCAAACACCCTGCTAATTAGGTGTGTGTGTGTGTGTGTGTGTGTGTGTGTGTGTGTGTGTGTGTGTGTGTGTGTGTGTGTGTGTGTGTGT
>JAOPJL010000002.1:11791216-11801393 GCA_027123545.1 Trisopterus esmarkii
GTGTGTGTGTGTGTGTGTGTGTGTGTGTGTGTGTGTGTGTGTGTGTGTGTGTGTGTGTGTGTGTGTGTGTGAGCAGGGTCCCCGGGGGAAGGCAGGAGACTCGGGACCATCAGGCCCGGCTGGTCCAGAGGGTCCCAGGGGGGAGAGCGGTGTCACAGGAACCAAGGGGGACATGGGTCTCTCTGGATCACCTGTGAGTGACGGAGACCACTTCAGTACCCGCACCAGGGGCCACATCCTTAATCCCACACACACACACAAGGGGCCTGTAGCCTGGCTTTGTCATTATGGCCCAGGGCAGGACAGCATGTCAGGCTAACCTCTTATTATGTAATGAGAGAGTGTTCTGGAAAGAGACTCCAGAGATGAGAGCGAGCTCGGTGAAGATCTGTGGTTAGAGCCTCAACTAAAGAACCCTGGGTTTAGTTTGATGATCTGTTGGTTTGACAACTTGATGGGATGAACTTCACATCCCATGATGCAGTGCGGACTATACCTTTGACCTACAGTCCCTTACCTCAGCTCTTATATATTATATATATGTGTATATGTTCATTGAGATACGAAGGGCAACATTGCGTCTGTAACTCTTCACTCTCAATTTCCAGCTTTATCCCATACGGTTTAGTACAAAATTACAAAATTATATAAAATTCGTCCAACTCAGTTTTTTCCTCATTGGACTTTAACCACTCTCCGATCTGGTCCCTGATTGGAAGTCCCTCCACAGTCACCCTAACCCTGGTTTTCCCGCCCTTTCCCGGTGCTGTAGGGGTTAGACGGCCCTACTGGGGAGAAGGGCGTGGCCGGAGCCTCGGGCTCCATTGGACTGCCAGGCGCTATGGTACGCAATGATGCCCCTCCTCCATGTCTGAACCGACCAATCAGGCTCCAAGAAGCTGAGATGAGATAGTAGTTTGTACACTGCAGATGGGGACTTCAGGGGTCACATCAGAATGTACAGAGGAAAGACTATGCATTAAGATATAGAAAATAGATCTTTATACATAATATAAGTTGTGGCAATTTTAGCCTAAATTCTAAAATACATGTTAACATTAGCTCAGGAAGACATTGTCAACAGTATATGCTACATTATTAAAACGTATTACTTATTGGCCAATAGTTAGTGTAAGTGACTAAAGAGTCTAATGCTGAATCGGTGTGTAATCGGTGCGGGGTGCATTATATTTGATCACTCCAGTCAGCGTTGCTTGCAAAGTACAGGGGGTGTGCTTTACGTCTCGGGCCCTGGATTGATGTTCCAGGTCTGGGTGATGTGTAGTCACCACTGTGTACATTTGTGTCTGTTTTTTGTTTTTTTTAAACCTGCGTATCACAGGGCCCCAAAGGAGAGCCAGGGGACGGAGGAAGGTCAGAGCTGGTGAGGAGCTTTTCCTAATTACTTTCTAATAAGTGGATCTTTCTGGAAGGGGAGTACTTTAGAAGGGGATTAGATTAGTCTAACCGTTGTAAGCGTGTTTGACAGTCTCAGGGTTTTAACCCCTAATGGTGCAGTGTACTTGTAAGCAAGAGGCCCTATCCTAATGACGTGCGTGTGTGTGTGTGTGTGTGTGTGTGTGTGTGTGTGTGGGTGTGTGGGTGTGTGTGTGTGTGTGTGTGTGGGTGTGTGTGTGTGGGACGTCTTTGTCTGGATCTGTGTCTGCGTGTGTGCTCGGTGGGTATGCAAACATTTGCCAATGGTTCACGGGCACTTACTGTGCGGTACATGTTTGCATTTCATAAATATTCAGCAAAACCTGTATTAACAATTCCCCCCATACATAAAATATGTCCCCCTACCAGTGCCAGACTCAGGAAGAGCAGCGAGTGACTATGATTCATCGTTATGGCAATGAGGGTCAACGAGTCTGTCCTGTCTTGGAAGGACTGACATCCACTGCTCCCGATCGCCCGGAGCCATATTCAAAGAAGCTGATCTATAACTCATGTTTCCCGAGGCCGGTCAGGGTGACAAGAGGAGCAGTGTATCCTTGTCCACTTGCTCTGTGCCAAGGGTTTTTGCGATGACCCTCGCTGTGGCTGGGGGGGACGACGCCGGCCCCCCCTGACCCCCACGATGGCTTCTGACAAGGCCTGCGTCCAACACAGCTGTTTAAATATTGAGCTGACGGAGGGGCCACGCTCCAGCGATCAGCCATCACAGGGGTTGATGGGAAACTGTTTGACCAGTCATCACATCCCCCTCCCCCACCTCCACTACCCCCCTGCCGTGCATTTGCCATCATCATAAATGGCATGGTCCACAGGGGTGAATCCATCGATGCAATGCAAATGGCCGCTTTGCGTTCATAATTGCATGGTTTGCCTTATCTTGCATTGGCAGGCAAACGTAGAATAGCAAGTATGGACTCACGATGCCTATTGAGAATGTGCTTTTAATCGAAAAAAAATAGGCACAAAAAATACTTCCTTTTCCATTTCCTGTAAGGCTTAAATGGACTGCATCGTTTGCTGAGCCCAACAGTAATATCTGGTCAGGCTGTTTTCACTTTTGGACTTCTGGGAAAATGCCACTATCTTGTTCATAACTGTTTCATGACAGTGCTGTATCAGTCGATGCAACAGCAGTGTTTGTGGTTTTTGGTGTTTTTGTTTGTGTGAGTACATATTACATAGCGCCGGGAGTGACAGGAAGGGAGAGGAATGAAACACATACAAACCTATTTTAATCCCTAGTTTATCAACCATGTGACATGTATCCTATCCTCTTGTGTCATGTTGTCATGGCAAATAAAAAGTCAGAGCCATCGTAAGTGATGCTGGGAGTGTTGAAGGTGCCATTCTGTAGACATGATGCCAGACTGCCAGACAGTACAAATACACTTGTGTTCTAGCAAGCAAGTGGCAGTGGCTTACAAAAAGATATGCTTGAGATGACTTTAAATTAAATCCACAAAGAAATCATAATGTGTTTTTCGTAGTGAGAGCAAAATCATTGGCTAGAGCCAATTTGCAATTTGAATAATGATGATGCGATTAGAATAACGAGAAATGGTTTGTTTTCAAATAATTATCTTAGACTTTTACAAATGAGGAATAACTTTTGTTTCCATAATAATATGTTAGAAACTAGTAGCCGAGCAATACTTACTTTCTTAGAATTGTTGTGCTTGATTTTTCAGGAACACTCCAA
The DNA here is from genome assembly GCA_027123545.1 of Trisopterus esmarkii. Classification (NCBI taxonomy): domain Eukaryota; kingdom Metazoa; phylum Chordata; class Actinopteri; order Gadiformes; family Gadidae; genus Trisopterus; species Trisopterus esmarkii. The sequence continues at coordinate 11,794,374 of JAOPJL010000002.1, forward strand.
TATGATCTATTTGATGAGAATTCGCAAGACAATCTCTACCAACCCACATCTCAAAAAAGCGTTCTTGACATTTCTACTCAATGTGAAGAATGATAACACAAATCTACCTGAACAACATATATATATATATATATGTTGTTATATATTAGTGATAAACCCTAATTAACCCAGCGCTTCCAACCTTTCCACCACACCTCAACACTGTCCTCACACATACAGAGTCCCAGTCGGTGCTGGTGGGGCAGCAGGAACAAAGAGGGGCAAGATCCAAGTGCTGACTTGGGAAACAAAACAAATGAAATTATTGTAATAAAGCAAAATCTCTGTTCCGTGAACAGGCAGAAACAAACGATAGGGGAACCAAAAGGACAGAGGGACATGACAGAAACAATGAACCGCCAAGAAGACAAAGAAAGAAAACGTATATATGGGGAGAGACTGGTCGGGGAATGAGTAGCAGGGGGGGGGGGGGTGGGGGGGGTGGAGATTGACAAGGACACACAGGTGAGGGGAACGACATGATTGAGATGACTGGATATGTGAAGTGAAGGGAGAAGTCGAGGAACATCTGCTGGACAGGGGGAGAATGAACACTAAACAACATAAAAACAAAGGCAGAACATGACCTACAGCACATCAACAACCTGTGACGTGTATAAATACCACTACGTTATTATGATATTGTCTATTGGCCAGATGGTGACTGCTTTTTACTCTCCTCAACTTTCTAGGAAACTATAAGTGGCTTCATAAAACTACAATCCCACATTGCATTATTGAGAAACACATGAGCTAGTTTTGATTTCTCCAGCCCCTTGTGGACGACCAGGCGCCAGTGTGTGAGACTGTATTCTAACACATCTCTCCTTGAAGAAAGATGGAAGCCTGATAGAATATTTATCACGCGCAGAGCCATTTCTCCCTGTGATAAAGTGTGAGCTATACGGCACCTAATGACCCCACCGTGAAACCTTCTGATCCAGTGCTGCACACTCACAGGATTATTCGCCGTCCATGAAGGTCAGCCCTATTTTTTGACGACTACAGATATGCCGTGGCGTGCGGAACGGAGCCGGGATCGCATTAATATGTTAATAGACTGTTCCGGCTCCGATTTCACAACTTTACAGGAATCAGTGTTGGAGCTGTACCCTTTTTAACACTGGAGGCACAGTGGAGAAACCCCCAAGCAAACCCCAATAAACAGAGTCAGAGCGAAGGAACCCAGGCAGGTTCGTGTCACCTTTATTTTTTATATTAAAACTGCTAAAGATGGTAATTCAAACCTCCTAAAACCCTGAATTCCTGTAATTTAAAAATCCTGAAACACAATGAATTATTCAGTGTGTTCAAGTCCAAAATTTTTCCCTTGTATTGTTTTGCATGAGGATTGTAGTATAATATGAATAAATATTAAATATTTTATCAACCCGGGATGTGTAATTGCTCTGCTGTTTGTATCTAATTTGGCCATAATAAACTTGCACTTATGTAATCAAACAGTTCAAACTATATCAGACTTTCCAAATACATACTAATCCCATTCCTCCCTTACGATAACATGTCTCTTTGTTGTGACTGTTCCTAATCCCTGTATTTACCCAAATAAACTCTCAAAAGTCCACTACAGTTATGGAATAACAATCCGATTTGTAGATGTCCTTCCGTTTTAATTAAATTGTCACACAAGTCCCGGCAGCAGATTTAATTAGTTTTTCCTCGACCCCTGGATGGGATGAACATGCAAGGTTTAGTATATTTCACCCTCCCAGGGAAAATGAGTCAAATCTGTGTTATCTGTGAAGTGATGACGCGATGCGATGGAAACCCATTATTTATGCTACAGATGTTGGCTGCACGGGGTTCTGCCTCCGCTGGGGAGCCATGACTATTTATTTGTGTTTGGATAAGAGTGTATAACCCAGCCCTATTAATATTGCTCTTTTGCTAAATAAGATCATATCTGGGCAAATATAAAACTCACCCTTTTAATAAGCAAAGGCCTCACCCTCTGTACCACAAAGGAATCTTTCGGAATCCGTAAGGATATTAGCTATTTGTTGTAAATCTTCCTTTCCCTCTCTGAGGCACACATTTGTAATCAATGTTAGGGAGAAATGTTGAATGTTATTACAGTTGAGTTATGAACACAAACTGCTGTTACTTTACCCTGTTTTGTTTTACTTTTCTCCATTTTATGAACATTAAAACATTTGTCCATACGTTGTTGCCGTTGTATTTATTTACGGAATGGATCTACTGGATTGATTAAGCACAGTATAACACATTAAGCACAGTATAACACAATCTTTTTGAAAGTTTAGGAAAAACAAGACAAGATAGATATATTCACTGTTATGGTATGAGAAAACAACAATATACACGCTGTATGTGTACCCAGGGAGTGAAGTATGCCTACAACAATACGATGTCCAACAAAGTTCTTCATAATTAAGGCCTAGGAACACACTCCAGAGTAACAGCCAAGACATGCTAGCTGTCACTTACAATCAACTAATTGGATGCAAATATCACAGCTCGGCTTGTAGTGGGGGGAGAAGAAACGACGCTGTTGCTCAGAAGCCAGAGACAGCCTCGTCGGGAGAATGCTTTGGACGCTGTCTCTCACCCAAGATGCCCTTCATTTGAGCGTGAGCGTAGCTCACGAGCAGAGCCTGCTAAGTGCTCTCCCTGCACCCGTTGGTTTGTTTGTCAGCAGAAAACGTGCGCCAACAGCCGCATAAGACCATAAAGACCCCTATTTTCACATGCTTCCCCGGAAAGAGGGGGAGATTGCTGCACAGCTGAGGGAAAACGCAGTGCAACGGATGCTAATGTTTGTAAACGCACATGTCTTAACAACAGAAAAGCATTCGTTAAGATGGTTGAATAATTCATCCAGAAAAAAGCGACATAATAGTAAGAGATGGGGCATACGGAGGGTTGATTCAAATAGTACTATAGAGGTATTGTCTTCGTTTTCTCCCTTGAATTCAGCTCGTACAATCGTCTCGCTTTCGGGTTATATTTGAAAAGACACGCTGAGGTACATAAAGTATCTGTGGGTCAAAGGTGATTTATATTTGATTCATACCCAGCGCCCTAGGTGTTGATGTGTACAGTATAACAGACATGTTGAACAGATGTAATGAAATCACACCTGAGACCGACCTGAGGCGAATACTTTTAGCATCGTTGATCATAATGGGCAGAGGGGGGCTTCTGTCACTGCTGATGGATGCGTTTTAGGGAAATGGTCACCATATCGCCCGCAGGCTCGATGGCCAGTCTGAGTGAGACCTGGCTGCCACCGAGCACACTGACTCATGCGTTGTTGCAGGGGGCAGATCCGCACTATGAACAACTAATTTAAGGCCGGAGTCGCACACCTCTGTCTGCACGCTAATAATCCAGACTGTCAGATGTGTGCGCGTGTGCGTGCCGGCGTGCGTGAGTGCGTGCGTGAGTGCGTGTGCGTGCATGTGTGCATGTGTGTGTGTGTGTGTGTGTGTGTGTGTGTGTGTGTGTGCACGTGAGAGCATGTTGGCGTGCGTGTGTTCCTGCTAAAGGAACGTTCCTGACTGAAACCTTGGCGTATTCCGCCATGTTCCTGTCACAATGTGACGAATTGTCATGCATCACAGCGGTATAGCCATCAACAGCGCATCCCTCTGGCTGTTGAGAAGACAATCACTATGGTTCTGTCCTGAGGAACCTGCTGCATGATGGAAAACATTCTTTTACAATGAGTCGCAGATGAAAAGAGCTAATTACGCTCTCTTTTCTCTTTTTTTTTTTTTTACCAGCGACGCATTTCAAAAGCACGAGAACCCAGACTAAGTGCTGAATGTGGCTATGATTATTTTTTATTATTTTTTTATCGAATCATGCAAGTATCAAAAGGTTATTTTAACTCTCGCATTCAAGCAGGCATTCTAAGCACTTCTTAAATAGGAAAGCAAATTGATTCGCGTTTAGGTGCAGTCTAATATCATTAAATGCATAAAGGAGTTTTGTGCTTAGAACACACTTCTTTATTTAAATTTCACCCTAGTTTCCTTTATCCTGTGTCTAGACAGACATGGCCAACTTCTGTTAGATAATATAGTGAAGATTCTTTTTAATATGATAAAGAAGGCCTTGAATGTATCCCATTTACCACAAGGTGGTAACTTTCTGAATTACACTAGTCGAATTACACTAGTAGAGGTTTTTACATTTCAACTATCGCTTCCTTCAGTACTCAATCCTTAAGTTCTGGATCTGGCCGTCATGTTGCTATTTTGACCAAGGAAGCTTTCTGTGGATTTGTGGACTTCACAATGAGAGTTTGGGGTGAACTTTGACAGGAGAGTTCTGCAGTAACCCTGCTGCCTTGTCCATCAAAAGGGGGATGAGGTCAAGGCATTCAAATTCAAAACAAAAAGAAGGGAGAGGACTTCAGAGACAGATATTGGCGCAGCTAGCTGTGGGGGGACACTCTAGTGAATCGCCCCTATCAGCTGACGCTCACATGGTCCAATCAAAAGCACGTACACTAATAGCCGGTTAATTTAAGACCTTGATTTAAGACCTTCCATCTCAAGCACTTTGCGAAGTTAAGTGTGCTGAGCTGAATTATGCTCTCCCCCCCCCCCCACCATCCCAGCCTCCACCTGCTTGGTTCTGCTCTGTATCGAATACACAACTTATCTGATGTACCCAATGGGGAATTTAATAGTGCTCCCTGTTGTTAAATTCTGGTATGCTGTTGGTTACTCTGTATCTGACATCTGTATGTCATGCTTTAAATCCTACAGAAAGGTGCACCGGAAAAGAGATGAACCACACGGCTGAACTAAATTGTATCACCATTTCATGCAATAAATGGTTACGCCTATGACATGAGTGATGATCCTGACAGAACGCTGAGATACTGTGACGAGTAACGGATTTGAATATAAGTCATAATGTGGTTTGCACACTGCTCACTCACAGGCACAGTAAGAAGACCCATTATTATTGCATACAAATTAAAAAAAGCATCCATATGCGATTCCCATGATCCACTCTCACTGTCTACTCCAGTTGCTCTGTTCCCTTGTTTCCCGGGTACCACTGTAACCCGGGCGGTGAAATGTCAAGACTGAGGGATGAGTGTCCAGGCAGTGGGTTCTCTTTATTTGTAAATGGTGACAATATGAATAATTCAGGGGTCCCTCTGCCCATCGCTACCACGTTTCTGTGTGACACATTCAGTCTCAGCCTTTTAGCGCCTCTCCATTGGGTAACCCAACTGGATGGTAACCTACAGGTCTGAATCTTTTATTACGCTAACTGTTGAGATTGTACAAGTATGAATCTTTAGTGACCTGTCACATCATACATTTGAGGGGAGGGCAAGATTGTGTAAGTGTGTGTGTGTGTGTGTGTGTGTGTGTGTGTTTGTGTGTGTAAATGCTGTAACATTTTCTAGATAAGATAACAAATCCGCAAAAATAAACACGCATACCTCTGTTGTGCATTGAATGAAGTGGTAATTCTATTACAGTGAGGCAGTCAAGTCGTTTAACTTCAAATTAAGGTAACCAAAGAATGGATTGCAAATATTAGGTTGGAAGTTGCGTTAATGTTGCTTTCACACACTCGGTAATGCACCATTAACCCAGGAGCGGCGTAGCAACATCCCTGTGAATGACTCCATAAAAATGATCCAAGAAAAACCTCAGGGCCCCCCCGAGATATTAAACTAACCCTATGTGAATATCGCAAATCCATCAAAGCATGACAGCGTGCGTTGATATGTCTCAACGCGAACACTCTCTTCGGTTGTGTGACCTACCTACACAATGTGCGCATCGCAGCAAATCTTTGCGTGTTTCGATGCATGCTCGTAAAACGTGACAGGAAGCAAGGGGGGGGGGGGGATGTTGACAGATGGCTACTTTTCAAGGACTTGGTAATTAAATGATAATGCCCGCAAATAGTGCTTCATTAGTGCACTCTTGTGTGTATACTAGATATGCCCATACACTATATAATCATGTACACTCATGGATGTGGAACTATTATGTTGTATAGCCTATATATAATGTACTGTATGGGACAATCTATTTTTACAACCAGGGCTGTAGGAACAATGCAAGCGGGCAACAGCAGCTTCTTAGGCTAGCATTGCGTTAGGCTAGCGATGCACTAGGCTAGTATCGTGCTAGAATAGCAATGCACTAGGCTTATTTCATGCCTGGCTAGTATTCATGCTACAGTAGCAATGCGCTAGGCTAATATCATGCTAGGCTAGTATCATGCTAGAGTAGCAATGCGCTAGGCTTATATCATGCTAAGCTACTATCCTGCTAGCTTAGTAAAAGCTACTGAAAGGCCGACACACCTAACAGCACTTTCAAACCCTGCATGGGTAAGCCAGTGTTTATTGTGCATGAGAATATATATATATAGATATATAGGCTATATATATATAAAAATATTCCTTTGTGGCCGTAGCCTCAGGGCTAACATCCCATGCGTTGAATACTCTTGAATGCCACCGGGAGACAAAAGCCTGGCCACCCAACCGGTGAGAGTTGGGCTTCAGGCTTCTTCTACCATATGTTACATTTTTCCTGAAACCAAACAGATGTTTTATGAATAGAGAGAGGTGGATTAATTGTTCCAGGGCAAAAAGATGTTTCCCCAAATGCTGTGCTGATAATAGGGGACACGTCATTATTAGGATTGATGGCGGCAATTTATTATTAATGGTTCGTAAAATGAGATCCAGTAGAGCCCATTTTAAATACATTTTCCATTATGGGGGGGCTGACATGCAACTCTGCCCATCTTCTCTTCAAACGCTCTCGCTCTCTCTCGCTCATTCTCACACGAAATTACAGTATTGCTACTTACAGTGAAATGTCTGACTTTGGTGATGCTTCAATTGTCCCAAATTGAAAGCATTTGTTTCAAAGAGTGTGTGTGTGTGTGTGTGTGTGTGTGTGTGTGTGTATGTGTGTGTGTGTGTGTGTGTGTGTGTGTGTGTGT
>JAOPJL010000002.1:11831828-11844169 GCA_027123545.1 Trisopterus esmarkii
CCCCCCCCCCCACCCCCCCCCCCCCCCCCCCCCCCCCCCCCCCCCCCCCCCCCCCCCCCCCCCCCCCCCCCCCCCACACCTTCGTCCAGTTTGCTTTCCACTAATTGTGTTTCCCCAGAACAAAATGAACAAATGACAAAAACAAACATGAATTACGCAACAAAAAAAAACACGAAAAACACACATTGGAATCATTTGACGCGGGGAGAACGAGCGAGGAACACCCGCGCGCCTCCTTGAGGGTCGCTCCTGCAAAGATAGAACGGCGAGCCACTCAACCTCAAGCTTGCGATACACAGGAATACGCTGCAGGAAACCTGCAGCGTAGAATGATTCTTGATTCTGCGGGCTAAAAACACAACAAAGGAATTAATAAAATACCAATCTCTCGCCCTCCTTCGGGGATACATACGCTCCCCCCACCCCCCCTTAGATGCTGTCCATGGCTTTGAACTCGCTGAGGGCCTGCACCGGGTTGACGTGCTTCTTCTGGGAGGACCGCTTGACCTTGTTGGTGTGGGGGTCGTCCTGCTTCTCCCGCTTGACCAGCGGCTTCTTCTCGGGCGCCTTCATCCTCCAGGAGATGGCAGGCATGTTGAGGGACTGCATGGCCTGGCTCTTCTGGTACTTGGTGGAGGCCACGTAGGAGGCCTTGACGGTGGACACCACCGTGTTCATCAGGTTCTTGGCCGCTTGGATCAGGGACATGGCGCTGTCCACCTGCACGTACAGGAACTCCTGGGGTGGAGAGAATGCACAACGGTGGCGACAAGTGCGTTGAGGTGACTGTTTGCATGTTAATAGCCGCTCCGGTTCATTCACTTTTGCTCGGGGAACGGAAGGTCCAACATCGGGAGACAATACAAAATAATGAAACAAAATAACGACCTTTACCGAAATTTATTCGACATCCTAACAGGTGTGAAATTTTTCAGAATATGAAAAAAGGTCACCCTAATTTAATCTCCTCAAAGTAATAGCCTCAGAGGCTGTAAAGACACTTGATGGGTAGTGCTGGGAAACTACGTCTCGTTTCAGGCCTGGAGAACACAGGAACTAATCTTCTGCCCAGGAAATGGATGGACTTTGAACAATTACACCGGCACAAGTAATTAGCTTGCCCTGCTCCTGAAGGTTTGGGAGGTGCTGCTATGGGTTAGTCATCATCTATCATCTGCTCTGTAAGCTTAGCTAGCATTTAAACAACAGGAGTAAACCCCCTAACGTCAATGTCCTTATCTTTGGGGTTTGAAACGTGGGCTGTTAAAACATCAGTGGGCTAATTAGTTCAGGCATGTCTTGCAATGCATTTAGAACAAACTGTCGGGTTTTGGACACGGGCAACCGTTTAAAAACATGCTCTAATTGCATATTAGTTGCCAGTGCATCGGTCAATTAAAAATATAGAGAGAGCGTCATACAGAGGTAGGAAGAAAGGCAGAGGAAAGTGCTATTACTTAGCAGGAGTTTTATGTTAAAAACTTCCCTATGAACCCAGTGCCCATTCTATTTGACACTCGAGCCAAAAAGCCATTTGCAATTCAACACCCATCCTTCAACCACTTTTGCCGCTACCACAGAGCTGTGGTCGGGCCGCTGGATGGCAGGCAGCCTGGCCAGAGATGTCAGAGACGGTCTGGCGGGCGTGTGATTAGATTGTTGAACTCACCCCGGACACGACGAGCTCACCGCCCAAGTTCTGCACCTCCGCCTTGACCTTGCTGCAGATGTTGAGCTGGTGGCAGTAGAGGGCGATGCGCTGCAGGTAGGCCAGCAGATCCTGCTTGCAAGTGGAGTCCGGGCACTGGGAGGAGGAGCACATAAAAGGGAAGAGTAAGTGGGAGTGAATGACGTAAACATAAACACATTTTTATATTTTCACTTTGAAGGCCAGCGGCGAAGAAGGGAAAGCTTTCAGGCAAACTCGGCTGGAATATGTCATGCATCTTGATGAATATGCATTAGGAGTTGTCGCGCTCATGTGGTTCTACAATAGTCATCCGTGACCTTTTCAAGTGGAGCGCGGCGCATCGGAGAAGGTAGGGCCATCGAAACATGGTCCCGCGTGGCACAAGCTCAGACATCTTTATTTTAATTATTTTGTTAATTTAATGGCCAGTGGCCACCAGGTCGACGATGGCACAGGGTAAAAAGCCAACTAATGATGTCTGCAATTATTTTGAGTTGACATTAGCAGAGCAGTGTGAAGTATCTGATTTACATAAATCGAAAAAGAATAGACACATTCAAACAACCTAGTGATGGCAACAGTTCTTTCCGGAAAAAAACGTACGGTATAAAATTTACTAAAGTGCACCGTCTGCTTCCCTTTGTATACCTCATTAGCAAATTAAGAGCACTCGGAGAAGACACAATTAGTAACATAACAAATAAAATAAAAATAACATTGGGAAAATAAATACATTAATAACAAGCCCTAACATAAGACGCAATGGGCTTTTAACAACAAACACATCAACTTAAAGGAATCAAATAAAATAAATTATCCAAGCACAATTGAAAGAAGCGTTACATAAATAAGCACACAAGTGTGCGTTCAGTACAGTGGTATCTTTCTGCAGCGGCTCGATCTAATAATTAGGCCTTGGCTGTGTGCTGGAAGACCACTTCCCAACGTCTTCCTGGCCCTGCTAAACAAGCCCCCTGCCAGCCTGATAATGGGCTTTAGAGGCCCTTCGTCGCTGCTCATCCAGTGAATAAGTGCATGTGTAAACATGTCCATGGGGAATCTGAAATTTGACATTTAGATTGTAATAAAATAAGAAACGGTGTGCAACCTGCAGGCCGAGTCAGCAAGGCACTTTTTTAAATAGATTTCTTTATGAAAAGAACAATGAAATGCATTTTGATGTAAAGGATTAAAATTTGTTTTTTTTTATAATATAGCCATTCTGAGCATTGGCAGCGGTTTGTGTTCACTCACAAAGGATACAACTGAAGATCTAATTGGGTTGAATTTGCAGTTACAATGACGCATAATTGGGGGCAGTCCTATCAGAGCATAGTGAAACTCCCACTCCCCCCCCCCCCTCCTTCTCTCTCCACAACAAAGCCATTCCAGAGATGCAGCTGTGCATTTTAAGCTACACCTGCTATGGCTCCTGGCTAGCCGGCAAACATGGCATGCTCTTTTCCATGAACACTGATGATGATGCATTGAACTATATTGCAATGTTGGTAAATGGGTCAACTTGCACAACCTGTCTAACTTGATCCCAACAAAAACCTTTTTGGCAAGTTAAGACTAGAATGATATGAACATTATTGCGAGGCCTCACAGATTCATTTTGCCGCGGTAGAACAACAGCATGAGTAGGAGCTGCTCATGGTTGAAGCAGTAAAGCTGCTGGTGGCATTCGGTCTGTAGCAACGTCAGCCTGGATGCATGCTCATCCCCAAACAATACAGACGCAAACACTGGCACGCTCTTTTGTCCGATTGTAAACCATCACAGCAGTACCGACTGTGCACACCAACAGGGTGAGATAAACAGCAACGCTCCCACTATCTCAGCAGTAGTTCTGCAGTGGCCACGGTGACAAACTGAAAATAGAATGAATCATCTTCATCACCATAATCCACTTCATTTCGAAAATAGAGGCGATTAAGAGGAGGGAGAAAGACGACAGCTGGTACAAAGGAGTATAGACAAGGAGTATAGACGTTTGGCCATTATTGGGAATCAGTTGTGACAATAGCAGTGGCGTCATTTCAGTCTGTGTCAATTTTACGGGGACCTGATGCCAACAGGCAAGGCGATTCTGTTTTAGACATGCTGACACATGTAACAAATGAACCACATCATGGGCTGGAACTGCTGAAACACAGACAGAAGTGAGGCTAGCCACAACTGGACACACAGATCTCAACACTAAAAACTAAAAACTAAAAGCACAGTCAGCATATTTGGACAAAACTCCATATCTGACGTTGGATCTCACTTGGGTTAATCATTCCAGTCAGGTAGGTGGGCCCCTGAAGCCCCAACTTTGTTCTTCCTGGAAAAAGCGCAGATAAGACTATAACAAGTTGAAAACACTCTGGCTTTTTAATTGCTTGGCTGTATGGGAGCAGTATCCTGTGGTAGCCATTAATTCTAAGTGTGGGCAAAAGGTGAGACAGTGCTAATGGCAGCCAATCTTGTAATTGATGAAATATCTAGGCTGTCTGCTGACTCCGAACACATCCGCGGCCTCCGGTAGGTGGGTTTGCCCAGATGAAGTGAGGGGATGTTTTGCTTGGTAATTGCAAATTAAACGGGCAACACACACGTATACGTTCATCTTGTTTACCGTAATTAGCCCGACTGCCATGAGGAACTAGCTCCCACACACTTCTTTAATGTACCCCTATGCTGTTGCAGCTACGGAAAAGCGGGTCGATTCAGCTCATTTCTTCCTTCCGAGGGGAAACAGACGGGAAAAGGTATGGTGCTGATGATCCTACTTAGAGCACGGGGGTCCCCGGTGGGGTGTGTGCAGCGCTCCACTGAGCACAGAGCCTACACACATGCACGGACACGCAGGGAGCCCCACACGAGCTCCCTCCCCTCAGCCCGTGGACTGCGCTCCATCGTACACCACCGACCACGAAGCTGGCCCTTGCGCTGGAAAGAAAACACTGAACACAAACGCTCACGCACATCCCATCTAACAATGCAGATCAGCACACCCGCAGCAGCCGTTTACGACCACGCGTGAACAAATGTCAAAATAACAAGCCAAAACATGTTAACCATATTTGCTATACTGGCAAACAGAGCAGTGATTTGTGCTTTTCGATAAGGAAGACAACATTTATATTGTTGCAATGCCAGACATATAATCCAGACATGTATTAAAACAGAGTGATGCTCTGGCCGAGGCGGGAGAAGAGATGACAGCTGGGCAGGCAGAGGCAAGGGGGTAAATAGTAGGGGGTCTAGAGGGGAGGACAGTGATACAGGACTGGAATAGTATCAGAGCCTTATAGAATACATAAGACTTGGAGTCTTGGAGTTTTTTATTTTATTTTTTAAAGTAGGCGAAGAGGAATAAATAGTTGGCGCAGAGACGAGGCCGAGGAGCAAGCCAGAGGGGGAACAGCATGGAGGAGTAAATAAAAGGCGAGAAATCCAAGGGAGGGAGGGGTGAACAGTAGAGGATAACAAAGCAGCACATAGCTGGGTTAAGGCTAAATGCAGCAGGCATGCTAATGAGGGCTCGGGGAAGTGTTGAGACGGTTGGGAGCAATGCACTGTGAAAGCATCACTTGTGCTCATGCTAGGCTCAGCTGCTGGCTCTGCTCAGCACTCCCAGGAAATTCTGCAAGGCTGCTCTTGACACTGCCCGACATGTGAATACATCGGTTACGGGGGGGGGGGGGGGAGAGACAAGACCACCACTTGTCATGACGCGGCTTGCCGTGAACAGCGAGAGGGAGGGAGGCCCACCAGGTACGGCTCACCTGGACAGTAGGTTAGGCACATGCTGCGGTTTAACCGGCCTGATTTGTCCTTTTGTCCCAGTGAAAGGGATTTTGTCCTTGATATTGTTACAAGAACAGCAAAAAGATACACCGCCTCAGCGCGAGTACATAGATGAGATTCGTAGGAAAACAATCAATACGTAACACGGAGAGCTTTTTCTTTGGTTGCAAGTAGGTCAAGCACACCAACGTAATCCAAGCTGCAATGATGAAATAAAATAACGGCTTAAACTTTTCCTCCGGCCCATGTGGAGCTCGAAACACGCCTCGCTGTCAATCATCCTCATCAAAAGCACATCGGCCGACTTCTCCGGCACCTTCTGTCAAACTGGAGTAGCCCTCACACCTGGAGACAAGGCCTGCATAGGCTGCTTCTCATGTGAGGAGTGAGAGATGTCATCGCACGACTCTTGATAGGATTCAAACTGGAGATGAAAGCGCGGACAGATCTTTATTTAACAGCCAGTGGGGCAAAGGTGAAAAAGGCCGTGGGCATTAGAGAGGCGGTGTCTTGTCATTGATGTCTCCTGGTTCTCCCGACGTGTGGACTTGAAAGATATTATCTCACAGGCCTTTCACACATGCAACGAAAGTCTGAACACTGGGGACTGTATAATCCCCGCAGGGGCTGTATGTGTGAACAAAAACGCATGAATCCGCCCTTCTAGAGTTCATCTACTGTCCCATGCCCCTACTCTAATGTTGGGAGAATCTGAGAATCCACAATGAGCGTTTGGGTGTGTTTCTGACGTGTTGAGGGCGTTTCCATTGGGAGACTGGTGCCAAACCGGGAGCAGAGAGTGTAGCTGCTTCGTACTTTTCTCTTCTTGTATTTTACATTCCAACTGATTTATTCTATGCACACTTTTGTTGATATTACGGATCGAGAAAATTGCACTATTGATATCACTGCAAAAATGTCAGCGTTGCAACCGCCATGTATTGTAAACAAAACACTGCAACTTCCACTGCATACTTCTAGCATTATTCCTGGCCTCCTAGGCCCCAGGCACCACCCCTAGCCTCAAGTATTCAGAGAATCTCCAATAGGTGTGAAAAAGTCTGATACGGATTATCGCCCGTTGTAAGTCGCATATGTGAAAGGTCAACTCGTGATCAGCTTCAGATGTGATTCTCGGGAGTTCAGGCAGAGTTCATGTGTGAAAGGCCTATTAGTGGGTCCTTGTATCTGCTAATTAGATCTAGCCTCACTGTGGATGATATTTATGCCCCTTTTATTTAGAATTTCCTGCATTATTTAGGTTCAACTTTTGTTAGTGTCGGCGGGTGTGGTTTCTTATTCCCCTTGCATCTGTATGCTACAGCTGTTTCTATGGAGATTAGGGACGCAATAAATACCCCAAAAATGTATAATCGAATCGACCGCCAGACAAACTGGGACTCCGGTTATCGCATCCTTAGTTCACCGTGTCACACCGCCATTTGAGAGCATATCTGTTGAATACCAACCCAATATCTTTCCAACTTAAAAAAAATAAAACACTGTTCAAACAGCATTAGCTGCTTTTCTTTACAAAACGCCTCAGCAAGGCTCCGCTGTATACATTTCACTTTCATGTTTGATGTCAGGACGTTGCTGGCGGGCTGTCATCATTGAAAAACCTCTCAAACGCTCAGGGAACAAACGCCTACACGGCCCAGTGACTGAACGCTTGCAAACAAACCTTTTTTACACAGCGTCTCAACTACAATGCATCCACAAAGCAAACAGTGAAGGCTTTCGACTATTTACTGATCTATATCCTGCTCCAAAAAACGTGGGCAAAATACATAACAATGCATGATATATTTAACAGAACGACTATAAAATGATTTCAGATTACAATATTTTTGTAATAATTTATGATTTGGTTGACGAGTACTCATTAACTCGAGTGCCGGTCCGCTCCCTAATGGAGAACGTATGTTTGTCCTTGACGAAAATAATTTGAACTCACCAACATTTCGCCCCCCCCCCGCCAACAGAAGGTGGACACCAACACACATGAGCCGTCAAACAGAAATATTCCATTGATGGAATGTGTTTGCATAATATTCACAATATAAATCGTAAGGACGGTCGGGTCCCATCAGCCTGAAATGCCAGTTATGATGGATTCCATTACATATTGCAGAGAAGGTAGCAGAGCCAACTCTGCTGTTCTTGCCCGGTGACTGACCTTTCACAATGAGTCAACCAGAGAATTTATTTTTTTTTCACCATTTACCGACAGGGAAGTGCTGGGGGGTGGTGCTTACCCCTGCCCAGGGTGACGTCACATTCTGTGTTGCCAATATTGCACATTTGTATTACATAACTGTGGCCCAAATGGTCTTAAATCCACAGAAATGGAAAGCCTCTGCCCACTATGAATGTTGCGGTCACTCTTTGCATACATATATATATATGTGTCAATTATGACACCCATTGCACTCTTGACCAAGCCTGGAAGGAGGGATCCCCGACTCTGCGTTCATCCTCATCCTGCATCCTCAAGAGTTCTTTCTTGCCCTCTTGGGTCAGGGGAGTGTCATAAATATATGGCCTGTTAAGCCCTTTGAGACTACTGGCGATTAAGGGCTATACAAATAAAAGGGAATGAAATGCAAAAAAACGAGCCACAATATGTGCTGTTCTGCATGGAGATGCGATAAGTAGGTTGCATAATATGCAACCTACTTATCGGAAGGAACACTGGATCATCAGGTGACTAGTTGTACGCTCCCGAGAGGTGGGTAGGGGATGGGGTCAGCCCCATTGAATATAAGAGGGTTAATGCGGTTTAAAAGCTGGATCACAGTGCTCCTGAATGGAGCAATTGCTAATGAACTTTGCATGAATGTTGGAATGCTCCGTGTACATGCCAGTTAACGTGATTTATAGCTCATGTGCCTATCTTTAGATTCAATCGCTTACTGCCACGCCTCTGACTGTGGTTGGCTGAGCGTATAAAGCCATCATAGTCTATAGATATCAATTAAGTCCTGTTTGAGGCAGATAGCGAGAGGCCTTTTGTCCGACCACATCTGCGCAAATGACGCCGTGGGTTTTGTGGGGGCCTGTTCAATCACACTGACACATGGGGGATGTTAATGTGACAGTGAAACAGACACACAGGCTGGCTATGACGGGGGAAAATGGTGCTGGGGGCAAGCCAAGAGCACTAGCCTTTGGAGGTCACCAAGGGGACCAATTAAATGGCCTTCCTCCATGATTAATGTTCATGCTGTGGCTGTCAGTCAAACTGCTTGTTCGGTTCTTGTAAGCAAAAGTGACAACTTTACAAGAAAGTTATAAAGACCGGTAGTCCACGTACAAGCTGTTCCTAAACTCATTTGACTTGAATGACAATAACGGTCTGGGCGATCTAACCGTCGTTCCGTCACTCATGGCTTCACTCAAACATCTGTTGGCTATATAATGGGGAAGAAATATTTCCATGAACCGATTCTCCCCAAGAGATTTTGACTGCATTTGACGGATGTAAACGGGAATGCCGCAACTTTCGTCTTCCTGCCAAGAATTTTTTAAGTACTCTGAAGTATAGTGATTCAGCTTTGTGTTGTTGACAAACGACTTACTTACTGGCCCATGCACAGTGTTTCCAAAAGACAAAAGGTGCTATATTGCCACTTATAAGGGGCCGTGCATGAGCAAAATGCTCTGCTCGGCAGCATCGCAACAAGGAGGTAATCTTGCAAAATTAAATTAGCAACGGATGTTTTAGTGACACCAGGAGATGGTACGGTGGTTTGTTAACCCAGACCGGAATTGCGTGACCTGTATGGCCATCCTTCAAGCAATATTTACCCTCTCTCCTATCCCCCCAATGATAAAGAGAAAAGTGTGGGGCATTGCTTACTTTGCTCGACCTCTGGGCTGGACGCCAGAGCTGTTCTGAGGATTCTGCCAAAATCAGATCAATTCCGATGACCCCTCTTCAAAGATAAAAATAAATAAATACAAAAATGTCTTGGCCATTACCATAACGCTGTGTTTAACAAACAGAAACAGTAGCGGTGTGTAAATTACCCAAAACGAACACAAAACAACAAGTCGCTAACACAGGACGCTGAGCTGCAGTCGGCTGGGGGCTGACCCTTGAACTGCTGAGTTGAGAATTTGCGGGCGCCCTGTGATTTTGCTTCCCCACCGCGGTAAGAAATTTACAGCCCAGGTCCCCGTAAAGCGTCGAGGCCAGGGCTGGGATTACACTGCCACCAGCACCGGATCAACCATGGATCACCATAAATCCACCCTGATTGAATGCAAATTGGAAATGTATACTACTTGCGTCCGGTATAGATCACCAGAATAAAGCTTGTGCACACACAGCAAGAACACGTGCACTCCCTAAATGCGCAAATATTTTATGTGCATGTGTGCACGTTACCGACATGCACAGATGCGAGTACGCAAGCTAACAAGGGAATTTATGGGCCACATGAGGGCTCACACATTTACATTATAAATCTCAATTACATAGGATTATTTGTTTACCAGCCGGCCCAGACGCAAATCTCCCAAGGTATCCTGTACTGGAGAATCATAAATTCTTAATAAACTGCACTGCAGACCTTTGTACAACTCTGACCTAAATCCTGCAGCTCATCTCGGCACTACATTAATATCTTTAAACATGGATAGGTGTCCATTACTCACCGTTAACCATTCCCCAGTAACCAACAGTGAAGCACTTCACCGTGTGCATCTCTGAAAGACACAACATTCCAACAATATATATTTTTTCCCATATAAAAAAAAAAGGACTAATCTGAAAATGGCGATGCTGTACTATCAGTCAGGGGCCATCTGCCGATGTGCATCTATGAAGAGTGAATCGTCATGGGCCCTTCAGGCACGGTGCGCGGGGGAGGGTAGGGTGATTAATATGCCTAGGTTAATGAGTAGCTCCACCGCCGCCATGCCTCCCCTGACGGACTCAATGTGCTTCTGGAAGGTGCTTCTGGAATGTGATTCGCTCAGCGCTAACGCCGCTGCGTGTGTGCGTGCGTACCATCCCCAGCTCGCCACGTGCGCCTGAGTGGGAGAGCCCACGGCGTCTCCTGTTTTGTTGAACGCCGATTCTAAAAATATACTGCCCGTATGTAAATAATAAAAAAAAAAAAAATGAAAACACACCTGCTAATTACACTGCTAATTAAAGGCAAACCTCCTTTAATGGATTTTGCTCTCAGGAGGAACATCTTCCACCCCCCCCACCCCCGATGGCTGCACATAAAACCCCAGCTTTTTATTTCGTCCTCCGTCTCCTGCCACGGTCTCCTCCTCCACTTCTCCCTGATAAGAGTCCTGAGAGTCTTGGCTGACATGTGGAGGCGGAGAAGCTGCGTGTCGCCTGGTCTGGAAGTGTTTTGGTCCACACAGGGACAGAGACAGCTGCATGGGCTCCGAAGGGCTGGAGGGGTCCTCACTCTTGGCTAACACATTACCTCCAACAGCCAGTGCTCTTCATTTATTCATAACTAGAGTGCTCCAACTCCCCCCCCCCCCCCCGAACTACCAAAATACCCCAATAGTGTACACATGTACACAACATTATACAGTAACAACTGACCGCATGAGGTCCCAGAAAGAGCAAAGGAAAGGTAACTAAGAAGCAGCACAGAAGCAGATACGACACCACCCCCCCCCCCCACCCAAACACACACATTTTCCCATCTGCTATCTATGGGGGATTATATTGTTTTCATTAGAGGGAAATAAACCACAGCAAGAGCTGCATTGAGGCATGAAGGAAAAAGGCCCTCACTTTTATATTCCGTTTCAATTAGGTCAGCGCAGGTAAGACTTTTGATTTGCCAATAGACATGGGCTCGAAAATAGAGAATCAGAGCTCATCTTATATAAAATATTAAACCTGTAAGGCCCAACCTTTCGAAGGCTCACCGCTCATTATGTCAGATTATGAAAGCACAATCTCTACTCACAGCAGTCTATTCAAGAATGTAAGGCTGTAATTAAAATGCGTGCGTATTTAGCAACATGGATAAATCTGGATATTTACAACTAACCTCATTACCTACGTCATTACCTTACATACTCATTTTAATAAATATTGCCTGCGGGTAAACTTTATGTTTCACTCTTTCACACTTTTGCTCATGAACCTTTCAGAGTAGTAAATATTTGACAAATGCCCTGGCACAATACGTTTTACTCCTAACCCACAGTTACATGCCAAAACAATTGGCACGAGGAAAGCAATAGCAAACGAATCCTACATAAATTATGCAATAGAATCCTGTTGTATGCACATCCCCACTGCTAAATCAGATAAAATAATGGCACAAGATTTGTGATTCAAAGAGAATGGCTAAACAGGGCAAGCAGCTAAAAGCATGACATGCGGTTATAGAGTAGCGGTTAGTTTATAGTGCTTGACTGAACCCTCGCTAAACTGGGAGAAGAACTGACAACTCAATGTTTGTTTAAATAAAATTCTTAAAGCAACCGTTACAAACTGCTTGTGAAACTGTTATCCGTCCACACATACACGCTTGCAGAAAGGGGGAAAAACACTCATCTGGTAGACCTGTGTTGTGGTAAAGAGAGGCATCTTCAAAGGGGAGGACCATGTCAACCTCAATCTGACAAGCGTGTCTCTGCCAGCATCGCCGTTAAATCTCTCCATGATTTAACAACACATGGTATACATATTGCAACGGCGGCGTTGCCAGAGAGCCCCACTTTGTGCGCGAGGTGGCACTTGAGTAGACACGGGGGGGGGGGGGGGGGGGGGGGGGCGGGGGGGCATGGCGCGACAGGGGACACAAGCACAAAAACCCACTAACACGCAAACAAAAAATTGAGCGCGCGCCGGCGGGCACTA
>JAOPJL010000002.1:11864314-11880239 GCA_027123545.1 Trisopterus esmarkii
CCTTCATAGGCCAAGGGGATATTCTACTGCTGAAATCTCCATCTCTTTGATAACAGCTTTGAACAACCAAGAACATGGCCTTGAGGCAACAACACTAATGTGCTGTCTATTTTTTTCCTCTGCCTTTAAAAAAGGACACATTTTACTTTTTTATTTTAAGTATAAAAACATTAATATATATATATATATATATATAATTAATAAAATAACCAACTGAATAAGGATAACCTTTAAAATACAATTAAAAAGCATGGCATATTTCAATCCAATTGGTCCAACCAAACGAAGCAACAATTATGAATGTCAGGGTAACTATGTTCGCGACGGGGCGACGCGACTCCATACGAGGTCACTGTAGAGACCCAATCAGGGGACACCTGTGGCAAGATTTAACATGTGGCGCAGCATGAACACCCTGGCACAAGCGAATGTGGCGAGGATTTAGTAGTACACTGTCGCTCGAGTTGAAATATTTGGACTTTGCCGCGGCAGTCGCGTGATGACAGCCAATCAGCGTTCAACCGGCCAGGCCAACCGTTCCCTGCAGTCCGGAGTGAAGCACAGCTTGGAGGAGAAAGTGATTGCTACCATTTGCGACTCCCGGAGCTCTACATATAATGTTATATAATATAAAAATAGCTATACAATATATAAAATCACGGATATTATGCCTCAGGAAGATATGAATCGACTGCGTCGGCTTCTCCAACGTCTCTGGTACTTCCACAACAACTCAACTTCCTCATACACGTGCGACTAAATTTGCCTGATAAAAATCATATACAGCGACAGATTTGTGACTTGTCGCACGACAAAACTCAGGCGACACTGCGGCCAGGCGACCGATGTGTTTGGTGTGAACGCACAGTTAGTCCGTTTGTAAAACATTTCCCAGTCAAAGCAAATTGAAACATGAAATACACTGAAATACAACATGATAAAGCACTCGTTATTTATTTATGATGTTTTATTACATTTTTCCCCTTCAATCCCTGTATACAAGCCTAGCCTACTTTTACAATTATTTAAATGCAACGCAACACAGATGTGTAAGGTGCGGAATAAACTATTTTTAAAACCTGGTCAACTGGATTAGTGTTTGAGGGCTATGTATTAATTTTATATTTTAAAAGCATCGTTTGCAAATTCCCTGAAATTACCAGATTAAGTGGTGCATATTCAACTGCAATTTTATGCAGGAAAGACTATATTCATTTGAAGAACAACGTGGCAAGCAGCAAATCCAATATGCCCAATTGATAATTGTGAAAAATGCTATTACACAGCAGTTTGACACATCAAAAGCGCATTTCTACTGCTGAAGGACCTCACAGTATGGAGGGGAGGATTTTTTTACTTTAATAATAATCAATTATTGTGTCCTCATTTTGTTATTAAGAATTGACAATAAAACATCAAATGTATTTCAACCCCATTGGTTGAATGTTTACATAGCACATAAAGTCCCTTGTTTCTGGATGTATTGCAAGAATATACAGAAGACACAATCAAAAAATCATAAGCTTTACATGAATTGATGGAACATCTTCTAAATGTATTGTTCCATTTCAGAGTTTGACCAGTGTTGTATTTTTGCTTGGTCATTATAGCAAAACCTTAACGTTATAATGTACATATCAAGGTTTGATCAACATGTTGATATTTAAATAATTGTAAAAGTAGGCTAGGCTTGTATACAGGGATTGAAGGGGAAAAATTTAATAAAACATGATCATAAATAAATAACGAGTTGAAAGCATTCTTACTGTGAAGTTTTTGAATTAACAGGGAAGACTAAAGGAGAGAATAGCTTATCCGCACACACACAAGTTATTGCATGTTCCTTCAGTCCTCGTCAAGCCACGTCAATGCCAATCATATTAAGTACCGGAGCGTAAGGGGAGTCGAATCATGTCAGCCTATATTGCCACGGCTGACATTTGGGCCACCCCAAGGAGCCACTCTAGGGGCTACCTATCAAGGACGCCTCGGTGCCTTCTCCCGAAATTCCCACACCAAGCTCCTCTCCTACCCGGCAGGCCACCCGGCGACAACAAGGGCCCGGGCAGTGGCCCATGGGAAGCGGTCACTTCCAAATGCCAGCCTATGACACGACACCGGCGGTGGGGATTGAAAGACCACTAATGAGGACAGTTAATGTTTCCGTCAGCTCCTTTCACTTCTGACTTTTGCCTCAAAGTCTTTCCACTTTCTGCATTCGGCTCTGGAGCTGCGGCAATACGGATTCCAATGCCAAGTCTATATTTAGACCTCTTTTTTCTGAATATATACTGAACGGTTAGAGACGTAGGGATGCTAACATCTAAAAAAGGGACCATATTTTACAATCTTAGCAAAAGTATTTCAAGGCCTCAGCACTACTGTCTATGTGTGCATAGGTTTTATTTTTGTGACTTATACTCTGCTCGTACAACGGATTAAGAGGTTGACCAAAGTGTACGTTAATGTGACTAACAAATAGCCTTTGTCTTTGACTGAGATTTTATAGAAGAGCTGGTTAAAGTTCTGAACTAGCCTAGAAACTACAGATTCATTGATTACACAAAACATTACAACCGTTGCCATCTAAATTCTCCAACCACTTGGTGGTAAAACCGAGTGCCTACAAGGGTCATCGCATTGGGGAAGGAGAAGAGAAACAATCTTGGCATTTTACATAACCCATCAACATGTGCAAGAGACCAGCAGACTCAATTAGCAAGTATTTCTATGTGTAAAATATCCAACAATTATGAAATACAGATATCATTCTTTTAGCGAGCAAGTTGACCCTGGCTATCTTATTCTGGATTCCAGAGTTGGGATGATCTCTGCCACTGTTGTATCTGTGAGCTTTACACAGCCTTGAAGATATAGACCAATATTGTGCATGTGTGCATGCTTGCGATTGTGTGTTAGAGCTACAAGTTAAGGATTTGGTGCAACTATGAGAAAAATATAATTGCAAAGGCAGAAAAGTATTTTCATCAAAGTCACCACAGTTCACAGACCCCAAAAAAGACAATTCCATTTGACAAATTGCAATCTAAAATATAATTTAAATAAACCAACAATCTGTAAAATAATAGTATTTTTAATTCCAAGTAAGTACCTCAATCAGCTTGTTGGCATGTTCGCGGAAGACCTGTGCGTACTCCTTGACCTCCTTCTCATTGCCATTCTTGGCTGCTTCGATCAGGACCAGCAGAGGAACATTGGTCTCCAGGAAGGAGTCAGAGACGTGGTCCATGACTGCTTTACGCAGCTGAGGGAAATCAAAAACAGAAAATCTAAATCAGAATCTTGCACTTAACGTGTCTGCATAAATCTGTGAGGTGCCCGTTCCTTAGATATACATGAAAGTCCACACCATCGAGATACTGTGCACAGCACATGAAATACTTATAATACGAGAACAGAGAAGATAACCATATAACATACAACAAGTAAGAGGGAAATGCATATATTTTATGCTCACTTTGCACAAGACAATGTAGTTAAATGGATAAATTCAGGGCTAAGAGGGGAAAGGAATATTATAGACCTGGCGACGCAGGTCCCTGGTCTTCTTGGTCATCCTGTCGATGGCGGTGTTCAGGGCATCACTCCTGTCCTTCCTACCCGCCTGAAACATACATGAGAGAGGGACGCCAGGGGTGAGTTACTGATTGACACCTTTTGTTCCACACAAAAAAAAAAAAGCAAAGCAATTGGTTTTGAAAAGTATAAAACAGAATTGACTATTGGGCATCCACAGGGCAATAAATACACATAATATATACAATTAAATAATTTGCGTGGTATGTATTCTGCATTTACACGTTGTGTCCAATAAACTCAAAAGCTAGCAATGTTTTTTTCAATTTGCCCTATTAAAATAAAACATTTGAAACATTCAACACTTAAAACATAAAAACGTTTTGATGCACAGCCTTGCCATCGCAGCATTACACACATGCTGCCAAAGCATACCGCAACAGCATGAATGGTTGTATCACTGATCTATACACCCCCACCCCACACCTGCACTGCCCTTTTCCCATCAGGGGGTCATGTACATGGTTACCAGCCAGGGAGCCGCATCTGTGTTAATCCACCGTGGTTTGGTGCAGACAAAACGTAGTGTTGTGGCAAAGGTCTGCTCAGCCTAGACTATATCAATCCCACTTTAGTCATACCTAGTCTATGTATCGTATTCCCCGACATTAGAGGTTATGCGTTTCTTCTCCTAGTAGCTGATGCAAGGGCAGTTAGAGATTGCGGCATAATTCACAATACTAAAGTCGAGGCTACCTCCATTTTCTCTCCCGTAGGACAGATTTAGGGACATTCTTTGTCGGCCACATCAGCAGTCACTGGGGTTGTGCAGAAATCGTTTAAATGAAAATAAAGGGTTCTTTGTGGGCATAATGATCACAGAGTCTGTGATATTGATCCCACAGCAGCAAGTCCCCTTAATTGGGCCTCCAATAAGAACACTGCATTGCACTCAATTTAAACAGCATTCTGAGATCAAGATTTGAGGCTGGAGCCAGCCATATCCAGGGAGTATAGATCATTTCAACTGCGAGACATAAACGGTTCCATTTTTCCCACTCCCTCCCTCACACGTTCAACAGAGTCCCAATAGGGGATCGAGGCGATCATACTTTAGTGGACAAGGATGGCAGCGAGTATGCCAAGTGACCCAAAAAAGAATTTAACAAAAAAGAGGAAAGAAAATAGCAGACAGATTCATTGCTTTATACACTGACTTTGGAGTCAAAAAAGACTCAGAGAATAAAGAAAAGGTTATATTTGGCTACTGCCATTTCTATTTAAGTGATAAATGAACAATAGATGGACAAAAACTAAGCGGAACACTCTGTACCAGTGCTCATCATAATTCTCCAACAGATGATAACACAGAACCGCAGATCACAAACATTTCTTTGGTCGGGGAGCTTTTGTAGGTTGGACGCCTGGGCCGTTTGCTGGATATCAATTTTCCAACAAAGCTTGAATTCTTAATGCGATTATGTGTGCATTCTTAGGCTTAACACAAACAGACAGAGGGAAACGTGTGTGCTATTGCCATTGCTGCTAATGTTCAGGTGTAAACATGTAAGCTTTACATCAGGTCCTGACATTCCTGCTTAAAATCTGAATCTATGTTTTGGACAATACAGGTACATCAAAAGGGGGAATAATCACAATATTACTAGTAGCAAAAAATCAGTGTGTAGATTTATGGTTTCTCACCAGCTGCCAAGAGGCGCATTGTTATCATTAATTTAGTCTCTCTCCAGGGGAAACAAAGTCCCTGGAGTTTGTGTTTTGTTTGTGGATGAGCCCCAACACCGTCAGCTTCAACTCCTGGCATAACAAAGGTGTAAGCACACGGTATTCACCGCTGCAATAGCCAAACATAGCTTCATGTCACTGCTCACTCCAGGGATGCGCAGTCCAGTTTCAGAATGTTGTCTTGTGATTATTTTGCTAGCAGTTGCCAGTCGCAAGTGTAATACAGAATAATAAGGGAAAGAGAAAAGAGAGTAAGCGCACTATAGAAAACTATAAATAATAAGAAGAAATGCCAGAGCAAGGATGGTTGCATTTTGTAAAGGTTCCCAGTCGCAAAACAGTCGCATATAACTATTATATAGATAGACATATGTAAAAAATTGCCTGAATTATCGTCATATAGTTATTTAGTCAGCCACATTGGATGGCAGCTACATTTCCATGCAATAACACTGCCGAATGTGTGTGGCATGTTGTAGCCTCATTGAATTTCCTGCATCACATTTCCATAAGCCATTTTTTCGGTTTAACAATTAGGGAGAACCAAGGTCACTCACTGCTGATCACTGAACTTAAGGTACCTACTGATAAATAGGATAGGCTATCCCAATCCTATGTCGTATCAACCCAACAGCATTAACCTACTTTGGATTTGGAATGGGACAGATGATTTTCTTAATGTACCATTCAGATTCTATGCTATTTGGCACATAAAATAATATTAATACCCGTTATCCAAATATCTTGATGCTGGATTTTGCATTGGAAATGCATCATTTACAAGACACTATTTTAACAAGACTGTATCCATCAAGTTACATAGTCCCGATGTGTCTTTTCAGAATCTGTTTTTGTAAATTATTTAAAACCAATGCCCTTTGTGAATATGAGTTACTTAAATGTACTCCTTGAAATGCCAAATTGAATGACCAATGAACTTCAGCTTGAACTATTCTACAGAGCCTGGTTTCCCTTCTAAAAAGCATTGCATTACATAAATTAAAGTGCATATTCTGAGTCTGGAAACTAAATTAAATATGAAATGCGTACATGTTGAAATAATGTTTGTGGATTAAAACGATAAAATGCTATAAATATACATACATTTATACATAAATCTTAAAATGTTTCATCATTTTACTTTGCTGTGTCTGTAGGGGAATTGTTGGGGGTGGAAATGCTTTATCAAAAACATGTGCAAAATATAAAGATCATCAACAAAACAAAAAAAAAAACGATTCTTTCAGCCAATCATGAAAATTTGTCAGCTTTGGCCTTGTGTTTTAGCCCAAAGGGCATTTGGTGCGAGCGTTGTTATGTTACTGCTACTTTGATTAAACTTCAGATAAGCTGGCAGCACTTCATATGGCCATGCTCAAAAATTAAAGAACCACACTCTGGAGGTCTAAATTATAGATGACAACTAGACACACTTTCTGTTGTAGACATATGGGGTTGAGAACCCTCTTGGTCTCCCTTTGCAATCTCTTATGTTTTACTATGAAATCAGTTTTCTTTAATAAATCCATTTTGCTTATAGTCCTCAAATGTATACGGCTAACAGCGAGGCGAGGCTCAGCTTTACAGCCATGGTTAATTTCAACAGTGAGCTGCCGCAACACGTTGAGATATCAATATTCTGACTGTGACGAGCCAGTGGGAGGAGGGAATGGGCGCGAGGGGGAGGGGGCAGATCGAGGTGCGCACATGCAGCGCGTACGAGGTAGAGAGCAAGTTACTGAGCAGGGGAGTGTGTCTGTGTGTATGAGAGAGGAGGGGAGAGAGAGAGAGAGGGAGAGAGAGAGAAACGGCACTGATGATCGACGCCAGGCTGCCACCACTCTGTAGCATTGAGTGGCTGCAACAAAAAGCACAGAATAACATCCACGACTGTGCTCTGCTTTTTTCCCCCTCTTCTCCTGCGTCTCTGCTTGCAGACGAACACTCCGCACATTGCGCTGCAGAGGCGGTGCCGAGACTGAGCTGGCGAGAGAAACGGGGGTCTCTGGCATCAACAAGTTAGGGTTTAAGGGACCAGAAGCCATGAAAGGGGAACACTTGGTCGTCAATTAGGTAACTGATTTGACATTGTTGCCGTGGAATTGAGTGGAAGGATTTAAAAAGAAGAAAGGAAGAGGTCGTTCTTTTCACCGGGGGTATTTTTGGACGCAAACGACCAACTTGAAGACGGAAAAAAGGATTCCTTGTAGAAATGGAAAAGATGAAGCAGAGATCGGATCTAAACTAAAACACGGGAAAAACTAAATCCATTGGAATAAAAACATTTTGAGGAAATGGAATTTCCGATTTTGTTCTTACTGGACGGGCTCTCTACTGCTTTATTAAAGAGGCTGAATTATTTTGTGTTTACTCAAAAGGGTTTTCTCCCTATGGAATTGTGTTCCATCTGGCTGCTCCAAGAGTCTGCGGATAAAGACAGTTGAATGCAGCCTCCAATGTGCACAAAAGAATGGGTAAGTTAGTCCCTTTATCTGGCAAATCTGGAGCTGAATAGGGAGCAAGAGTAAAAGAGAGCGGGCTGAAGACTAAAAGGCTATTGAGCCCTGCCCGTGTACGGCATTTGTCCTTCATCTTCCCTATTCATTAGCCTTCATTTTAAATGTATAGATTACTAATGAGCAATATGCGTTTCATTACGGACGGTTATATCTATGATGAGGATTCATACTTTAAGCAAATGATTTTTAAAACGTTGAACTTAAAAAAAATGTAATAGTTATATTTAAGCAAAAATCAATTATTAAGCAAGAAAATAAAAAAACGGCATAGAATATGTCATAATACCAACTAAGACGTCATTGAGGATGAGCAAACTAAAAGGGTCATGTTATGTGGTTTTCTTTCGGCTCATTAACATACAGAAATGTTTGTGCCAGAAAAAAATAACATGTACAGCGACTGAAAATCCTCATTTGATTTGATTAAGAAAGTCTGTAGTTCACAACGCATTGAAGAGAAAAAAAAACGCAGGGAGACAAGAGCATGTTGCCATGCATCAGCAATAAGAGCTCTGCAGAGATTTGCTTTCCCACCTCAGTTCATTTTTATCTTTGAACCCACCCAGGTTTCCATTCAAGGTGGCCATTGGT
This sequence comes from Trisopterus esmarkii, assembly GCA_027123545.1. Taxonomy (NCBI): domain Eukaryota; kingdom Metazoa; phylum Chordata; class Actinopteri; order Gadiformes; family Gadidae; genus Trisopterus; species Trisopterus esmarkii. Next base: position 11,872,708 of record JAOPJL010000002.1, read on the forward strand.
GGGACCCGCACCAACGGCACTCTGTCTATGTCTGATCAGCATGCTGCTACTGTGTCTGCTGCCTCCTGCGTCGTGCACAACCTGCCCTCAGAAATGCCGCTGTGAGGACCTGCAGTTCTACTGCGACACGCAGGGGCTCCAAGCGCCCCCAGATGGCGTGGACAAGGGGGCCTTGGGGCTGTCCCTACGCCACAACAGCATCAGCGAGCTCAGCCCCGACCAATTCTATGGCTTCAGCCAGCTCACCTGGCTCCATCTAGACCACAATCAGATCACCACCGTTCAAGAGGATGCCTTTCAGGGCCTCTACAAACTCAAGGACCTCAACCTGAGTTCCAATCGCATCACCAAGTTGCCCAACACAACCTTCATTCACCTCATCAACCTACAAATATTGGACCTATCCTTTAATCAGATGACTGCATTGGAACCAGAACTATTTCATGGACTGAGAAAGCTCCAGATTCTCCATCTGCGCTCCAACTCCCTCCGTACCACACCTGTACGGGCCTTCTGGGACTGCCGCAGCCTGGAGTATCTGGGCCTAAGCAACAACCGTCTGCGGAGCTTGGCCAGGAACGGCTTTGCTGGGCTCATTAAGCTCAGAGAGCTGCATTTGGAACACAATCAGCTCACCAAGATCAACCTAGCTCACTTCCCTCGCCTGGTGGCCCTTCAATCCCTCCATATACAGTGGAATAAGATCAACAATCTGACCTGTGGCATGGAGTGGACCTGGACCACCTTAGAAAAGCTGGACTTAACTGGGAATGAGATTCGGGTCCTGACACCTGACGTGTTTGAAACATTACCAAACTTAAAGATTTTGCTTCTGGATAACAACAAACTGAGCAGTCTGGATCCACTGGTCATGGATATGTGGCAGTCACTGGGCACCATTGGCTTGTCTAGTAACCTTTGGGAATGTACCAAAAGGATCTGCTCTCTGGCCACATGGCTGAGTACCTTCAAGGGGAGGTGGGAACATTCAATCCTTTGCCATAGTCCAGAATATGCCCAGGGTGAGGAGATACTAGATGCAGTGTATGGATTCCAGCTCTGCCATAACTTTTCAGCACCAGTTGTACAGACCATTAGCACCACCACAGAGGCCACTACAACCCCAGAGGTCACAAGCTCCCTTTTCGGAATAATGCAGCAGACAGCCACACAGGACTATGCAGAGGATTTTGGGAGCTTTACCACGTTTACCACGACGACGACAACAACCACTACTAAAACACCACGCACTGCTCCGGCCACCACCACCACGATGGAGGAGGCAGCAGTCACCGATGACTTTGAAACAGACAATACTGTCCTCACCCATCGGGTTATCATTGGAACTATGGCCCTCCTATTTTCATTCTTCCTCATTATTTTCATTGTGTACATCTCACGCAAGTGCTGCCCTCCCACCCTGCGCCGGATACGCCACTGCTCGGCTATTCAGAACCGCAGACAGATGAGAACGCAGCAGCGCCAGCCTATGGCAGACCTTGCCACACAGGTACCCTATAATGAATATGAGCCCAGCCATGAAGAAGGAGCCCTCGTCATCATCAACGGTTATGGGCAGTGCAAGTGTCAGCAACTGCCTTATAAAGAGTGTGAAGTATGAACTCTTATTTATTCCTAGAGCATATGGTTTGCCATTTGACCATTTCAGATGATACAGGGTTTGTTTGTTTTTATTTCCAGTTTCTATAAATATATATATACAAACATAATTTCTACGTTTTGAGATTATGAGAGCTGTTGAATGGGGAAATGAGGGGGTTTGGCTTTGACAGTTATAGGACGATGTAGAAATGTTCACAAATTTATTTTTCTATGAATGCAGAGTTGTTCATATCAGGCAGGGGCAATCACTTTGAATGGGAAACTAAACTGTGAGATTTGTCTCCTCATTGTCAATATATTCTGCAGCACAGAGTGGATAATTAGCCAGAAGGCCCTCTGCTAAATGAAGATTTAGTGGGGAAAGATTAATATACAAACAAACGTGTTTTTCATATACAAAGTTACCAAATAGACTCTTTGATGAAGTTTATATAATGCACCAGACAATAATTTGATGGATAAATCAAATTAATATACGTTTCCTTCATTATGAACCAATGTGGTTTGAAAATAATTAAGAATGAAAAGGGTAAGTCACTGTCAGGTTCCCTCTCAATTTGGATTCCTTCAAATTGAATTCTGAGAAATTGTGTTAAAATGAAAGCCATGTTCAGTTTTATTCCTAATTAATTTGTTTGTATATGTTTAAGTACAAAACATTTCCACGTACCATTTGTACAAAGGTTGATAGAAAATTTATCAAAATTATTGTTTGTTTCATTGGCTCCAGACACTCACACTGTGACTATGATTGCAAACAAATTAACCCACAAACCATTGTTTACTTGCAATCCAATATATATATATATATATATATATTTGACTATTAAATTACTAAGGAGAAGAGGTTAAACTATTTCAAACTTAAGATTGTTTTCCCTGGGGCCCAGTGGAACATCCTCTTCATTAATCGGGCCTGACAAGCTCAAGATTTAATCAATTAAGGCCAAGAAAGAAAAAAAGATGTGTCCCAACATGTCACCCACCCCAGTGATGAGTTATGTTATTGGATCACTCAAAAGTTGTTGTAGACAGACACGCTTCATCAGTCAAGAACATTGCTTAAAAACATTTGCTTCAAAAACTTAACCAATTCGTCAAAGAGGGTTTTGGCTCTAAAATAAAAACACAGCAGAGAAAGAGCCAGTCGACAGTGCAGTTGAAACTTGGGTTGATGGAGCAAAATTAGCTCTCGTGATACGCAAACAGGGAGCCTGGGTCAGGAGACATTTGTATGCAGCAGGGCGAGGACGTGCATTAGCATCAGACTAAAGCCGCTGCAGCAGCTCCGCAGCTCTTTGTGTTCGGCTGGGCTGTGGGGGCAGGGTGGACCAGAGGAAGAGGAAGTGAGCAGAGGTGATGGGATGGCAAAGGGCCGACTACAGGCTCGTATCTAAGGTTTATCTGAGCCAATGAATGCCCTTCCTGTCAAGTGATGGTATTCCATACAGGCCAATCAAATGAAAAACATTGCCCTGACAGTACAGCAAAGATCATTCAAAAATAAGATTGAGAGTGCAACATGGGTCTTTCGTTTTGCTACCAGTTCATGTAAAAAACAAAGAGGTGCCGGTAGCATTGTTGTGATGTCCTATATTAAGAGTATGATATCGTTCCAACACCAAGTTTAGCTTTTGGATTCATTTCTACAACCGATTTATATCATATTAAATAAAATAAACTAGTTGGTGCAACATTTCCGTCTGTAAGCAATCATAGCAAACATTGGCAGGTGCTCCTTTGATGGCCCTGCAAGATGTCATCTGTAGGAAGCATGACTTTCTACAGAATTTGCATTATTTAGACTTGCCTTTTCAAAAAAATATTATCAATTCATTTCATCATGTTATCTAGAAGGTTAGCAAGTACCTAGCAAATGAATCAGAGGGGGTACTGAAAGATTATACACATACATCTTTAATAACTGTAGCAATTTAGATCCTGACAATAACACCATACTGTAAAAGGCCAACTGTCAGTGTATACCAAAATCAATTGTATTACTTTCTTAAAACCCAAGGGACACTGACTACATCATTCACCAAATGCTATGATCCCATTTGTTTCTACTTCCTTCTCTATCGCAGTTGATCACAATTGCCCTTCAAATCAGTCTTGCATGTTCAAAGTCAGCACAGAGTTATTTTTATCTTAATGTAATTCAGCAAACACTGTTGAGAAGCCTTGTTTTTGATAGTGGGGAGGAATGGGGATGTGTGGATTTTTTAATGTTCTGTCAAATCACTTGACATTTCACTGTTTAAGATGAAGCTTGTACCAAGTGACTAAAGAAAACATCCACACAATTTGTAGAAATATGCATCCCTTTGCACTCTGGCTCTTTGTCAACTGTTTTCGGTTCTTGTCATACTCTTGCCCTGTTCCCTTTCCTGCCTAAATAGAAAAGAAAAAAACCACCCCCTTTCTCTTCCCCAACCTCTTTGTGCAAAATGAATGCTTTTCTCCTCCCTGTTCCTTTTGTATTGTAACATGTAAAATTTCATATCTGTAAAGTGGATAAGATGTGGCAAACAAAAAAAAAGTCTTACCCCTCCCCCATCCCTTCAAAACATATATTTTTTAAATAAAATGACTACAACTTACTGAGTGTTTGCTTCCTGATGGGATGCGTACAAGTAGGGGTTTACGGTTAAACAAACGATTACTTCGAATCAGAGCAACAATTAAAAGGACTTTCAAATCGGGCACTTTGAAGTTTTAATTAATATTTCATACATGTCCCACTCTTATAGTTTCTAAAACTGTAAACATGACCATTACATGCAGAAACATCCTTATCTTTCGTTGAAAGATTGAAACAATAGACCAAGCAGTAAACGATTGGGAAGTAGATTCGGGCTTTGTTCTACTTCCCTTCAATACTGAGAAGCCAACATCAAATACGCATACAGTTCAAGCCCTGTCCTGCACTGACGAACTAAAATAGCATGCTGCCTGAATTATTCTCATCAAATGGAGGGACATTTGCGTGAGCCTTCCCAAGCCCCAAGGCTTTAATGGTGCTGCAGGAACCATGAGAAATGATTGACAGTGGTTGAAAATGATTATCTAAACCACTGACTCATGATATAAACAAAATAGCAATGAGAGGAATTACCTCAGAGTTTTGCTGGAGGCCAACTCATCCTATTAAAGTATTTTTCTTGATGCTGGGACTGAAGACCTTTCAGAATGTGCATACAAGGTTGGCCCAATTCAAATACAGAGGTTTCTCCCAAGTGCTCCAGATGGCTCAACTGTTACTGTAAAAAACCACTGGAGTGTTATAGATTTGAAATTGCAGCCCATTAAAACTCCATTTTGAAGGCAGTTTTTATTATTTTTAAAAGTTATGAGGCTTGTGAAAATACCTTGAAATGTAAGGTCTCTCTGATGATCCAAATCAGTGAAAACGTGTGCAGCACAGGGTTGTGGTGGCAGTGTAATCAATGTCATTAAAATGATAGCGGGTGAGAGATCTCAATTGTTGATACAAGTTCTAAACTTGAACCCTAATAGCAATAAACATACTGTGGACCAGTTGATTTGTTTCTCATACAGTGAAAAATAGTGCAAGATTTCAACGTGTCAGCAATGACTAACCCCACAGACAATTTGATATTAAAGTGAATGGTAAAGTGTTGAAAAGCACTTAGCACAGAAAAATTGGCTAATGACAAACAAGATAGGGCAATAACACATTTGATTGTGTTAAAGATTCCTTTTCTGTTTTTGTTTTCCAAAGAGAATTGTGTTAAATTATCTAGCAACTAGTTGTTACGCGGGTGAGCGGACCGTAGCAAGTGTAAATTAAAATAAGATTGCCATACATTTCAAGGGTAAAATCTATTTATGATATTCGAGACACACAAAATCCAGCCTGTGCAGGCATAATTAATAATGGATCAGTTGCTATTGAGTATATAGCAACAAATTAAATTTGAAAAATCTCTACAAGATTTCCTGATCAGAATCAAGCGTATACCCTTCAAATAACTTCACAGCTGAGTATGTTTTGGTCCTGCCTAAAAAGGTAAGCATAGCCAAGACAAACATGGTCAAGTACACAATATTAATGCAGGAGAATTTAATCACAATAAAAAAAATGATTGGTTTCCCTGATTGTGCTTTAGTATTCAAAACGATTAACTGTTGAAAAGACTATTACAACTTTTAGGGATGGTTTAAAATTTTTCCCTAGTGGGTTTGGACATGTAAGTCTCCATACATTTAGAATTTAGATCCTAACAAAAGACTGCATCATTGGGAAGGCCACACATTGCAGATGGAAAAGCTTGATTTGTCAAGTATGAAAATCAAAGAATCATGCAAAGGTCATTTTGGTATTTCAGGCTGGCATTGCATTTTGTGCATTTGTCATTTTCCCTTGCGGCAAGAAATTAGCATAAATTATCAGGGATTTTACTTGGGACTTGAGCCATATAATAACACTTGACACAAGAACCACAACATTATTTTCTGTAACACCCCTCCTGACCACAGAAAACAATCTATAGCATATGGCTGTTGCATCCAGTGCCTTTGTGACAAAGGGTATCATGAGGAGGGTTGCTAAAGTGCTCACAATGAACAGAGAAAGGAGTATGTTGTTTTTCACATGGACATGGGTTTCCCCAACAGCTAATTAGCCTCAAGATTAAGCTCATTGCTTATATTGTTTTGTTAGATCCTTTTTTTCTATGAAGAGTTTGCTCTATATTGTTAGGATGGTACTGACTCCACAGCCAAACTATAACATGTACATGACGCATATAGTGGTGGACATTTCAGTAGATTGCTTAAAAATTAAATAAACAGGCAACCTTGTTTCTCCCCAAAAAAAGGCCCATAAAACAAAAGGAAAAGTAGATAAGTTATTAATGCTAATCAATTATGACACTTGATTTTGCATAATTTAGTATATAAATGGTAACATTTTTAATTTAAACTCACCATAAACATTTGATTTAAAAAGAGACATTTATGTAAATTAAGTACACTGGAAATACCCGTAATTGAATATATTGAAAAAATATATAGAAAAAAATCTGTACATAAAGAAACCCATCAAAAGAATGATTCTCATAATCATTTGCAATTGAAATTTCCAATTACTAACTGGAAATACAAATAAAACTCTGGAGGGGGTAGTCTCGGAAAGCCCATAATTGTATCCATTTTAGGAAAAGTAAAATTGAACAATTAGTGCTAATAAGGCCAAGGCACAGCAGTGGTATTCATTTGAACCTAATGCTGGGTACGCACTACAGGATAGTGGATTTTGAGCCCGATTTGCCCCTTCTGACTCTGGTCAGAAAAGACTTTGCTGGGGACTTTTTTGGGCAAGATTATCCAGTGTTCTGTGGGGTATGGTAACATTGATTTTCTTCCCGAAACCTGGGGAAGTAGCGAAAGTGTAATTTTCAGGCCGTCTCCATGGCTTTATCTTTTGTTCATCGATTTGTCAGGATTTCATGTTCGTTTAAGCTAATGACGTGTTTGGTTAAAGGGTGGTGTGCGGTACCGACCACACAATGAACAAGCAAACATATCTTCATCTATAGTTAGATTTGTGTGGTCTCTTCTCTAAACTGTCTAGTGTGTTCCAGGCTTTGTGCGAAAATTGTAGCATCCATCCAAAAAAAAAAGTTCCTTTTGAAAATCAACCCCAAATTAAATGTGAAATGAAATTTAACAATGCTTTCTATTTGTTTTTCTTTTAAAAGGTTGCATGACATGCCACCAGGTGAGGTGTGATAAGCCGTTTTGGAAATCTGCCCCATATGTCATCTAAAGTGGGCGTGTCCACCTAGATGTGTGCTGTATAGATGACTACCAGCCTACCCCGTAGACAAGCAAACGTTGCCCATCTATCTGTCACACATCTAGGTGGACACGCCCACCTGTGA
>JAOPJL010000002.1:11971904-11982481 GCA_027123545.1 Trisopterus esmarkii
GGCGGGGGGGGCCGGGCGGGGGCGGCGCGGGGGCCGCGGGGGGGGGGGGGGGGGGGGGGGCGGGCCCCCCGGGGGTCGCGGGGGCCGGGGCGGGGGGGGGCCGAAGGCCGCAGGATGAGGGGCTGAAGGTGGGGGTGAGAAGGTGTCCGGATGGGGGGCCTGAGGTGGGGGGGAGAAGGCAGCTCGATGGGGGGCCTTGAAGGTGGGCAGACGTGGAGCGGCGTATGAAGGGGCGGGAGGGGTGTCCATGACGGGGCTCGTTGGCATGGCCTCGGGAGACTGTACGGTGATCGGAGAGAAAAAAGGCCTTGCGGTTCTGTTTACGATGATGGCGGGCTGCTTGGCGGACGGGACCGGGCCAGAGGGAGTCCTGTGGCAGCTGTTTACCGGAGGAGCAGCCTCTGGCCTCTCTCGGCCCGTGTCCTCTCTGGCCTGGGTTCGCTCCAGCTGAGCCGAGTAGGTAGTACAACTCGCGGGGGCGAAATCGACCTTGACACTCTCCTCCAGATCCCCAAGCTCTCGGTCTATTGCCTCCTCACTGCTGCACTTCACCACCTCCTCCTCCTCCAGCTCCTCCTCCAGCTCCTCCTCCTCCTCCAACACCTCCCCCTCGTTAACTGGAACAAAGTGTCTGTCCTCGGGACGCTCGCTGCTCTTTATCTGCTCGGCCTCGTGGAGCTGCTCTGCCGGCTCCTCCATGATGTCCCCGACTTGGTGTGTCCTGGCGGTGGGTGACCAGAGTGGCACGGCGGCACGACCGTTCCTGCTGTTCAGCTCGCGGTCCTTCTGCTCACTGCCACCTTCTGCCCATCCCAGTTTATCTTGTGACGAGAGGGCGTTCTCCGCGCCGGTGTCTTTGGCCAAACCCTCCCCGCCACTCTCCAGTGTGAAGGCGTTGACCCTCTGCCGGCGTCGGTTGAAGAGCTGGACCCCTCTGGAGCCGGAGTTGGTGGGCAGGGTGAGCTGGGTGGCGATGATCTGACTCCGGACCCGGGCTTCTTTCAGCTCCTTCTCTGACAAACTGGCGCTCCTGGTTAGATCTAGAGATGGAGCACCAAAAAACGCAGGCGGAAATAATGAGTACATAAATGAACAACCCGTGACATGCCAAACATCACTCAGACCATCAAAGCTGAACCACCGAAACCAATACGACTAAATGTCTGTTTCGATAAATGAGATGCTAACCTCAACAATGGGTCTATATAATGTTCTTTTTAGGTATTCTGTCCCTCTTAAGACATTTCTCTGAAGATATTCCAAAGGGAGGTTTCAAAGGAATGCTTGTAAATGTAGTTACCATGAAAATGAACAAGACTAGGCCTTAACAAGTCTGGGGAGGAAAACCCACAAAATTGTTTCTGTTCAATGCGGTTGGTTGTTTTTTGTTTGTTTTTTCTATCCAAGAAAAAAAAGAAGAAAAAGCACTCAACTAACTAGTTGACAGACTTCAGTTAAACTACATCCTAGAGAGTTTTCAAATTAACCTTACACTAGAAAACACACAAAAATATTCCATACGACGCACACAATCAAAAAAGGCACTGGACTCATGCAAACTGTGGTTCATTTATTTGTGTTGAGGATCGACTCCCCTCCGCAGTAACATTTATTATTCTAAGAGGAATACAGCGTAGAATAACACGTTTTGGCTGAAAATGACTGTAGTGATTGTGTGGGCTCACGCGCTCCATTCCAGTCTGTGCAGCCATTTCCTCTGCCATCTGCTCTGGTCCCTCCCAGAGCATTCCTAGACTGCTGTGTAAATTCCCTGCTTAAGCCTCCAAAATGCCTTTGGTTTCTCTTTTTAAGTCGACGTCTTCAAGGCTACGCTTCAGATGTGAAATAATAACGGAACGGGCAAAACTAACATTAAATGTCCCTTACAATACAGATTATTATTCATTAGTATGATTCAGAATGTTTTCAGTGCTGTAACCGGTACGGAATGCTAATGCGAGTATCACGATCAATTATATCAATAATTATTACTATGGAATGCATTTGATTAATAACAAGCTCAGTTGTAATAGTCGTTATTACTATTATTGGATGGTATTCATATTAATAGAGAAGGGCTGGTAAGATCACCACTATATGAGGTTGGCTGAGGTCATTTTCAGCATGGAAGAAACATTGTAGAATCGGATGAAGTAACTGTCCTGGATAATGTCTGAAATATTGCTATTTCTCATTTTAATGACCGTATAGAGCCAGAACAAGGAATCATTAAACATATTTTATTGCTTTTTTATAAGCTTTGTCATTCTCTGGTATGCATATTTTCCTGGCTCAGTGTTTCATAGAAAACCTAGAATGATGACTTTTCCAACCAAACAGGAATAATGTGTGTCGGTTTTTGATTTTGCGAACCAAATTGATTGATTTTTACAAAAAAAGGCATACCTTATGCTTGCTGGGATTGGAAAATTTGACTTCTCAGTGAATTCCAATTGAATTTGCACCTTACCCCTCAAGTGTACTAACCCTACATTTGAGTTCATTGTTCTTGCTGTGGTTATTATATTGGAGGCCTTCCTGTTGTTTTCTTTATCTATTCATGTGCACCTCTATTTTGAATCTGTTTGGCTCTGTTACTATGCTGCTGTAGCTTAAGATTCCCCCTAAGGGATCCGTGAAGTAATCAACTTCAAACAGGGAGTTGTTCTACAATTTGGTAATCGACCTTGTCTGTCAGCAAGTCAATAAAACTAAATCAAAACCAGTTTGACAACCACATAAAATCACAAACTTTAGCTTCCTTTCCACAAAGCAAAGAAAGAAGACAATGAAGTATGTCTATGTGAGCGACACCTCCAGCCACCTATCTCAACTGGAATAATAACAGCCAACTGTCACCCAAACAAGCCTTGATCTCTTTCATAGACTGAGTCCCAGAACTCAGCCCACGGCTCTGCCAGTTCGTACGCCTGTCAAGGTTGTCCCAATAAAGACTTTTTACAGGCCGTTTCGTCTCAATCGTTTAAATCCAACCAGAACACATGCTACTACAGACTACAGAGTGACAAGTTGCAAGCGCTAGGCCTGCTTTGCAGTGACGGTGACACGACCCGTGAGCTATGTTTACAGCGACGACTGCCTCTCTGGATGTGGTGGACACCAGATGGCAAGTGGCATGCAGGTGCAAATTCCGCCATTGATTAACATATCATAGAATACGTGTATGGTGTAACCGTAGACGACATTATGGATAGTATTTAACATTGCATTGATTGCTCAGCCCACTGGTAGGCTGCACAGGGATGAAGAGACAATAACCATCCTCATCATCATTTAGCCAAATAACATGAGATTACCCGGATAAAGTCGGGATTGGTAATCATCCCGTGCACTCTTAATATAGATCCGGAGAGCATTTCAATTCACTTTCATTATTCATCATAACAGAAATTTTAATTAAAGCTGCCACCCCGGTATATTAAATCGCAAAAAAAAAACGCGCATTTAATCAGCATGAAAGAAAATTCGATTTCTTTTTTTTTTTTTTTTTACTTCACTAGAACTTCCTACAACGTGACTACAAATCAGTTTGTGGACTTATTCTACATCACTCGCTGTTGTCGTGCCTCTTACCTTCACACAAACAAAGACCTTGACAGAGCTCAGAGAGAGCAGTAGCACTTCCATCGGCGTCTCCTATTGAACTGTGTCTCATACCTTCACACCCCCGCCGCCTTTTTCTGCAGCTCCGCAGCGGATCGGATTTCTTTGGACCAGAGTTTATCCCCCAGCCCAACGTGCTTAGCACTGCAACTTGTTGGGAGGGGTTGGTTCGTCTGGAAATAAAACGCTCACTACATTGGCCCCTACAACGCTGTACTGTTAACTTTTAGATTGCAAGTTAGTTCCTATGACTTTGCTTAAAGTCAAATTCTGTTCAACACGTAGTATTATGCTAGACCATCGCTCGTCCGGGGGGACATTGCCACGCTTTCTGGAATTAATTGTTATTTGTGTGAGTTGGAAAAGTTGTAGCCGGAAATCAATGAAAGATATCGATATGTCTCTTTCAAATATCCCAATATAGCGACCTGTTTCTCAGTCAGTTGCTAGATAAATGGACAGGGAATCCAATGTTTACCCGAACTGGTCTGCATGTAATTCAGGCTCTGACTCCAGGAGATTAACACCTCTTATAAGCTTGACCTCACATGTCCTGTCTGTCCTCACCAAAGTCATTATTTTCTGGTCATTTCTGTGGAAGCACTCTTGGCCAAGTGGTTTTTGCCCATCACATGTTTGCTTACTAAGAGGGCTTTTGGAGCTGACTGCCTGAGGGGGAATTGGGTTGTCCTCAAGCAGACACACAATTTAGCCCCCCAGGCAATGACACACGACTCTCACTCGCCCTCTGTAATTCACTCCCTCTGCCCTTCTCACTTTGGCCTATCCCTTTCTGCACCTGGCTCTGGTAACGTCCTCTCTGTCTTCCTCTTCTTTCTCCCTTTTCCCATGACCAGCAAAATCCTCAGTCACCACCACCACCATCATCATCGTCACCATCATCATCATCATCATCATCATCACCATCATCATCTTATTATCTTCCTCATCATCATCATTATCAATACATCACCTTTGTGTTCCCCTGAGTTGCTTCCTCAGAAGTATTCATATTGTAAACTCCCTCCCCTAAAACCGGCTACAGTGATGCTGGGAAGGGCTGGCAAGGGGGATTTGTCTATCAAAGCTCAGATTACCCCTGTCGGATGTTGTCTTTTGCTGGCTGACAGCATAGGGGGAGTGGGATGACACGCCACCGGCCCTGCAGGCTATTTGTGAAGCGCCATGAAAAGACCCAGATTAACAAAGGTCCCATGGGGGTATATCAGACTGAATGTGACCCAACTCCGCACTCAATCCTGGGTACAAAATGAAACACCAGCCCCGTCCAGCACAGCAGTACAGGGGCATTGCCGGGCCAAAAGGCTGATAAAAGGTGGAGTAGACGTTTTGCACTATATCTACTTTATTAAGGTCTGCTATGATGACTTTAAGGGTTCATTGTTTCAGAGCAATCAGTGGCTGGGAGGGCTGGGAGTAGCAGGTATAGCGTTATAGATTCATATCTAAACTATTTTCTGGCCCCCAGCCCTCCACTTCCTACAAGCACAATGTCTTGTTAGTTCCCCTGATTAGCCCCATCTGTTCAGACGGTACTTTCACAGCACAGAGGTAATTATCTTCTGTGTACTACATTTCTTTTTTCCACATTGTGATTTAACGACTTATCCATCTTTTTTCTCTTTTTTTTTTCTCTCAGTGTTTAAACTGTCGCCGTACACCCGTTTCCCAGGGAACAGCTGTGAAAGTAGAAAGGTCGGGTCTAAAGATGTTATTATAGATTTATTTCTCTTTTCCCACAAGTACGACCATTTCTGTCGCTGGCGAAGTTATATGTTGACATGGCTCTTTAAGTGTGGTGCATGATTGCATTTCCATCGCTGTCGGGGCTGTCTGTATTCTTAAAGCCACAGAAACAGATGTTTCTCTGTCTGAAGTGACACGGACAAAGCAGGGCGGTATCTATTCTTACCCTATACGAGTCCACTTCTAAATACAACATTTCCTTGTATCTATGTATGTGTATAAAGCTGGTAGCTGCCGTATCTGTCTATAGGCGTGTGAGGCATACTCGTACTATGCGTGTGTTTCTTGAATATAATCCAAGAAAACAAATAACGGAAAAGGACACGATACAGACCTACGAAACACACACACACACACACACACACACCGACGCACACACACACGAGAGGCCACACTTACTCGTTTTGCGACATGACTGCTTTGTCTCCGGGCAAGTGGTTTGTGTTCCCTGGAACCCGCACTTCTCCCATGGTGCATTGCTGCTGATGTTGGAGGTGTCCTGCGTTTCCTGCGTTGTTTGGAACTTCCTCCCCCCACCTGGACTCCAGCTCACCCCTCTCCTGATGGACACATGTCCCTTTTCCATCTCGTAGTGCAGTGGAGGCTGCTGCCTCCCAAACCGCTGCAGCGACCGCAGGCTAAGGTAGCACACAGAGTTGAGTCCCCGCCAGTTCAATCCTCGTACCTCCTCCTCCTAGCTTTTCACTACTTCCTTTCTTCACGCAGTAAAAGCACAAGAATAGCAATCCCGAAGCAGAAGCAGGAAGATTGTAGTCTCTCCACAACAAGCCAGTGAATTAGACGGAAAGTACCAAAAAAAAAAAACACTACAACAACATGATCACAACAAGGGGAGGAGGAGCAGCGTCAAATCTCTGGGTCGCTTCTTCTTCTTCGCCCTGTCATGGATCTCTTCTCATCACAGTAATCCCAGTGAAGGCTGTCCTGTAGCCAACCAGCTCAACGTTGATGAGAGAAGTGCGCACTTAGTTTGGGGGTTTGCGCTGTATTATTCACAATCTAACAGGACCTCCCAGGAGAGAGCCTGCTCCAAGGCACTCTGGAAGAGTTCCCATGGACGGGAGCCAAAAGAGTTTCACAACAGGGATGTGCTCTGCTGCAAATCCAGCGAAGAAGGCTGAGAAACCATCTGATTTCTCTGCTTGTGTCTGTCGCTCTCCCGTTGGGTTTTCTCGAGCCCAGATGTTCCTGTGTTCCTCTTCTATTTCTGACACCGAATCCTGGATGTTTTATTCTTCCAAACGGCTTACCCACCCATTGTATTCATATGCTTTCTAGTATCAAGGTAAAACTAAGTTATGGACAAAAAGTTAAACATTAACAACTAAAGTGGGTTACTGTCTATGATAGCCTATTTAAATCAGCCTGGGTTATAACTTGGAAAGTGAACAGGCTTCTTAGATATCAGTTAAATATTACTCAGGCCGTTGTCATGAACCAAGTATCTAAACACTGCTATCAGGTTCACACGTTGCTTTGGTGCTTCAGGGTTTGTCTGTCAAGGATAGGTGTTTCTTAATCCAGGTGAGGAAACATTAATGTATTAGTGCCAGGTTGGAGTTCAAGTTGTCATTTTGATAAGGAAGAGGGAGTGAGAGCTAGAAATCCAAAGAGAGGTTGATATCCTTTGTTGATATCCACAGCAACCTGCAAAGTAAAAGAAAAACACTTTTTTAGAGCACATATATCGAGGAACAAACGTAACCTAGTCATATTGATATAACATCAAATGGCAATCTTATACGATCCGATTGTGTTTTCTGTGGTTGGCTATTGTGTAATAGGTTGACAATGTTACACCCACTGCTTTGTACAGGAATGAGAACATTCTCCGACGTCATCCAAAGCAAACAGGGAGAAGGAAACTGTCCACAAATTGTACTTATGCCATTTTACATATTGAACTATTCATCTATTATTTATGTTACTGGCTTCTTCAAGTTTCTTACGACAATGACTTTATAAATGCTTTATGTCGCTCATTTAATCCGCGTCACTCTCTAACGATGTGCTTCCTGTCAAAGGACATTAATCTCTGTGTGGCCGAGACAGTTCCCATATTGGAGGCGCAGGGCCAGACTGCGTCTTCGAGAGGCAGCCTTCTCACCGCAGCCAACAAACGCAGCCGGGCTCAACAGGCGGGGAGAAGGAAGCAAGGAGCCGCCTTCATATCAGACTAAACACGATAAGGCCCACTGTTCTCTACTCGCTAAGAGGAAGGAAGGTGACAAATCATTTAGTCATGGATGTCAGAAAGAAATGTCTCCTAAACCAGGCCTGATAATGACTAGCTTAATCTCCACCACGGGGTTGCGGGACATGATTTGGTGCAGAGCTGACACTAGCAATCTGAATGAAACATCCATTTCTTCTGTGTTAAGTACAGACTTGACCTGTGTACTTCCTCCCGTTACATTCCGCTCTCGTCCTGTGCAGCGTTTTATTAGATAAAGAGATCCTGTTTCCCCCCCTGTAAAGTCATTAAGACACGCTGAGATGCCGTGTAATAATAAGCTGATGCTTTTGTCTGGCCCGGTCCTTGATCAGACTTGTCTGCCTGTGAAGCCCATCAGGCCTCTGTTTATTATTCTGGTGACTCACCTCTAAAATTCTCAGAAGAAGGAACGGTTTTCACCAGTCGGGCAGAAAAAGCAGCCCCCGCAATTACTTTTAAATGTTTTTCCTTCCTCTCATAGATTCCTGGGAGACATCGCTACTGCAGTCGCCTACATCTGCTCGCTTGTTTGTTTTTCAAGGTGCACACACATCATAAACTCACTTAAGTCTCACTCTCTGTATCTCTCTCTCTCTCTCTCTCTCTCTCTCTCTCTCTCTCTCTCTCTCTCTCTCAGCCTGTGTTTCATGTAGGCACTGAGTGGCCCAAGAGTGGACTGAATGGAATGTATGGTACTACCGCTGTGACCCCACATGACCCCAATGAATACAGTCAATCACTTCTAACACGCTTGCCCCAGTCCCCTACACACACACACACACACGCACACACACACACACACAAGCACGCACACACACACATTAGCACGCACACACACACACACACACACTCACCCACACAAGCCTGCTGGTAGACCCATGACAAATCAAGTTTTTGTTTCCATTTGGACTGAAACCAAACGTATTACTCTCCCAGATGTGTAAAATATTAGCCATGTTTATGTCAGCCTGAATCTGTGCTTAGATTAACTGTGGGGTGGGCGGGTGGCTCTTTAACGCATTAACATCTCAATTTGCTACAGGGATTTGTTCATTACTGTTCACATGTTTACCATAAGGATTATGCATACTACCTGGAGCATAGTGCTGTAATATTTAGTGCACATTAAAACGGCATTGCAGTTGACAATCGTCAAGCATTTTGTCAAACTTGTCTGCAAATATTTAGTAAGACGTAGAACAAGTGTAGGAATTGCAAAATTGACAGCGGCAGAAAATGCCATCTTTGAGGAATCTGGCTCACAAAAGCTGGCATATGGTCCATTGAAATCACCATCTGCCAGTGACTCTTTTTCCTTTGTACTTTCCCCCAGGCTTGTTATTACCACATATCAGTGTCATTCTCCTCTCTGATCTAACTTTCTAATATCTTCCCCGAGCAGTTACGGTAATCTCCTCTCTCCTCTTGCCATTCGAAAGGGGCTCTGAACCCCGTCCACTGTTTCCACTTTTCTATTCTAACCCTCCAATTATCTCCATCTTCAAATGGCACGCTACTGTACCCACCTGATTTGGGCCCCCCCCCCCCCCCCCCCCACACCCACCCCCCCCCCCCCCCCCCCCCACCACCCCCCCCCCCCCCCCCCCCCCCCCCCCCCCCAGCAGCCAGGAGAGCTGACCTTATCAGGGGCCGGCCCGTCCTGCGGCGGTTCCGTGTCTCGGGCCGCTCTCGGTGTGATCACCCCCGCAGCTCGTTAACCACCTCATGCTGCCCAGACACTGGCTGTGGGCTAACGAGCGCCGGTACCCCCTGCAGGAACCGGTCACCTGACCCGCTCGCTGCCCCTTAATCCCCATTTTGACTGATTGGCTGAGGACTTTTTTGGAAGACAAAAAATATATCATTCTTTTTTTTAATCAAGTGCAACGTTGGTGTCTTCTGAGCCGTGGGGTTGTGACTCCATGGGGGGTCGCCCGACACAGCTTCCCCCTCTTCGAGCGGACAGGAAGACCTAAAAATAGGGCTGTGGATAACGAGCGCCCCTGTACCTTCTTTGTTTTGTAGATAAGTAAGTTCGGTACTGGAGTGTATTCTAGAAGCAGCAGCAAATCATCTCCAAGTGTATCATACTGAACTGATTATTTATGTATGTCTGTGGTCTGATTATGTTCAACAGAAACCTGAGCCTGTTTCCAGGTCACATCGGTAAGTCACACACGGTGGTGTCTGGTCTAGCCGGGCTTCGTGTCCTACATGCCTGTAGTACACTGGGCCGTGGGAGAGTGACAGGGTGAGAGGAAGCCAGAGCAAGAGTGCAAGGGAGAGAGACAGAGAGAGGCGTCCATCAGGCTAAATGAGAGATGACTGACACACACACACACACACACATACACACACACACAAACGTACACACACAAAGTCAACATACATACAGGCGTCTGGTACATCAGTATTGACATATGTCATCTTCCATCAAAGTAGTTTCCCGAGAACAGACAGAGAGAGGGGCATTGATCAGAGGGGAGGGGACGGACGTGCGGAAGGCGAGAGGACTGATGGATAGCGGCCTTCATTTGTCCTCTACGGGAACGTGGCAGGAGAGATAGTCCATGTTTAACGACAATGCGTCAGGCACGTGAGCAACAAAGCATGGCTGAATTTGCACTCATAAAAATCTCTCACTCTCCTCTCTATCTCTCACCCTCTCTCACTCTCTCTCTCTCTCTCTCTCTGTCTCGCTCTGTCTCTCTCTCTCTCTCTCTCTCCCTCTCTCCCTCTGTAATAGTACATTCGGTGTGTTCTTGGTTGTTTGAAGGCGTGGTGGTGTGAGGTGGAGCTGTACCTGTACTTTAGCTAATGGAATGGAAGGGTCCCTGCAGAGTGCTGTTCTGCCTGATTTACCCTGCACGCATACACACACACACACACACACACACACACACACACACACACACACAAACACACACACACACATACACACACACACACA
>JAOPJL010000002.1:11997558-12013944 GCA_027123545.1 Trisopterus esmarkii
GCGTGCGTGCGTGCGTGCGTGCGTGCGTGCGTGCGTGCGTGCGTGCGTGCGTGCGTGCGTGCGTGCATGCGTGTGTGTGGTAGGGAGGTCAACCATGAACCCTGGTTCATCTGCACCACTCTCTCTCTCTTATCCTGGCCGGGTCAGTGTTGGCAGGGCAGCCGAGGCCGAGACTGAAGCCCAGCCCTGTGCCTCTGATCCAGAATATCGAGCACCTAGGATCTCACTGATGTGTGGGGAAGGTAGGCATGGGATGAGGCTGGTCGAAGACAGGACGGCCCCGCTCATTTGATCTGGGGTGCCCGAGCTGCATCTCAACAATGGCGGGATAAGTCCTTCACTGCTCCCTCGTCCTCTCGCTCACCCTCTCTCTCAACAGAATGATCCGTAAAGCTATTAAGACAGTCAAGAAGGCTTAGTGTCAACGCTGCGTTGGCTATTTAATTTGACTAAATCAGGACCAGCTTTACACGCCCCTACACGCCTTCTGAAGCGTATAACAAACACTGGCAGATAACAGGAACCTGATGTGAGATTCTGTGCCATATCTGCACGATGCATATACAGAGAGGCCAGCCCAGTGTTTGATCAGTGTTGTTCTTGTTGTCGACTCGGATACAGTTCTGTGTCGGCCGTCTTCACGAAGTATATCTGACAAAAGATGTGATTTAATTTAGCCTAGGTCTTTTGGGTGCCTAGGATGGATGCTTTCAACATCAAAGAAACCACTGGTAGATCTGGTCAAATTAAGTAAATCTCAGATACATTTTTAGAAAATAAAAGAGACCCATTACACAGCGAAAAGAGAAAGAGAGAAAGCTGCCATTAGGATGGAATGATCTGTGAGCCTTTCAAAGCGGATAATGTTAACGGCAACGACGGCAAGAGCAATTTTTAGACTAGGCCATCTGGGATCTATACAAAAGGATTGATTCAGCATCACACAGCAAAGACAGATGTGGGGGAACTATGTATTGCCATGGGAACGCTTTCAAGTCAGGAAAACCGAGCAGCATGGGTTGGATCATGGTTTTTTCCCCCAGAACCCGAAAGTGAAGTCAGCTATACGTGGCCACAGCTACCATCTACTACAGCTACTAACTTTTCATCCTTTCTCTGACTCCGCCATCACAAAGGAGGGGGAGAAAATCAAGTTTGACTAAGACTTCGTGGGCCGACTGTGAGTCTCTTCCAGGAAAAAGGATTACTTACTTACTTAGGACTTTTTGTTTTTTTCTACTGTATGACTTTTTGTAACACAATAACTCACACTTCATTTGGACTGACTGACTGTGTGTAGGTAGAGCATTCAATGGATAATCATTCAGGGAATAGTGTCCGTGCTTTCTAATGGCATTTAACACCGGAGCAGTCCAATAATAAATGAAGGTGAGAGGTTGTGGCGGTTCACAGGACGCCTGGAGGGCCAACGGGCTGAATGAAACACAATAGGGAAGTGTAATATTTGTCGAGAGGGGCAGCGGATGAAGGAGTAGGCCAACATGTAGGTTTGGGGAGGCCACGGTAGACGCAATGCGTCTCAGGCCCCCTCCTATGGAAACTATTTCTCTGTCTCCCAGACATGTTGTTTTAACATTAAAAAGCCCCGCACTGGTGCTGTCCTGTGTTTGAAGGACCCCCCTCACCCCAGACATTCCCACCCCACCTTCTTACTTTGGCATAGGGCAGTAGACATTGGCCAGGGTCGGGTTCCATTAGAGCAGAAACACTGACCAACACTCGTCATTCTGCCAAACGCTTCCTGAGAAAATACTGGACTTACTACTTAATAAGGCTACACTCCTATCAACCAAATGATTAATGCATTTACTCAGGGATGAATGCCGGCCAAGCCATCAGGGTTGAGACATCTGTGGTGAAAACCAGAAGGTCATTGTGTCACGCCAGGAAGAATACACAAGAATGCACCACTGGACGGCTCGTTTTGAAACGTTTTTGTTGTTTTTTTCTAGCGCAGTATAAAACACAGATGCAGTGTAGAGTAAAATTTTGTCCTAGGAGTATGGCTAAAAATACAATACAGCACGGTACAATCGATAGCTTGAGGAAAAGCTACAAGTTTGCAATGCAACACAACTTATTGAAAACAGTGGGACATTTTGTTTGGGAGTTAATCCAAACTCTTTAAACTGAGTCACTAACCATTTTGCATGCTTTCCAACTGCACGTCTAATTACTGACTACAGCCAGGGCTGAACTCACAATTTGGGCTCTCCGATATTTCCCCTCATAAACTGTTAACAGTGAGACCACAAAGTATATCAACATCAGCATGGAATAGAACAGTGGATGACAAATTCAATTTAGCTTGGAAAACCTGTTCAGTCAAAATATTAAAGCAAAATATCAAGAGTGCTACATGCCATATTCCCTGCCAATGCAAAAGGCTATAGTGGCAATGGAAATGAGGAAAATGTTTGTGTAAAAAATATAAACAATGTGGAGTAAAAGTTAACAGTTGGGACATGTTTATAAGCAATGCCATATTTGCAAAGATAGCAAAGATATTGCATTGTCAAACAAAAGGATTGTAGATAACAGGCAATCCTACCCAAAAACCCTACCCATTGAATCCTTGGCTGACGCCTTGCCCTATCTAGTAACAGTACTGAATACCAAAACATTAGGAAAACAGATAGCATGAGTGTGGAGGCTAACTTGAGCGGACCACATCGAAGACTGCGTCCAACCTGCCAGCTAATGAATCCAGCACCTCAGTCCCCCAAATGTCTGGGTTTTTTCAGGGGTGCTGGCTGACCTCGCTGTGGGGTTCTGGGTCAGGGCCTTAAGCTCTCAGACCCCCGAGAGCCAGTTGTTTTTTGGAGAGCAACAGTCTCTGCCCTGGGGTTCAGTTTTCCATGACCCAGTTTAAGGCCAGGGATTGGCAGAGCAGCCAGAGAAGGCTCTAGCAGCCAACCCATGCTGGGTCTCACCAGAACTCCCTGCCTATTTTAGCTCCATGAAAAGGATATGGAAGGATGTGTGGGAGGTGGGTAAAAAAAAGAACATCTGGACAATTAAAAAGGAAAAGTGACCAGAGTTTGGAGTTTGTAAGAAGAAAAAGTGTGAGATGGTTTGAGATCTGTGCTGAATGTAGAGACAGAATACTTCTGTTTTGCTTTTCATAAGGTCATGTTATGATAACCCTCAGCATGAAAAAATGTATGAGCCCAGTAGAGCAGAGACCAAGAGGACTCTAATAACAGAGCTTTTTGGATCTTTGCTGGCATCGATTCCTGTTTGCAATGCACAAGCCGCACCAAAACAAAACGTTATTCCAAGCTTCGGCTCACCATCCTTGTTCCACATTAAATTCTTTCTTTTCTGCATTTCCTTTTCTCTCAAGCATAATCGCCATATCAGTCACAACCAGGCAGTGTCCCCGGGACTCGCCTTCATGTAAAAAGACACTTCCTAAGGTGGTCTGTCTGTTGAACGATGGACAAATTGGAGGCATCTCAGGAATTGAAACAAGTAGTCCACGAGGCTAATGCACCCCAGAGGGCCCATGAAAGCGACGTGCGTCACTCTGCAACCTCTCGCTGTCATGTTTCAGAAGAACCGAGGTCAAGCACTTGGGGTCAAGCTCATCCATCCTCTGGTAAATTCAATAGGTACTAAGGCATTGCCAGCGAGTCCAGTGGGAAAGGCCACCTCCTGTCTGGTCAGCGATGGACCACGAGGAACACCCCTTCAACCAGAGTGCATGTTTGAATGTGGGCAGGAATATCTGACATCAGACAGACAGATATATAGATAGACAGAAAGAAAGAAAAATGGATAGACAGAGAGATAGACAGAAAGAAAAATGGATAGATAGACAGATAAATACATAAGTAGATATATAGATACATATTCACAGAAAATCAAACACGTGAGCCAGCCCAACAGGAAATGAAAGACATGGCTTAGGCAACAGCCAACACAGTCATATCTAGTCAGACTCCCTCCAAGACCTCAGCCCAGGAACAAGGCCTAGGAACGTTCTCACATGAGTCTGACATCATGTACACCAGACCAGCGTCAAATATAAACCACCATCAGGGCACTTAAACAAAATCTCTGCTTCTGTAAATAACTTAGCTTTTGAAACTCGTTTTTTAAATATTGTGTTATGAATATCTTTGTGAAGATTAGCCAGACAGTATTCCCTCCATAGAACAAAGAAACACAATGTTTCACAGAGTTGCTGAGGAGCTGTAACATGTTAGCATAGCTTATTTGGTGGGCAACAAACATCAACTCAACCGTGTCTGAGCTTTTTATTTAGCAGATTCCATACATAAGGATGTGCTTTTCCTTGGCTGCGGTTCTCTCTTAAATGCCCTCTTTCAAGGTTCTTGTTGTCACGTTTTATTATTGACTCTGGCCTTTACGACATCCTGCCCTACAAAACGAAGATGAAAATTATCATCCTGACGAAATTCTTTGAGCATGAGCGTGAAATTTCCAGCGTATTTCCCTATTTTCTCCGCCAACCACAAGCCCTGTGGGATCCTGCATCTCACTCCTCTTCCACAGCTAATTGCAAGCTACGCTTTGCTCTCATAAGTATCTTTAAGCTTGTTTCACTGGCATCTACAAAATTAGCTTGTTTTCCCTAAGCCCGTGGGCACGGCTTTACAGTACATAGTGTGGAACCAGCAATCAGGGGCACTTAAGTTATAGCAAGGCAATCACCGTTGAATGGAAAACCTAGACCCATAGGTAAGATAGGGCTTTTTCAACCCGAGCAGGTTTACAAGGATGAATAACAACTTCACGGTCTTCCACGTAGCCATTTTGAAAATCTTGTGAGAATTAAAGCGATACCGTATTTACCGTTTTTATGTACTTGTGTAGCCCTTCTGCATATCCAGGCTCACAAATCAGAAGTGAGATCTATTCACTTCAATGCTGCATTTGCAGAGCTTTCCCCGGTTCTGCTGCTGCGTGTTTAGCTTCCAGGCATACATTTCATATCAAAGTGAAAAAAAAAAAAACTGAACAAACTTGAAACAGTTTCTTGAAACCCGGTCTCCTGATTATCTCCTCTCCTGTTTGTTCCCGTATCTATAATCTAAGTTGTTTTGACCTTGGTATTGCATGACAGGATTTCATCTTTAAACATAATGTCTATGGACTTGGCTATGCAGTGAATTCTAAAGTCACTGTAATGCTGTTCAAGGGAAGGAAACTTGTGCATGTGAGCTTGGACCGGGAGATAATGGCCATTGTGGCGTGGCAGGGTGGTTGACCATGCTGGGCTGGGCTGTGGTGTGTTTGGCTTGCAGCCTTGGAAAGGCAGTAGCAGGATGCGTCTCTGCCTACAGCAACCCCTCTCTCTCTGCACGCTCTCAGCGGCCAGCCTCTATTTAGCAGGGCATAAAATGGTCTTTGCCTGACTATGGAAGACTATAGAAACGTTAACGGCAGGGAAACAACATGGTTTCTGTAACAATGTCTGCCCTTAATTGAAATCCTCTATTTATCGAACAGACATTAAATGCTGGAGCCGGTCTTTCTTTTTCTGTTGGGCATGTAGTTCTGGTCGATAGTACATAGACTGAAATCAAGCCGGCAGGGAATTAACTTGGGTTGGACATCGATGGTAATACTGTTCTCAGGGTCGAGAGTTGTTAGATCTTCCCATTAAATAGGTTATGGAAACTAAAGCAGAGTTGCGGAACTATGTCCTTGCCCCTTGGGAAGCGAAGGCTATGCACTGTATATATTTATGCATCTAGATCCATACAGCTGGACTAAGTCAGCCAAGGGTATCGGTGAAAGTAACACTTTATTGACTCTTTGCAGACTTTGTTAAAGATATATCTTTCTTCTTCTTTGCCTTCAGACACTTTTGCACATTTTCCCAACGAATGCAGCTATCAAGCTGTCAAAAGAGAGCTACATTCAGTAGAGTTCGCGTTTGTGTCAGTTGGTGCCGACCGGGGCTTGGGAGAGGGGAGGGGAGGGGATGGGGTCCACTGCTTACCCAAAGCGTTCCTTTTCACCCGGGCCTCTTAAGTCAACAATCTAACCAACCTACAGGCGTCAGGGCCCAGTGGGAGAGAGAAAAAGCAGCAAGAAAGATGAAGAATGAGCAGAGAAAAAGAAACCTTGCAGGAAAAGCTGTGGGACGGTGGTAGATTTTCCTCTAACATCTAAGGTTTCACGGGTTTAGCATTTCCTACTTGAGAGGTCCACATGTGCCCCCAGTCATTCGTCTGACATCATCAATTACCTCAAATTAACCGAATGATGGTCCACCGAGCAGAAAACCTAGTAGGCGATTAATCAGTAAGAGCACCTTGAGCCTTGAAGCTCGACCTGAGGCGGAAAGGAAGAAAAATGTGAGAACCGACCGCGCACCAAGTACCACGGAGTGTGTATTTTGCATTTCCATCCTTTCCAAGCCGTAGATTTGCTATTTGCACATTGGAAACATCACGGCCCAGAAAGTATGTATCCCTCTGGGGATGAAATTGCCAATATCCACTGATCCACTTGACTAGACCCCAATGAGTGACTTTAATGGACAACAGACTCATATCCCCGTTGCATATCCATACCGTAGAGCCATGAGGAGAGAGGGGAAGGAAAACGCAGAGAGAGAGATGGACATTTGTGCAACTTGTTTTAGGTGGGCTGAAGCCACAGCCTCAAATCAGAGGTGTATTCTGGTTGTATTCCGTCATTTCTGCTTTATGCATCCTCTGTCTAAGCATGAGTTACTAGCGGTTTGGGGGAATGACGTAATCGTGGAAAGGTCCTGGGTGCAGTCAAACTGTTAAGTCAGTGAGGAATTTTTCATCTGGTCAAGGCTGGCTGGGCTGTCTTTAAAAATAAAGATGTTAGTCATCATATGAGAGGAGGGGAGAGGAGCAGGAGAGCAGAGGAGAGAGAGGAAGGGAAAGTCATTACCAGAGGCAGAAGCCATGTTGTTTACTAAACACTGCTACCAAACGGGACTCATTGGTAATATCAATAATGAATCACAGGTCAAAGTACATGTGCTTGACCTGCTAGGTTAACAATCTTATCATCTACAGCGGAAACATATAAAGCATGAAGTACATTTACCCATAATCCATCATATTAACCTCTTGACACAAAGACATCTATATTTGTGTTTGTCTTTGTATGCTTTGGACATTTGGAGCCCAAGTTTATGGGCAAGTAATAGACATAACAGAATAAATCCTATATCACCTATGCCACCAGACTCGATACTCTGTTTATGAAGTGAGCACATGGAACTAAGTTACTATACGCTACATGTTATGCTGTCAGGCCGACAATTGACAAAGTTATATTTTCTGCTCCAAGATAGAGTTTGCTAATGAGCACGGGAATAAGGCTTATCTTGCAAGAATGATCTTTTACTGACCTTTTTAAGCATATGACATCTCATGAAAACAAATTAGTCTAAAGTGCCCCAGCAATTATCTTGCGTTCTAAAGATAGAAAACCATTCTATACTTAATGCAAACGGTGCAGGTGTTTACATTACACCTACCTTGGCTTAGCTAATTCCTTCTGGACTTCCAGAACAGCTACTCAGCCCTTTTTTTATACATGACAATGGCATTTGGAGGACAACATGTATATATTTTAAATATATTGATGTATTTTTATATATAACAGAATAGTGAAAGGACGCTGAGCACCGCCAATTGTCCTTTGAGAAGGTCAAGTGTTCATGTATTCTGCTAACAAAGTAAAGGAGGGAGGGGAGTGGGGGGGGCTCTTTGGTATGGGTTTCTTGCATGTGTTCCTTATTACCTCATCTTCAGCGGGCAATTTATGACTCCTTCACGGGCCCCCCTCTCTCCTGAGCCGTTAGCATCTGCCCAAGATAAAAGAAAAGCCCTGCATTATTACTCAGGTTGTGTGGATCTGTTCACACAGCCAACGCCAAGTCTCGGAGTATCTGGTTTTCATGCTGGTATATGACATATATTTGTAGAGGAAGGCACACAAGGGGGGTATAGGCAGTACAATGCAACAGAATTATACCAATTGTTAGAATGCATTATGTTGTCGGTTTGTGTTATTGCCCAAAAGAAGCCTCTGTGTCATTGTAGCCGATAAAAAAAGACACAGGTAGGTACAATTTTGATCTTCGTTGCAAATGTAGAAAATGAAATATAGAAAGTGTACTTACATGATGACACATCATAAAATACACAAAGATAATATCTTTGTGTTCAGAACGTTTTAAAATTATGCAAACCTTACTTCACTGTTACCTGTTTGCAAAGATCGTATGTGTACTGTTGCCCACTAGCGGTTGAAAATAAAATATTAAAAGATAGTTCACTTCGTTTTCGGCACACGCTCTGTCCCTTCTCATAATTTGTATTACTCAAATCATGACTTTCTAAAATGAAGCATTTTTCTAATTCGTAATGGGGAACTAATAACCATTTATGGCAAGGTTCTAGCATTGTTCTAGCCGTGGTGAATGTTTTCAAGCATGCTGTGTAGCCTTGCTCGCTTGACGAGCGAAGCAATGCAGCCACCATTAGCCGACAGCCCCATCTAGTGGTGAGAAGGGTTGCAATGCATGCATGCTTGAAAGTCATACTTTGAGTACAGATAGCGGGGTTGAAAGTGAGTCTAGTAAAAGCTTATCGCCCATAATAAAAATCCCTACAGTAAAAATCATAAAGTAGATCAAATTAAAATATAAATACTTAAAAATAAGTATGTTTGGGACTGTGTAAAATGAAAGGCAAGCTGCTGCAAGTAATAGTGAAAACAAGGTTAACGGTATTATATTTTATTAGCCAGAAGTCCTAAGGGTTAACGTTGTTGTGGGTCTGCTGGACTACAAAGCATATAGAATTCAGTTAACACAAGAAAGCAGCTGAAGAAACCTGCATTGTTCATAACCAACGGCACTCTTGACAGATTAACACATTAAGCCCATCAATGTCACATCAGACTCTTGTCACACATGTGGAATGAGAATAATTATTCCTTGAACAAAAATGTCAAACATTGGGATCTGAATTTATGACATTTATGGAATCGACATTAGAACCACGACTAAAGTGGTGAATACTAATGGTATGTGGGATGTCTGAGCATATGCCAGTGATGGCCAGTGCATGGTTGTGAATCACATAGATGTGGCCCAAGATTAAGATGTATTAATCTATTATGATTATCCATTGAGATTCTGATGATAATTTCAGTCACAAAATGGAACTATTCTTAAAGTGAACTAAGTTGTATTAAGTTAGACATGTTGTGTTAAACAAGAAATAATTCTGAAAGGAAAATAAAAACGATAACAAAGTGACCCTAAAATATAACGGTACTGCAGTAATACACTTTACCAAGTTTAGAGGCATTGCACGCGGAAGCTTTTAATGAGAATATGATGTGCACGTAGTAGTGACTGTAGCAAGAGATACTGATACATGGTTTCACATTGGACCACGTTGAGTGTTACTGTCTTGTTCCGTCAAAAGATGCAAGACAAAGACAGACGGCCGCCGCACCATCATCATCATCTTCTTCTGCTGCAAAGATTTAATCAAACAGAGTCCAACAATTTTACAGGTAAACTACGCTACAAAGAAAAGCATGTAGTGTGTGATTTGCAGTAGCGGTCTCGGCTACGAGTAAAGCAGAAGCGATTTGGACAGATTTGCCCTTAGATCAACTCCCCCACAACCCCCGTCTCAATTCCGATTGACTGTGGAACTAAGTCGGGGAAAGGGGGCCGCAGGCAGGTGGTCTTCATGTGGGCGTTCTCAGGGAGCCAGCGGTCCCAGACTGAGCTCCACGTGGTGTGTGAGCCAGATGGCCTCGGTGGTGGCGTCCCCCGCCTCCTCGCTTGGCCTGATGGGAGCGGCCAGGTTGCGGAAGTCATGTCGGATCTTGAACGACACCCAGACATCCGTGTCCCCCTCCTTCTGGGGCACCACTTTGATGAAGAAGCCGATCTTGTTGGATTTCCTGAAGGCGACCACACTGCAGAAAGGACAGGGAGGGTGCAAGCGGTGAGGATTAAATGAGCAATGACCTGGGCAGAGGGGTGTGTGTTAGAGTGTGTGTCTGTGTGTGCGGGTGTGCATGTGTGCATGTGTGTGCGTCTCTCTCACTCTGGGTCATCTTGAAAATCCTGAGGTTCGGCTAGTTCATCGTAATCAGCGGCCGCATCCTTTCCTGCCAGGACAAGTTCCTTGGCAGGAACCATCACCTACAACAACAACCACCACAATCCTTTAAAAATATGTCACGCGTAGGAGACGATTTCTCACACTTTCCAATTAGACAGGCTTGGGCCATATGGGGATTCTATAATGAAGTGCATCATCAGGAGCCAATGATAACCCAGTTATCACCGTGACTCGATAACACAAATCAATAAGCATCAGTGCAGGAGAGAAATAATTGAAACGGCGTGTTCCATGGTATACCTTAGCAGTGCTGTTTACGTCTTCTGGGTCGCCCTCTTCACAGGCCACCAGGGTAACGTGGGTCAGGCTCTCCACTGGGTTAGTCAGGGTCAGCAGAACTTGGCTCTCCTAACCAAACATAGGACAGATGCATGTCAGATGCATATGTTTGTTAGTAGCCAAGGCCTTTCAAAGCTTTTGATGTTGAGCGAGAAGCTGATTTACTTCTTTGCATAAAAAAGGTTCCAGGTTGGCAGCAGCATCTTAAAGGGTCAACACGGGGCTGGGTTATCGAACTATTGTAGCAGTCTCCCCTGGCGTCACTAAAACATTTGATGGTTACGATGGTTTGATCACCTAGGCCTGTATTGTCCTTATGTCCGTGTATGCATACACTTTTAAGATGGGCTAGTGAAGGCCTTGGGCATGGCTAAATATAGAATCCGCATTTGAAAAATTTAGTTCAACATGATGCATTTATTCAGTCTACTAATATTGTATATATATTTGTATTTATAACCAGGAGCACCAGAGACACTGACCTTCATGTATCGGAGATTTGGAATAGACATAATCCTCACTTCTGGGATGTAACTCCTGTGATCAAAATGGAAACCAATTAGCTTCCACATACAACATGGCAATAACGACAACACTACCAAGAACCCATATTATCACAGAATTGACTACCAATTTACAACCTATGTATCCAAAAACAATCATTTATTCACCAATTCGGAAATCAAAAATTCATCCATTTCTAAAGACATTTTCTACAACAATGATAATTTTCCTAGCGACCTGAAAAAGGATAATGCATAAAAATTTTCTGAATTATACATTGTATTAAAATTATAATTAGAATAAAATATTAATTTCTAATTCTTTGATAGACAAACCAAGATAAAGTTTGATAAAACCAAACAGATACTCACACAGCCACCAGCTGAATTTTGAACTTAATCGAAGTCGGGTTGAATTCCGGTTTGCTCAAATTATGCTCGCATTTCTAGGAAAGGAAAGACGAATGTCAGTGCGGCTCTCTACCGCAGCAGACCCTCGGGGAACAATAATAAGAAAAAATACAAACAAACAAAGACGTACCCTGCAGCGCAGCGACCTCTTCATGAGGAGATGCTTGTGTTTGGGGTGGAGCTGGGACGCTCCCGAAGGCTGGAAGTCCGGCTGCAGCAGGCGCTGTCGCAGGGTCGTCACTGCAGGGAATGCCATCCGAAAAAAAGGGGACAGTTGACCTCAGACCGGCAGACATATAGCCATCGCTGCAGGGCCAACCTGGTGGCCCTGCAGACCAGGCTCCTCTGGGGAGCTGGCACTTACCCTCTGGTAGGTTAATGGGTCTTGTGTAGCAATCTTCGGGTAAGGGTTCCACCTCATCCAGGGCCTGGGCTGGCTCGATGTTGATCTCCTTCTGGTCCTCGCCTTCTTTCAGACTAGCGGAACAAACGGATTACCCTCTAAGCCAACAAGAGCTCCAACCGATACCCACAACGCACAAATGAAATTTTCCGTTTGTATAGATTCTAATTGAATGCAGCGACACGTTGTGATTGGAGACTTACGTTAGGCCGGCCAGGTTGGATATGGGAGCTCCGGCCCGCTGTCTCTGCAGCCTGGTGCCAAGGCCGTACTTCTCCTACAGGAGAGCAAGGCTCGTCAGGCTCAATGCTATGGTGCGGGATCTATGGTATTAGTACTCATGTTGTTAATATACAACAGAATATTAAAAGGCAATGTCGCCATAAAGAAAGGCCATTTAAAACTACATTTGCAAAAGATGCAAACAGAAAATCCACCTTGTGATGGGTACAAATTGGGCTAGATAGTCTAGCCCAGGATAGAGGGGTGGAAGTGGTTTGACAAGACATATGATCAATGTTGACCTATATGTTTTTAACTTGTGGTGCAACTACACTTGGTTACAATGTGTTTGCTCCTCGTTTACCAATTTAAAAGGCCCCTATTGTGTGGATCAACGACATTTAGCTAGAGGGACACATTCATGTGATCTGGGAAGTCAGAGTTAAGAGAGAGCGAGAGAAGAGAAGAAGACAGTGCTACTGTACACAGTACAGACTACCCAAAGTTGTGAAAAATACAACTCACCACCACATGAATAGTGTGTTGCTGGGAGGGTAAAGAAATCAAAAATAAGAATCATTGCACACAAGCAAAAGGGGAAACAGGTTAAAAAGACAGGAGGAAGCAAAGCAGTTAAGCATCAGTTTCAACTGGTGACATGCAAAGGCAACAAAATCCATCTTTCAAAGCAGCCAAACCTCACATATAATATTAAATAAATGACTTTATATCTACCCCAACCTTTAAAACATCATGAAACAACTCATGATAAAAGAAAAATCGTATGACATTGACCTAAATAAAATGGATAATTGAGGTCAACTTCCTTGATCATTGATGATCAAATATTTAATAGCTGATTGCATGGCAGACCCATTTATAAAGTTCAATGTGACTTTGAAATAAATTACAATTGTCCTTGGCCGCTCGCAGGACTCGGCTGCAATTTTCCTTCACTTAAAACCAATAAAGCACTAATTATTATAAATATTTTTACATTAGAAATATCCTCATTGTAAATTTTATATAATTTTATATAATTTAGAATAGAATATTTTTCTAGTGGAATCATCAAGTGTTTGAAACGATGATAAGAATCGGTTTTGTCCCTGGGGATATATAAAAGTCTGTCAGTGCCATATCGAAAAATGTCAACATGTTAGCAAACACAATGCATGCTTATTAATTACACAACAAAGTTAGTTGGAGCTCATTTCTTATAACTTCATATAATGCAACACATGGACCACCCAATCAGAAAGGAGGGTGCAGTTTTCACAGTGTAAATGGCTGAGCTACTACTACTACTACTGAGCTGAAAGCCTGCTGTAAGTGTACCGAGAATGCCATTGGCATGCACTGTCTCCTCCTGGCCATCTTCTTCCGGTCTCGCTCCTGTCTCTCTCGTTGGGCCAACTGCTGGTAATACTCTATCAGCTTGTTGATCTGCACGTCGAACCAACAGAGATCAACAGTTTAATAATCAATCACATGCGTCTTCATTTCAACGATAAGGAAGTATGCGAATAATGGGGTTATTGTGTGTCTATTTGCATGTGGACCAGAGATCTTGTGATCCAGACTCATGTGGAAGGACAGTTCCACTCACCCGCTGCGTATGAGGGTTTTCTGGTTCTTGCCATCCACCACTGGCTGTAGCGAAACAAAAAACATAGAGTCAGGTCCACTGTCACAACAGCTAGCAAGGCTTAAATTAGTTCTCCAGCCAGGATTTGAGAATTATATTTCAAGTGCAGGAACCACACTATCAAATTGTCCTGCAAATGTACCTCCCTATTTATTCATTATGGATATTGTGATTGAAGTCAAGTCTCAAACATGGGCAGGAATCGCAGGAGAGTCTATGGGTTGGTGAAAGGTTCTGGGTACATCCCCATGTACTTCCTAGCACACACGGGTAGCCCGTACCTGCTCCTCAGTGACAACTATCTTTTTGCCACTGTAGGTAGCACTGGATAAAAGCTGAATAACCTAATACGGCCATTAAGTTCAGTGTGTCATAACAGCATGTGGCTCACCAACTGATTTGTCTGCCATGCCCACGTCTCTGGAAGTCCAGCGGCAAAACCCACACGCAAGGTAGTAGGCCTTCTTCATGGTTGTTTTGGTGGGGTCGTCGGGCATGGGGGCCGGTATGTTGGTGGCCCGTGTGGACAGGGTGTGCATGCAACACGGGCAGTCAAAACAGTTGGCACATCTGCAGTGAAGAGGGAATGCAGGAGAGGTTTTTTCCCCAAAGCATCAAAGAATATGAAGACACTTATGGTTGGTTCTTCACGGAATCGTTGCTGTATAAATATAGATGTTGCTCACCTGTTCTTCTTCAGTTTGGCCTCGGCTGAGGGCATGTTCTCCAGGCAGCTCGGGCAGTAATGAGAGTCCACCTGAACAACATCCAGTGTAGGACTCGTTTAAAGAGCAAATAATTGGGCTCAAAGGCTAAATTATGACTATGTGAACAGAATACATAAAACTACCAGTATAACTTTTTAATATGCATATTTGTAATGGTTGCAATGTTTTATATCCAGTGTTATGCCATAGCTGACAAATGTATAAAGCTAGTATCTGGGTCGCTCTTGTATGGGTGTGGTGGCTACAGTGAGTGTGAACACATCCAAACCGATTGAAGCATAAAGCAGCTAAAACACAAGTGACCTGCCTTTTAGGCCATGGCCTAACACGATATACAAAAACATAGAAATAATAAACAACTTCGCTAACATTGCCTATCCCAACAGCTTCCACACAGCGATGCACCGGCGGATATATGTGGCCTATTCATACTAGACTTCTAGCTAGGTGGGAGGAGCACAACATTTCGTTTTAAACATTCCCGATCAATGAAGAACGTGTAGAGTAAGTGTCGACTGAATAAAATGAAGGAAAGGGGTCTTCTGGTGAAACGGGCTCAGCCATTTGACACATAACAGCCTGTCAAATCAATTGATCAGGCTGATAGCAGCGGTCCACAACACTGGAGCTAGCCTAGCTCCCGATGCTAACGCTAGCTCACTAATGACCACTGACAGAAGACGTGGTAACAAACAAACCTCATGTGACACGCATTCCAGGGACCGGAGCTCGCTGCAATAGCGACAGAAATACAGCTGGGACAGGGGAGACCTGGTCTTCTTCTCCCCGCGGACCAGATAGATCACTCTATCGGGCTGCAGGAGAGACGCCATCTCTATACAAATGCAACTGGACCTGTCAGAAGCCTAGCTACGACCCGCTAGCACGTATCCCCCTTCTAGTCTTGACGTTATCGCTGTCGTATTAGCACTTTCTGAATTCTTTACCCGCAGAATGCTGACCTCTGGTGGCCGCCAGTGGAAGTGAGCCTTAAAATGCTGACCTCTGGTGGCCACCAGTGGAAGTGATCCGGAAAATGCTGACCTCTGGTGGCCACCAGTGGAAGTGACCCTTACAATTCTGACCTCCGGTGGAAGTGTCGGTGGTGGAGTAATGACCCGCCACCACACCCATATATATATACTGACGACCCACACCCATAGATATATATACTGACGACCCACACCCACTACGTAATATGAGGACATTTTAAATGGCAGTGAATCACTTCCGTAAAAATTCATTAATGTGGTAATAGTTTTATCACAAATAGCAAGCATGTGTGGGTGGGTGTGTGGTTGTACATGCTTATGGGAATGCATGTTCATCTAGTTATATCAGATATAAAGTAGTGAGGTACTCTGATTGTAATACACTTTAACTTAATTATACACATTACACACACTTAAGCTCTCCTAGAGGTGCTACTTGTAGGCCTAAAATACTTAGGGAATTGCTTAGTAAACGAAAATAGGAGTCCTAAATTTAAGACTGACACTCCCATTATTTTTAGGAGTTACTCCTAAAGTGACCACTTATTACCTACTTTTAGCTTCATTCAAGATTTTTTATGAATATAGCCCCTGAAATATCAATTAGGTGTTATTAAAATATCCTATTACCTTCAAAGGATAGACGATGAAACTACTCAAAGTTTTAATTTTTCTTTTTACAATTTTGGAAATTAAACGAATATGTTCAGGTCCTCCGGTCCTCCTGCATGGGGCTCGGTCCACGTGCATCTGAGACACAACTCAGTCAGCCGCTGAACACACCCTACACAGAGGGAGGGAGCGGGAGAGAGGGCCCTGCTGGGGCTGGAGGGAGAGAGAGAGGGCCCTGCTGGGGCTGGAGGGAGGGAGAGAGGGCCCTGCTGGGGCTGGAGGGAGAGAGAGAGGGCCCTGCTGGGGCTGGAGGGAGGGAGAGAGGGCCCTGCTGGGGCTGGAGGGAGAGAGAGAGGGCCCTGCTGGGGCTGGAGGGAGGGAGAGAGGGCCCT